>CM026400.1:12228333-12253365 GCA_014843695.1 Archivesica marissinica | reverse complement strand
GTCCAATCAAGATAAATATACGTTCAAACTAATTGCAAAAGTCTGTATTTTCATACTGGATGAAAGTTCATATGCATATTAGTCATACAAAAAAAGTTGCACTTTACAGATGGAGCTAAAATTGGAAAAAACTGGCGGTGAAATCTTGCAAAATCTTAAAATGCAAAGATGGCATACAAAGCCCACCATACCGAATACTCTTCAATCTCCTTTTAAGGATGCACGCGCGATATATAATATTATTTAAAAACAAACGCGGAAGTGTCAAGAGTGGACCCGTGAAAAGCCGTATTGCTTTACAATAAGAAGAGGGTAAGTTTTAAATGTAGTTTATATTATTTTACTATAACCGTTCAAGAAGCAAAACATTAACCAGTCCTATACAAATTTAATAATTACTAAGAATAACGTGTTTTCGCGACAAGTGCTGCATTTTGAATTGACCTTTTATTTGGTGTAAACTGTGGTAAGTTGAAACATATGTCAAGTATCAATTGTATACCATGTGAAAATCATCATCACCTTACTTGTACACGAATTTAATCAGTATTGATTTTTGAACAGCGTGAATTAATAAAAATGCTGCTCAATTTCCAAAAACTACGGAAGCGTGTATGTGCCACATTTACACACATTTTTCTTGCTTCATTCCACGATCGTCGAAAGCTTGATTCGTACGCCAAAGTCTGGAATACAATTCTCCTTTTTATGTGTATTGTAGATGGATGTCTGTCCAATCTGCAAAACGGTTTTGGACGGTAGCACACCGACAGTCAAGCTTCGAGCAAAAGGTTGCGAAGGGATTAATAAAGCTAGCCTCGAAAGAAAACAAGATATTAGTGTAACTAGAGGACAAGTGGTGCATGTCGAGTGTCGAAGAGATTATATCCATCATAGAAATACAACCATCGCAACTTCTAGTAGTGACATTACCAGTGATGAGAAGCCAGCAACTAGATCGTGTTTTTCTTTTGACTTTAAGAATAAGTGCCTTTTCTGTGGTCAATGTGTGAAGTTGAGTAGGGGAAAACATAGTATTGATGCATATCCTGTCCGTACCTTTGACTTCCAGGATGCAATAAAACAGAAGTGTATTGACAGGAATGACGAGTGGTCTCACGACGTTATGGGTAGGCTCGCACTAGCTATTGACTTACCAGCTGCTGATGCTGTATACCATCAAAGTTGCAATGTTAACTTCCGAACATTGCGTAACATTCAAAACTGTTTTTCAGACAGTGAAGCTAGTAGCAGGAAAAGAACACCAGGAAGGCCTACCAGCATTGACACATCAGAGGCATTTCAGGCAGTGCTAAGGTATATGGAAGACAATGTAGATACTGTGTTAACATTAACTGAACTTGTCAAAGTAATGGAAGATATATGTGGGGATCGAGCATATTCAAAGGTACACTTAAATAAGAAACTGAAAGACCATTTTGGAGATCAGATCTCAATAAGTACACTTGCTGGTAAAGAAAGCAAGATAACTTGGACTCCAACATCATCAACAATCATTCATGAATTTTATAAAACAAATGCTGGTATAACACAAGATGAACAAAAGCAAAATATAATAATGACTGCAGGAAAGTTAATCAAAGCTGACATAGCTGATATAGAGTCAAACAAGATCAATTATCCATCATTTGATACAGTAGCTTCAGTTCAAGAAAACACGGCATTCATCCCAGAAAGTCTGCGATTGTTTTTGTCTTCAGTTTGTCAAAAAGCCAATGAGGTAAAGTTAGCGGCAATAGGACAAGCCATAATTCAAGCCTGTAGGCCTAAAAGGTATGATTGCCCCATTACAGATTGGACTAGGTGTACAGCTTCACCACCACTTTGGATCAAGGTTTCTGATCGATACACTCAGTAGTTTAGGCTTTACCGTGTCCTACAGTGAAGTTCAACGGTTTGAATCAAATGCAGCTGCAGCTATCAATACGACAATACCAGACCTTTTTCCAGGCAAATTTGTTCAATTCGTAGCAGATAATGTTGATCACAACATCAGAACTTTAGATGGACAAAATACATTCCATGGCATGGGAATAATCGCGTGTACAACACCAGGCTCTACGGTGTGCACATCAATACCTAGAGTCGAAGTAAGCATCGATGAGCTGACCAAGATTGGAAAAGTTAATATTAAATATTATAAATATCCTGCACAGAGGGCTCACAATGCAATATGTTTCAGGGAATTAGAGAAGTTAGGTGACATAGATAGTGCAACAGGTGATTCATTGGACACATTTTCAAAGGTAATTTGGCCAATGAAAACGTTGAGACCCAGCTGGGGTGGCTAGCGTTACCTTTTTACCGATGATTGATATGAATCCAAGTGATTTATCTTGCATTAATTCAGTGTTACACTTTGTCTGTGAACAGGCTTTGAAGTATGATGTTACGCCAGTGTTGACCTTCGATCAACCACTTTTTCAAAAGGCTACTCAGATCATATCTCACTCTGAAAGTGGAAGTCAACTGAATCAGATAGTGTTACGATTAGGTGGATTTCACACAGAAATGAGTTTCTTAGGTAGTATCGGTTACATTATGTCCGGATCTGGGTTGCAGGAAGTCCTCGAGACTGTTTATGCGTCAAATGCTGTGGCACATATGATGAGTGGGAAGGCGATAACAAGGGCAATACGGGGTCATTGTCTTGTAGACACTGCACTGCATGCACTTCTATTATCAACTATGCCTGATACCGAATTGCAACCAGAATTAGCAGCAGAGCAGCAAATGTTGGCAAATGTAAACAGTCATTCGGTTATTGACATAGCAGCGAATAGTAGTGGACATGAACATGTTAACATGTCAAGTGTTACTGAACCTGAAGTAGATAACCAACAACAGACGATGACACAGTTAGCGAAACTCTATGAAGGACTTTTAGAGGACAGTGTTTCCAGAGATGAGGTGTGCAAAAGTGAAGCCTTACGGGACGTTTCCAAACAACTTGCTGCTGCTAAGTCAGCGCTACAGAAAAGCCGAACCGGGTGTCTTTGGATTCAGTACATGGAAATGGTTGAAATTTTGCAACAGTTCATTAGAGCAGAGAGAACTGGTGATTGGTTAGGACACTTGCATACGCTTCAAAAAATGCTTCCATATTTTGCAGCTTCTGGTCACTCTCTGTATCTAAAGTCAGCATACATATATTTACAGAACATGTTAAAAATTGAAGCTGATCACCCAGAAGTATATCAACAGTTTCTTGCTGGAAACCATTCCTTAAAAAGAAGTAACAAACATTGGGCTGGTTTATCAACAGATCTCATGATCGAACAAGTCCTAATGCGATCACTAAAAACCACTGGAGGACTAACTAGGGGAAGAGGTATGTCAGAAGCACAGCGGTCACTATGGTTGATGTCAATGCCAGCTAACGCGGAAATGAACAATGCAATGCAGCACGTCTCTAATACTGAGTATGACACCAGTGAGCAGCACAAGGATGTCGGTAAAGCTAGATCTGCCCGTGACAGTAAGGACACTAAACAAGTGTTGACATTTCTTCTTCAGCGATCTCCTTTTGATGAGACAGATACAGCGTTGAGGAATATTGAAACAGGAGTTACTGCGGGTGACAAAGTAAATGTCGACAAGGCAAAGGAAATTGGAGAAGGAATCGTTGAAGATATGGTTGGTAAATCTTCAGAGGAATACACATTTAAAAGATCTAGGCAGGTCATAACGCTAAATGACAAAAACACTGTTAAGGTGACAGGTGAAACAGTAGAAATTGATCCTCAACTACTTTTTCAGAGATTAACAGCAGTTGCTGATAGACAAGTTGAAGATATTTCAACACTATTCATGTATGAGCTCAGTAGCCTTCCATCAGCTTTGTTTGAAAGAAATGGACTACCGCGTGTGCCACAGAAGTCAAGTCTGGCAGACGCTATTTGGGCACTTGGAGACTGCAGACTCAGCAATGAAGAGGAACAATCTGATGCACAGACATGTTATGTGGTAGATGGAGGTTCCCTCCTACAAAAGATTCCCTGGCAAAAGAATAAAACATTTGGTGATATTTGCCAGCAATATCACAATTAACTAAAAAAATACACAAATGTCACAGTGGTGTTTGATGGATACTCCCACGAACCATCTACAAAAGACGTGACCCATTACAGGCGAGGAAAAGGTATAGTTGGAACTGAAGTTAAATTCACATACAACACGCCATTCAAATCAAAGAAAGATGTGTTTTTGAAAAACCTGAACAACAAACAAAACTTTATTACACTCCTAGGAGAATTCCTGACGTCAATCGGCATTGACATCAGATATGCATCCAGTGATGCAGATACACTTATTGTCAATGTGGCACTTGAGCTTGCAGCAACACAAAACACTTTCATTATTGGTGAAGACACAGACTTACTGGTTCTCTTATGTTACTATGTGAGGCAAGATTCGAAAAACATTTCTATTTCACATGCCAGAATGTCTTATATAGGCATTTGTCATATGCAAATGGAGTATTTATTATTAATTGACAGCATGAATTCAAGGCACCCGACATTCGGGTGCATTTAAAGTGTAGATCAACTGGCATACTATCGATCAAATAGCCGTATCAAAGTGCTCACTATTTACATATGGCAATTTTAACCAGTTTTGACAGTATAACAAGTAACTATAGCTGTTAATATATTACACTTGACCTGGCCTTCATATCAGAAAATCAGACGCATGTTCTTTTGCCGCCACTTTGATGCATAGCAATATTGGTAGTGGGTGGGGTAACTTTACCCCCGAAAAAGTCTTATTGTGTCAACCATATTAGTTTTATTTATGCCATTTACATAAAATATGGCTAGTTACCTTATACATGTAATTGAACGTAAAGAAAATCTAACTAATTGAAATAGCAATGCTACGGAACGCTGTTACTGCACACCGAATGCTCAGAATAAATGTCCTGATATTTCGTCAGTAGTCTCTTTCTAGGACATTTTTGACCAATTTTAGCTTATTGTACAGATTGCAACTTTTAGTGTCGGATGCTTCACATATCATCATAATCAAAACTGCTAAAATAAATCCTTTATCAATTAGTTTGCACTTAGATGCCAATTCCAGCTACCTTGACTGGACTATATCTTTTGTCCATGAATAATAGCATTGGGTGGTTCATTCAAATAATGGTTTTGGAGAAAAGATTAAAATTTAATTGCAACTCTATTTGAATTTTCTATGAAAGGGATATTGATATAATGTGTATATTTGAATTGTGTGGCTAATTGTGCGTGCTGCATGCATTTCATGTTTTTTTTTGTAGTTAAGTTAAGATAACACACAAGCTTGGACTTGCCGTTTCTGTGTGATATTATGAAGGTGTGTAACTTCAGTTCGAATATTATGAAGGGATTGTGAAGGATGTTGTTATATTCTGTTCGTAATTGGATTATAAGCGTTGTGAGGTTAGTGTCATCTATATATTGTTCTAATTGTGATGTGATGCTATATATATTGTGAGAAGTTTGTTCTTGTGTTGTTTAACTGTGTATTCTAATACGTGTGTTTGGATATTTTATTTGACAGGTGCGTCTATTTGACAGATGAAATAATGGATTTGCGATTGCTTTGCTGTCAGACTGGCTGCTGGTCATGTTGTGTCATTGTGTAAGCTGGTAAGTAGTTTAATGTATTTATTGTTTTGAAATTAAGATATTTCAAACTGTTGGATTGATACCTGCTTCGGTATATGGTCAGTGTATAAAATATATTTAATATTTTCATCATTCAAACAAATTGGTTAACATAACTATATGGCTATATACAGCAATATCGCTAGCATGTGCTATTAAACAATAGTACACTAGATGGATACCAACTTTCAAAATGTATACACATGCATGTATTCACAGTTGAAGAATAGGGAAGGGGGTACTTAGATTTAATGCAGGGTTGAAATGGAGTTATGAATTATCTATATGTGAGATAGTTTATACTTGTAGGACTTGGTTTCTTCTTACATGCTGAAATGCCTTGCAGGTTTAGATTGCAAGACAAAGATATTGGAGTTAAATGGTTTTGTGGTAATGGATAGGACAAGTCAATGTAATCTCACAAGTGGTCTTACCGAAACGAAATGTAAGAATACTTTTTCATGCATGCCTATACTGTATATACATATTATTTACATTTAATTATATCATATCATTTGCATTTCTTATACAATTGCACCATGAGCTTTGATTTGTACAAATTTACATACATATATATACATTTATACATTGTTTTTTACATTTAATGTATTTAGCTAATTGTAATTAGCTTTTACATTTCTCATTATAATATCAAGGAACTGACAAAGTTTAATTATTTCAAACTTATTATCACTATTGAACAACTGATTATATTTCAATACGTTTGGATATCTAAAATAGTATCTTTTAATAAATCTCCTTCTATCATCTACAAAGTGTTTGCATTCTAAGACATAATGGAATTCATCTCCAATATTTTGATTACATAACTGACATTTTCTGTCTGATAAAGGAATACTATGCCACCTTCCTACCTTTTATGGTAACCTATGGTTCCTACATAAAAAGGCTACCATTTGTTTACAATATTTCTTAGGCAACAATTTTATATATTTACTTTGTGCAAAAGTTTCCTTGACAAGCTTATAACAATTTGCACTAGACATTTGTGAAATAGCATCACTCCAATTGTGCATATATTGGTCTTTAATTTTCTGTTTAAAAGCCAATGTTAACCACTTGGCATTTACATTAGCAAATAAGTTCCATAGATATGCATAACCATTTGATACAATTACATTTTTAACATTTTCTAGCCACTTGGATTTAACTTGAGTCTGATTAACAAACATATTAAGATAGAGCTTACTAGACAATTTATTACATTCAACATTATGTATTCTACTCCAAAAAGCAACAATTCTGCTTTTTATCTCTACTTCTAAAGGCATAATTCCTAGTTCTCCATATAACATATTTGATGATGTGCTCTTTTTGAGATTTAAAATAAGTTTGAAAAATTTCAGCTGTACTCTTTCCACTATATCCAAATTTCCAAAACCCCATATTTCACATCCATATAATAATATTGGTCTAATTGTTTTACTAAAAATATCAACTTGTAAATCAATAGGTAAATTTAGTACTCTTATTTTCCTTAAAAGTGAGAACATTGCTTTGTTAGCCTGCTCAGCAATGTGTTGTTTGGCTGCTAAGTTGCTACCACTTCTTGAAACATATATACCCAAGTATTTGTATTCATTGACTATCTCTAATTCTTGACCATTTAATACAAATCTATGAATATAATTTTTTCTTCTTGTACCTGTTAACAATATTTTTGTTTTACTGACATTTACAGTTAATTTCCACTGTTTGCAGTAATTTTCAAAAACATTTAAACTATTTTGCAGATCAGTTTCATTTTCACTAACAATAACTGTATCATCAGCATATAATATAATGAAAATTTCTAAAAATTGGTAAAACCCATCTGTCTGTGCAGCACTATTTACACTTGTTGCTCTATTTTCATTTAAAAAACCTTCCAGATCATTTAGATATAATGAAAATAAAATTGGGGACAAGTTTTCCCCTTGTCTTACACCTGTTAAGCATGGAAAAAAACAATGATGCACCACCTTTGGTAACAACCCTTGACTTGATATTTGCATACATATTTTTTATGACATTAAAACACTTTCCATTTATATTATATTTTAAAAGTTTATGCCATAATCCTTGTCTCCATACCGAATCAAAAGCTTGTTTAAAATCTATAAAAGCACAGCATAATTTCTTCTTACTGGATTTTAGCAACTCAGTCAGACATTGTAAAACAAATAAGTTATCAATAGTTGAAAAATTCCTTCTAAATCCAGCCTGGCAGTTGTTAATAACATCATATTCTTCTACATATTTTTTCAATCTATTGTTGATGATAGCAGTAAATAATTTACCAATACAACTTAATAAAGTGATAGGCCTGTAGTTTTCAGGCTTTGTTTTGTCTCCCTTTTGTTTATATATTGGTATAATATTTCCACTTGTCCAAATTTCAGGTATGACAGATGTATCAAAAATAAGGTTAAGTAACTTAACATAAATAGGCAACATACAATCAATAGTACTTTTTATATGCTCATTTACAATATTATCAATACCAGGACTTTTGTTTTTTTTTAATGTTTTCATTGCATTTAGAATTTCATTTTCTGTAATGGGTAAATTTATATCCTCATTTGTATCATTTGGGGAGTCAACATCTATATCTTCATCACTCTCAAATGTGTTTCCATTCACATTTTTAAAAAAGTTGTACAGTTTATCTAGGGAAGTAGTTTCAGGCCTTTTCTTATCAGCTGAATTAATTATCTTCCAAAACTCTCTACTGTTTTTATATTTACAATCTCTCAGTGATTTTATTTTGTTTTGTTTGTAAAGACTTACACTTTTTGAGATTGTTGTTTTGTATTCTTTACTGACTTGTTTCAGCACATGTTTTGTTTTCTCAGTTTTATATCTATTATATATTTTTCTTGCATTATGGTATTTATTTCTCATGTTTCTACAATTTGCATTAAACCATTTTTTTCTTTTACTGTTGTTTGATACACTAGTTGGTGTCTTATACCCAAAAGTTTCTTTACAACAATTTTCAAATACAAGGTTTATATCATTTACAATTGTATCAACATCAAGCTGTGTGGGTTCATCAGTTTCACATACTGTACATAATCTATTGTAAATACGATCAACATCTCTCATATTAATATTTTCAAAGAATATATCATTTGCACCCTCTTTCCATGTATTTAATACAGGTTCACTATACTCTAAATTTAATTGTTCAGTTTCAATCACATGTTGTAAATTCAGGCATAATGAAACAGGACTGTGTACATCAGAATATAATGAACAAAAATCATGAACAAACAATGATTTCAAAAATTCAAAGCATTCCACATTTGTTATAAAGTAATCTACAACACTCTTTCCTTTGCATGTTGTTTTACACATTTCATAGTCAGGATTTAGCCTGCCATTTAGAATTGATAGGTCATTGCTTTTACAGAATTCCAACAGTTGTGTACCATATTCATTTCTTACACTATCAATATTATGTCTAACAAGAGGAACATTGTATTGTTCAAATTTCTCAAACATTGCTTTGTTTTCTTCTACAACTTCATTATTGCCATATAAGTCATAAAGAAAATTGTCTATCTCAGTATAGTCTTTTCCATCACTAACTCTGGCGTTAAAGTCTCCAAACAACAACAATTTGTTACCATTATATTTGTCTATTTCTAACTGTAATTCTAAATAAGGATCATCATGTGCATATCTTGTTCTTATAGGTGGATTATATATAATGCCACAAATTATTTCTATAATATTTTGTACATTTTCATTTTTAAATCTGAACAAAAGTATCAATTTACTGTCACTCTCTAGGATCTCTATTTGATTTGATAGCACATTTTTAACAAGTAATGCAATTCCTCCTGATCTATACCTAGCAATTGACTTTCTGTTTGAAGTGAATACTTTGTAACCATCTATGTTTATATTGTCAATATCATCTAGCTTTGTCTTTTGTAGACCAATTATGTCATATCTGTTGATAAAGTTAATAAATTCTGGACAATTTAGCTTTGATTTTAAGCCACAGACATTTATACTTAATATGTTCAGTTCATCATTTATTTGATATTCTAAATTGTTCTCTGTTACATGCTATTGGTTGCCACTAGTATTTTGTGAAGATTCTGTTGTGTCACTACTGTCTCTTTGCTGTGGCTCTCTGGTATCTGTTTCTTCTGTTCTTGGGCTGTCTGTATTGGTATTGTGTTCATTTTTGCTCCCTTGGCTGTCATGATCTAGAACACCTGATGCTTGATCAGGTACATTTTCTTCCTGTGAATCAACATGTATAACACTCTTTTCACTATCAGAATTTGAATTTTCACTATTTTCTCTCTGCTTTTTTGTTAAGATCTCTCTATCTAGTGGTGATGTAGCTTTCTTCTTTTCTCTATTTACATTTATTGGTGGCCATTCACTATCATTTTTAAATGACAGTGTTCCAAACTTATTTGGTGTTTCAAAGCTTTCAAAGCTTGGTTGTGGTGTGGCATTTTTTGTACTCTCCTTTCTCTTGGTTTGATAGTAGGTTTTAGATCCTCTGTAATGATCATACTCATGTATTCTGTGTCTGGGTGCACTATATATTTCATCATTTCTCCAGTTTCTTCTCAAATGTGCTCTATTTTGATCATATTGATGTCTTGACTCTATTTCATCTGTGTCTTTAGGTTCATATTGGGCATTGTTTATGTATAGCCTATCTTTTACTAGTCTCACTTTGTTCTCTTTATTTTCTTTTGCTTTTCTCATGACTGGATATAGTTTTTTCCTTCTGTCCTCTATTTCTTTGGGAAATTGCTCTACTACACTGTAATGTTTACCTTTCAGCACATTACCTGAATATTTCACTCTCTCTTTATCTTTCTTGTTCACAAAAGTTGCTATTATTGGTCTTGGGTTTTCTTGATTTTTGTCTCCAATCCTGTGTACAGCATGGAATTCAAAATGTCTCTTTATACCCATATGTTCATCCAGGAAATCTGTTAGAGTATGTTCTGGTGTTTCATGTTCTCCTTCCTGTAAGGTTGTTTCTTCTATCCCCATGAATAGGAGATTGTGACTCATACTTCTTGTCTGAATGTCAAGTATTTTCTCATTTTGATCATATTGTTTTTTCTTCATATTTGACATTTCACTTTTCAGTTCCTGTAACTCTTCTGTGAGGTAATCTATGTCTTTTTGTGTTGATTTATTGTTCTTATTTATATTTTCACAGATATTATCAGTGAACTTTACTGATTCCTCTATATCTTCCACTTTCTTTTGATTTCCTTTGATTGAAGAATCCATAGAATTTATTTGGATTTTCATTGATTTTACACTTGTATCTAAACTTTCAAAGTGTTGCATTTTGTGTTCAATATTTGTTATTCTATTATTTTGTCTCTGCATATTTTCTTCCATTGTTTTCCAGTTTTTGTTTTGAGTTTCAAATTGGGAATGTATCATTTTAAATTGATTGTTCATGTCACTCATCATTGTTTTTACCCAATGTGGTGTATCATCATATGTCTTGTTTTGTGCTGCACTGTTCTGATGTGCTTGGTTTTCTTGGGACATATTTGCATTTGTGTTGTAGGCTCCTGTGGTTTTGTTCATTAATAAACTGTCGTTTGAAACATTGCTTTGCATTGGTCTCATCTGATAATACAGATTTGGAATCTGGTTTATTTGAGGTTGAGTTTGGTCTCTTGTATTGGGCTGATAGGGTGGAGGTTGGAAATAAAGTGCCTCTCTGGCTTGTTGGAGGGAATTTGATGTACTATATGTAGAATTGTCACTCATTTGTTGACCGTAACTCGTTTCACAATTGTTCATATTATTGTTGAAATTTGCAGTCATTGAATGTTGTAAGGCCGCATTTAATTGAAAACACTCAGCATTTGGGTTCATGTCTCTCGGGTTATCATTGTGTTCTGTATTACCACTACCACTATTCATTGTTTCTATATGTATTTGTTCTTTCGCACTTTGCCCTCTTTGTTCGTCGGTAGTGGGTGGGGGTTTGTTTACATCCGTCTTTTTTGCACTTTTCTGTTGATTGTTTTTATGTTTTTGGTTGTTTGCCTTTCTATTTGTCATAATTTGTATACAGTGTCTATCTTTTATTATTGTAGTCACTCAATTTGTAGTTGCATACCATCAATCATACCAAAATCTTGAACATTTCATCAGTTATCAAATACTGACCGCCATGTACCGCCATGTACCGCCATTTTTTCTCGCCTTCTGGACTACAGTAAACAATATATGGTTTTGTCCATATTTAAGTACTTGATCGCGGGTTAATAGTTTTCATCGAGGTATGAACAACATATTGCAAAAGAAGAAGGCAATTACATATTTTAGCCACGCCCAATATGTAGATCATACCCCGATGGAAACAATTACCTTGCGATTCATTAATTAGTTTTACATTAATTATTGTTTTCAATGACACAAGAGCTAATATTACTCCCATATACAAAAGGTCGACCATTCACATCCAGGAAATTACAGACCCATATTAAGCTGCTTAGGAAAAATCACGGAACGTTGTGTTCATAAGATTCTGTATAACTTTATTAGTAAGAATAACATTTTAACAACATTTCAATCCGGATTCACTTGTGGGGATTCTACAGTAAATCAACTAATCTACATATATAATGATATACGCAAAGCTCTAGACGAAGGTAAATAAATTCGAGTTGTCTTCTGTGATGTACACAAAGCATTTGACCGTGTATGGCCTCGGGGCCTCTTAAAGCAGCATTACATCGTATGAAATAATAGATATTTGAAAAATTCAAATTTTACGTATGGGTAGCAATGCTGATTCACATTCTAACATTATACTTTGTATACTTATGTTCAATTGGTAAACAATGTTTTTTTGCGATAAAACAAACTCGAAACCGAAAGTAGGACTTTCCGAGTAGATCGGTCACGCATTTGTTTACAACCAGAACGCAATTGTTTACATTCGGAATGCATCGTCCCCATTTGACCCACGTTGTCTTTTTTAATTAAATTACTTGAGATGTTGATTCATACCTCTGTTATCTAAATCTTTTAGTGACATGTCTACATCCCCGCGAGCGGTTCGACATTAGAGGAAGATAGATAGATAGTCTTTCATGTTCAAAATATATACGTTGTTTTCTACATCCTCTGTTGTATCACGCATGCGCGCTCTGCGTGTTTACATTTCGTGTGTTGATAAACAAATTCGCGCATACGACGGTTTATATTTATTGGAATTTTATCGTTTCTGTTCGACTATTTCGATTTTTGTAAACTCAAACACATTAGTATTTATATTTTACCCAAAACATCCTTTATTACGATGTAATGCTGCTTTAAGCAAGTTATCTTCTATAGGCATCACAAACACTCTTTAACATTTGTTCTCTTCATATCTTTCCAACCGCGAGCAACGGGACGATACAAGCCGTTACTTAATTGTCGATGATCATACTACAACTGCTAGATCACTTAAAGCGACATTACATCAGTGAAATCACAAATTTCTACAGAATGTATTTTCCTATTATATGGTATAATTTTGCTTCAAATATTTGCCTCAAATATTGAGTATTTCAACCAATAAACAAACGTCGTATACGCGGTTTGTTGACATAACAAAATAATATAAACATCCATGCGTAATACAACTAGTGTATCCTGAATAATACGATTTATGGTACAGATTTACCGTTATATCTCACATGTGTGCCTATTTATTTGTAGACTATTCTTAGTTAAATTATCTCTAAATGACATTATCTCACGTTTAGTATTGACTCCGATGACAAACAAACATCAATTCATGAGCATGGATGACCGTTGTATGAAATCATACTTTCAATCCACACAAACACTTTATTGCTTCAATGTTAGCGTTCGAAATGTATTCGGAAGAATCTGTAGCAGTAATGCATTAATACATCAAAAAATAGCATTGTATTTGCTTTTTGCGATGTAGTGTCGCTTTAATGCTGACTTACATAAAATACATACATGGGCATCAACTTGGTTAGTTGATTTCAACACATCTAAAACTGAAACAATGACAGTGTCTAGAAAACAAAGCAAACCTCACCATCCTGATTTATTTATGAACAATACTCGAATACAAAACACAGACGAACACATGCACTTAGGCGTCACATTTTCAAAAGACGGTAAATGGCAATCTCAAACTCAGTCAATTGCTAATCGCGCTTGGCAACGCTTGAGGCTGTTATGCCCATTACACTTCCCTTTGAACAGCTTGAATATCCACTGAATGTCAATATTTTACTTTCATAAGACCTCTAGTTGAATATTAAACCTTAATGGGATATCCTGTGCATATCATGCCATCAGGATGTGTATTTATAAACAGTTGCAGCATACCATCAGGGTGTGTATTTATAAAAATTTTCATTATACCATCAGGATGTATATTTATAAACAGTTTCATCATACCATCAGGATGTGTATTTATAAACAGTTTCATCATACCACAAGGATGTATATTTATAAACAGTTTCATCATA
This sequence comes from Archivesica marissinica, assembly GCA_014843695.1. Taxonomy (NCBI): domain Eukaryota; kingdom Metazoa; phylum Mollusca; class Bivalvia; order Venerida; family Vesicomyidae; genus Archivesica; species Archivesica marissinica. Next base: position 12,239,180 of record CM026400.1, on the reverse strand, counting down.
CCATCCGAATATTATAAACAGTTTCATCATACCATCAGGATGTGTATTTATAAACAGTTTCATCATACCACCAGGATGTATATTTATAAACAGTTTCATCATACCATCAGGATGTGTATTTATAAACAGTTTCATCATACCATCTGGATGTATATTTATAAACAGTTTCATCATATCATCAGGATATTATAAACAGTTTCATCATACCATCAGGATGTGTATTTATAAACAGTTTCATCATACCATCAGGATGTATATTTATAAACAGTTTCATCATACCACAATGATGTGCATTTATAAAACAGTTTCATCATACCATCAGGATGTGTATTTATGAACAGTTTCTTCATACCATCAGGATGTGTATCTTTAAACAGTTTCATCATACCATCAGGATGTGTATTTAAAAACAGTTTCATCATACCATCAGGATGTATATTTATAAACAGTTTCATCACACCATCTTGATGTGTATTTAAAAACAGTTTCATCATACCATCAGGATGTGTATTTATGAACAGTTTCATCATACCATCAGGATGTGTATTTATAAACAGTTTCATCATACCATCAGGATGTACATTTATAAACAGTTTCATCATACCACCAGGATATTATAAACAGTTTCATCATACCATCAGGATGTGTATTTATAAACAGTTTCATCAATCCACAAGGATGTATATTTATAAACAGTTTCATCATACCATCAGGATGTGTATTTATAAACAATTTCATCATACCATCAGGATGTGTATTTATAAACAGTTTCATCATACCATCAGGATGTGTAGTAATAAATAGTTACATCGTACCATCAGGATGTATATTTATAAACAGTTTCATCATATCACCAGGATGTGTATTTATAAACAGTTACATCATACCATCAGGATGTGTAGTAATAAACAGTTTCATCATACCATCAGGCTTGTATTTATAAACAGTTTCATCATACCATCAGGATGTGTATTTATAAACAGCTACATCACACCATCAGGATGTGTATTTATAAACAGTTTCATCATACCATCAGGATTTGTATGTATTAACAGTTACATCCTACCATCAGGGTGTGTATTTATAAACAGTTACATCATACAATCAGGGTGTATATTTATAAACAGTTACACCATACCACCATGATGTTTATTTATAAACAGTTTCATCATACCACTAGGATGTGTATTTATAAACAGTTTCATCATACCATCAGGATGTGTATTTATAAACAGTTTCATCATATCATCAGGATATTATAAACAGTTTCATCATACCATCAGGATGTGTATTTATAAACAGTTTCATCATATCATCAGGATGTATATTTATAAACAGTTTCATCATACCACAATGATGTGCATTTATAAAACAGTTTCATCATACCATAAGGATGTGTATTATGAACAGTTTCTTCATACCATCAGGATGTGTATTTATAAACAGTTTCATCATACCATCAGGATGTGTATTTAAAAACAGTTTCATCATACCATCAGGATGTATATTTATAAACAGTTACATCATACCATCAGGATGTGTATTTAAAAACAGTTTCATCATACCATCAGGATGTGTATTTATGAACAGTTTCATCATACCATCAGGATGTGTATTTATAAACAGTTTCATCATACCATCAGGATGTACATCTATAAACAGTTTCATCATACCACCAGGATATTATAAACAGTTTCATCATACCACCATGATGTGTATTTATAAACAGTTACATCATACCATCAGGATGTGTATTTATAAACAGTTTCATCATACCACCAGGATGTATATTTATAAACAGTTTCATCATACCATCAGGGTGTGTATTTATAAACAGTTTCATCATACCACCATGATGTATATTTATAAACAGTTTCATCATACCATCAGGGTGTGTATTTATAAACAGTTTCATCATACCATCAGGATGTATATTTATAAACAGTTTCATCATACCATCAGGATGTGTATTTATAAACAGTTTCATCAATCCACAAGGATGTATATTTATAAACAGTTTCATCATACCATCAGGATGTGTATTTATAAACAATTTCATCATACCATCAGGATGTGTATTTATAAACAGTTTCATCATACCATCAGGATGTGTAGTAATAAATAGTTACATCGTACCATCAGGATGTATATTTATAAACAGTTTCATCATATCACCAGGATGTGTATTTATAAACAGTTACATCATACCATCAGGATGTGTAGTAATAAACAGTTTCATCATACCATCAGGCTTGTATTTATAAACAGTTTCATCATACCATCAGGATGTGTATTTATAAACAGCTACATCACACCATCAGGGTGTGTATTTATAAACAGTTTCATCATACCATCAGGATTTGTATGTATTAACAGTTACATCCTACCATCAGGGTGTGTATTTATAAACAGTTACATCATACAATCAGGGTGTGTATTTATAAACAGTTACACCATACCACCATGATGTTTATTTATAAACAGTTTCATCATACCACTAGGATGTGTATTTATAAACAGTTTCATCATACCATCAGGATGTGTATTTATAAACAGTTTCATCATATCATCAGGATATTATAAACAGTTTCATCATACCATCAGGATGTGTATTTATAAACAGTTTCATCATACCATCAGGATGTATATTTATAAACAGTTTCATCATACCACAATGATGTGCATTTATAAAACAGTTTCTTCATACCATCAGGATGTGTATTTATAAACAGTTTCATCATACCATCAGGATGTGTATTTAAAAACAGTTTCATCATACCATCAGGATGTATATTTAAAAACAGTTTCATCATACCATCAGGATGTGTATTTATGAACAGTTTCATCATACCATCAGGATGTGTATTTATAAACAGTTTCATCATACCATCAGGATGTACATTTATAAACAGTTTCATCATACCACCAGGATATTATAAACAGTTTCATCATACCACCATGATGTGTATTTATAAACAGTTACATCATACCATCAGGATGTGTATTTATAAACAGTTTCATCATACCACCAGGATGTATATTTATAAACAGTTTCATCATACCATCAGGGTGTGTATTTATAAACAGTTTCATCATACCACTATGATGTATATTTATAAACAGTTTCATCATACCATCAGGGTGTGTATTTATAAACAGTTTCATCATACCATCAGGATGTATATTTATAAACAATTTCATCATACCATCAGGATGTGTATTTATAAACAGTTTCATCATACCATCAGGATGTGTATTTATAAATAGTTTCATCATACCATCAGGATGTATTTATAAACAGTTTCATCATACCACAGGATATTATAAACAGTTTCATCATACCATCAGGATGTGTATTTATAAACAGTTTCATCATACCATCAGGATGTGTATTTATAAACAGTTTCATCATACCATCAGGATGTGTATTTATAAACAGTTTCATCATACCATCAGGATGTGTATTTATAAACAGTTTCATCATACCATCAGGATGTGTATTTATAAACAGTTTCATCATACCATCAGGATGTGTATTTATAAACAGTTTCATCATACAAGGATGTTATTTATAAACAGTTTTTGGTGTGTTTGTTTTGGTTTTTTGTTTGTGTTTTTTTTATAAACAGTTTCATCATCCAGTGTTATTTATACAGTTTCTCATACATCAGGATATTTAAACAGTTTCATCATACCATCAGGATGTATTTATAAACAGTTTCATCATACAAGGATTGTATTATAAAAGTTCATCTACCATCGGATGTGTATTTTTGTTTTTGGTGTTTTGTTTTGGTGTGTAGTAATAAACAGTTTCATCATACCATCAGGCTTTATTTATAAACAGTTTCATCATACCATCAGGATGTGTATTTATAAACAGCTACATCACACCATCAGGGTGTGTATTTATAAACAGTTTCATCATACCATCAGGATTTGTATGTATTAACAGTTACATCCTACCATCAGGGTGTGTATTTATAAACAGTTACATCATACATCAGGGTGTGTATTTATAAACAGTTCATCATACCACCATGATGTGTATTTATAAACAGTTTCATCATACCACCAGGATGTGTATTTATAAACAGTTTCATCATACCATCAGGATGTGTATTTATAAACAGTTTCATCATATCATCAGGATATTATAAACAGTTTCATCATACCATCAGGATGTGTATTTATAAACAGTTTCATCATACCATCAGGATGTGTATTTATAAACAGTTTCATCATACCACAATGATGTGTATTTATAAACAGTTTCATCATACCATCAGGATGTGTATTTATAAACAGTTTCATCATACCATCAGGATGTGTATTTATAAACAGTTTCATCATACCATCAGGATGTATATTTATAAACAGTTTCATCATACCATCAGGATGTGTATTTATGAACAGTTTCATCATACCATCAGGATGTGTATTTATAAACAGTTTCATCATACCATCAGGATGTACATTTATAAACAGTTTCATCATACCACCAGGATATTATAAACAGTTTCATCATACCACATGATGTGTATTTATAAACAGTTACATCATACCATCAGGATGTGTATTTATAAACAGTTTCATCATACCACCAGGATGTATATTTATAAACAGTTTCATCATACCATCAGGGTGTGTATTTATAAACAGTTTCATCATACCACTATGATGTATATTTATAAACAGTTTCATCATACCATCAGGGTGTGTATTTATAAACAGTTTCATCATACCATCAGGATGTATATTTATAAACAATTTCATCATACCATCAGGATGTGTATTTATAAACAGTTTCATCATACCATCAAGATGTGTAGTAATAAATAGTTACATCGTACCATCAGGATGTATATTTATAAACAGTTTCATCATATCACCAGGATGTGTATTTATAAACAGTTACATCATACCATCAGGATGTGTAGTAATAAACAGTTTCATCATACCATCAGGCTTGTATTTATAAACAGTTTCATCATACCATCAGGTGTGTATTTATAAACAGCTACATCACACCATCAGGGTGTGTATTTATAAACAGTTTCATCATACCATCAGGATTTGTATGTATTAACAGTTACATCCTACCATCAGGGTGTGTATTTATAAAGAGTTACATCATACCATCAGGATGTGTATTTATAAACAGTTTCATCATACCATCTTGATGTATATTTATAAACAGTTTCATCCTACCATCTTGATGTGTATTTATAAACTGTTTCATCATACCATCAGGATGTGTATTTATAAACAGTTTCATCATACCACCAGGATGTATATTTATAAACAGTTTCATCATACCATCAGGATGTGTATTTATAAACAGTTTCATCATACCATCAGGATATTATAAACAGTTTCATCATACCATCAGGATGTGTATTTATAAACAGTTTCATCATACCATCAGGATGTGTATTTATAAACAGTTACATCATACCATCAGGATGTATATTTATAAACAGTTACATCATACCACAATGATGTGCATTTATAAAACAGTTTCATCATACCATCAGGATGTGTATTTATGAACAGTTTCTTCATACCATCAGGATGTGTATTTATAAATAGTTTCATCATACCATCAGGATGTGTATTTATAAACAGTTTCATCACACCATCAGGATGTGTATTTATAAACAGTTTCATCATACCATCAGGATGTATATTTATAAACAGTTTCATCATACCATCAGGATGTGTATTTATAAACAGTTTCATCATACCACAAGGATGTATATTTATAAACAGTTTCATCATACCATCAGGATGTGTATTTATAAACAGTTTCATCATACCATCAGGATGTGTATTTATAAACAGCTACATCATACCATCAGGGTGTGTATTTATAAACAGTTTCATCATACCATCAGGATTTGTATGTATTAACAGTTACATCCTACCATCAGGGTGTGTATTTATAAACAGTTACATCATACCATCAGGGTGTGTATTTATAAACTGTTACACCATACCACCATGATGTATATTTATAAACAGTTTCATCATACCACCAGGATGTGTATTTATAAACAGTTTCATCATACCATCAGGATGTGTATTTATAAACAGTTTCATCATACCATCAGGATGTATATTTATAAACAGTTTCATCATACCATGAGGATATTATAAACAGTTTCATCATACCATCAGGATGTGTATTTATAAACAGTTTCATCATACCATCAGGATGTATATTTATAAACAGTTTCATCATACCATCAGGATGTGTATTTATAAACAGTTACATCATACCATCAGGATGTATATTTATAAACAGTTTCATCATACCACAATGATGTGCATTTATAAAACAGTTTCATCATACCATCAGGATGTGTATTTATAAACAGTTTCATCATACCATCAGGATGTGTATTTATAAACAGTTTCATCATACCATCAGGATGTATATTTATAAACAGTTTCATCATACCATCAGGATGTGTATTTATAAACAGTTTCATCATACCATCAGGATGTGTATTTATAAACAGTTTCATCATACCATCAGGATGTATATTTATAAACAGTTACATCATACCATCAGGATGTATATTTATAAACAGTTTCATCATACCACAATGATGTGCATTTATAAACAGTTTCATCATACCATCAGGATGTGTATTTATAACAGTTTCATCATACCATCAGGATGTGTATTTATAAACAGTTTCATCATACCATCAGGATGTGTATTTATAAACAGTTTCATCATACCATCAGGATGTATATTTATAAACAGTTTCATCATACCATCAGGATATTATAAACAGTTTCATCATACCATCAGGATGTGTATTTATAAACAGTTTCATCATACCATCAGGATGTGTATTTATAAACAGTTACATCATACCATCAGGATGTATATTTATAAACAGTTTCATCATACCACAATGATGTGCATTTATAAAACAGTTTCATCATACCATCAGGATGTGTATTTATGAACAGTTTCATCATACCATCAGGATGTGTATTTATAAACAGTTTCATCATACCATCAGGATGTATATTTATAAACAGTTTCATCATACCATCAGGATATTATAAACAGTTTCATCATACCACCATGATGTGTATTTATAAACAGTTTCATCATACCATCAGGATGTGTATTTATAAACAGTTTCATCATACCATCAGGATGTATATTTATAAACAGTTTCATCATACCATCAGGATGTGTATTTATAAACAGTTTCATCATACCATCAGGATGTATATTTATAAACAGTTTCATCATACCATCAGGATGTGTATTTATAAACAGTTTCATCATACCATCAGGATGTATATTTATAAACAATTTCATCATACCATCAGGATGTGTATTTATAAACAGTTTCATCATACCATCAGGATGTGTAGTAATAAATAGTTACATCGTACCATCAGGATGTATATTTATAAACAGTTTCATCATATCACCAGGATGTGTATTTATAAACAGTTACATCATACCATCAGGATGTGTAGTAATAAACAGTTTCATCATACCATCAGGCTTGTATTTATAAACAGTTTCATCATACCATCAGGATGTGTATTTATAAACAGCTACATCACACCATCAGGGTGTGTATTTATAAACAGTTTCATCATACCATCAGGATTTGTATGTATTAACAGTTACATCCTACCATCAGGGTGTGTATTTATAAACAGTTACATCATACCATCAGGATGTGTATTTATAAACAGTTTCATCATACCATCATGATGTATATTTATAAACAGTTTCATCATACCATCTTGATGTGTATTTATAAACAGTTTCATCATACCATCAGGATGTGTATTTATAAACAGTTTCATCATACCATCAGGATGTATATTTATAAACAGTTTCATCATACCATTAGGATGTGTATTTATAAACAGTTTCATCATACCATCAGGATGTGTATTTATAAACAGTTTCATCATACCATCAGGATGTATATTTATAAACAGTTTCATCATACCATCAGGATGTGTATTTATAAACAGTTTCATCATACCATCAGGATGTGTATTTATAAACAGTTTCATCATACCATCAGGATATTTATAAACAGTTTCATCATACCATCAGGATGTGTATTTATAAACAGTTACATCATACCATCAGGATGTATATTTATAAACAGTTTCATCATACCACAATGATGTGATTTATAAACAGTTTCATCATACCATCAGGATGTGTATTTATAAACAGTTTCATCATACCATCAGGATGTGTATTTATAAACAGTTTCATCATACCATCAGGATGTGTATTTATAAACAGTTTCATCATACCATCAGGATGTGTATTTATAAACAGTTTCATCATACCATCAGGATGTATATTTATAAACAGTTTCATCATACCATCAGGATGTGTATTTATAAACAGTTTCATCATACCACAAGGATGTATATTTATAAACAGTTTCATCATACCATCAGGATGTTTATTTATAAACAGTTTCATCATACCATCAGGATGTGTATTTATAAACAGCTACATCATACCATCAGGGTGTGTATTTATAAACAGTTTCATCATACCATCAGGATTTGTATGTATTAACAGTTACATCCTACCATCAGGGTGTGTATTTATAAACAGTTACATCATACCATCAGGGTGTGTATTTATAAACTGTTACACCATAACACCATGATGTATATTTATAAACAGTTTCATCATACCACCAGGATGTGTATTTATAAACATTTTCATCATACCATCAGGATTTGTATTTATAAACAGTTACATCATACCATCAGGATGTATATTTATAAACAGTTTCATCATACCATGTTGATGTATATTTATAAACAGTTTCATCATACCATCAGGATATGTATTTATAAACAGTTTCATCATACCACCAGGATGTATATTTATAAACAGTTTCATCATACCATCAGGATGTGTATTTATAAACAGTTTCATCATACCATCAGGTGTATATTTATAAACAGTTTCATCATAGCATCAGGATATTATAAACAGTTTCATCATACCATCAGGATGTGTATTTATAAACAGTTTCATCATACCATCAGGATGTGATTTATAAACAGTTTCATCATACCATCAGGATGTGTATTTATAAACAGTTTCAACATACCATCAGGATGTGTATTTATAAACAGTTTCATCATACCATCAGGATTTGTATTTATAAACAGTTTCATCATACCATCAGGATTTGTAGTAATAAACAGTTTCATCATAACATCAGGCTGTGTTTTTATAAACAGTGTCATCATACCATCAGGATTTGTATTTATAAACAGCTACATCACACCATTAGGGTGTGTATTTATAAACAGTTTCATCATACCATCAGGATTTGTATTTATTAACAGTTACATCATACCATCAGGGTGTGTATTTATAAACAGTTACATCATACCATCAGGGTGTGTATTTTAAACAGTTACATCATACCACCATGGTGTATATTTATAAACCGTTTCATCATACCACCAGGATGTGTATTTATAAACAGTTTCATCATACCACCAGGATGTATATTTATAAACAGTTTCATCATACCATCAGGATGTTTATTTATAAACAGTTTCATCATACCATCAGGATGTGTATTTATAAACAGCTACATCATACCATCAGGGTGTGTATTTATAAACAGTTTCATCATACCATCAGGATTTGTATTTATTAACAGTTACATCATACCATCAGGGTGTGTATTTATAAACAGTTTCATCATACCATCAGGGTGTGTATTTATAAACAGTTACATCATAACACCATGATGTGTATTTATAAACAGTTTCATCATACCATCAGGATGTGTATTTATAAACAGTTTCATCATACCATCAGGATGTGTATTTATAAACAGTTTCATCATACCATCAGGATGTATATTTATAAACAGTTTCATCATACCATCTTGATGTATATTTATAAACAGTTTCATCATACCATCAGGATGTGTATTTATAAACAGTTTCATCATACCACCAGGATGTATATTTATAAACAGTTTCATCATACCATCAGGATGTGTATTTATAAACAGTTTCATCATACCATCAGGATGTATATTTATAAACAGTTTCATCATACCATCAGGATATTTATAAACAGTTTCATCATACCATCAGGATGTGTATTTATAAACAGTTTCATCATACCATCAGGATGTGTATTTATAAACAGTTTCATCATACCATCAGGATGTGTATTTATAAACAGTTTCATCATACCATCAGGATGTGTATTTATAAACAGTTTCATCATACCATCAGGATTTGTATTTATAAACAGTTTCATCATACCATCAGGATGTGTATTATAAACAGTTTCATCATACCATCAGGATGTGTATTTATAAACAGTTTCATCATACCATCAGGATGTGTATTTATAAACAGTTTCATCATACCATCAGGGTGTGTATTTATAAACAGTTACATCATACCATCAGGATGTGTATTTATAAACAGTTTCATCATACCATCAGGATGTGTATTTATAAACAGTTTCATCATACCATCAGGATGTGTATTTATAAACAGTTTCATCATACCATCAGGATGTGTATTTATAAACAGTTTCATCATACCACCAGGATGTGTATTTATAAACAGTTTCATCATACCATCAGGATGTATATTTATAAACAGTTTCATCATACCATCAGGATGTGTATTTATAAACAGTTTCATCACACCATCAGGGTGTGTATTTATAAACAGTTTCATCATACCATCAGGATGTGTATTTATAAACAGTTACATCATACCATCAGGGTGTGTATTTATAAACAGTTACATCATACCATCAGGATGTGTATTTATAA
>CM026400.1:12193510-12227333 GCA_014843695.1 Archivesica marissinica | reverse complement strand
TCCACAAGTATAAAATAAAAATACACACGGCTTGCCAAAATAGTGGGGCTGCGGACACAACTTCCACAAGTATAAAATAAAAATACACACGGCTTTCCAAAATAGTCGGGCCGCGGACACAACTTCCACAAGTATAACATAAAAATACACACGGCTTGCCAAAATATTGGGGCCGCGGACACAACTTCCACAAGTATAAAATAAAAATACACACGGCTTGTCAAAATAGTGGGGCCGCGGACACAACTTCCACAAGTATAAAATAAAAATACACACGGCTTGCCAAAATAGTGGGGCTGCGGACACAACTTCTACAAGTATAAAATAAAAATACACACGGCTTTCCAAAATAGTCGGGCCGCGGACACAACTTCCACAAGTATAACATAAAAATACACACGGCTTGCCAAAATATTGGGGCCGCGGACACAACTTCCACAAGTATAAAATAAAAATACACACGGCTTGTCAAAATAGTGGGGCCGCGGACACAACTTCCACAAGTATAAAATAAAAATACACACGGCTTGCCAAAATAGTGGGGCTGCGGACACAACTTCTACAAGTATAAAATAAAAATACACACGGCTTTCCAAAATAGTCGGGCCGCGGACACAACTTCCACAAGTATAACATAAAAATACACACGGCTTGCCAAAATATTGGGGCCGCGGACACAACTTCCACAAGTATAAAATAAAAATACACACGGCTTGTCAAAATAGTGGGGCCGCGGACACAACTTCCACAAGTATAAAATAAAAATACACACGGCTTGCCAAAATAGTGGGGTCGCGGACACAACTTCCACAAGTATAAAATAAAAAATCCGCCGGCCTGGCCAAAATATTGGGGCCGCTGCTCCGACGCCTATGTACATTATGAGCGAATGAATATGTTTATTTTATAGAAATCTTATCAGTGAAATAAAAGTTGTTTATTCCACTAGTTGAAAGCACGATGACTATGGTTTTCTTTTTTGCTTTGACATGGTTATGTGTATACAGTCTACATCCGTTATGTCAAAGTCGGTTATGTCGAAATCTCCGGTTATCTCGAAGTCTGATCAAAGTCCCGTTTCAGACACTCATTTTACATAATATTATAAAGGGCTCCGTTTATATTGAATTTCGTTAAGTCAAACTTCGGTTATAAGTCGAAGTATTTTGCTCGGTCCGACGGAATTCGACATAATGGATGTAGACTATATGCAATGTATATATAAACTAGCAAATAAAATATGATTAAAAAACAGGAAGCGTTTTTATATGTGATAGCACGAGCATATTTCAAGAACCACACACAAACCACGTGGTTAGTTTCAACTTTATTTATTTAACAACGATTGGGAAGCAAGTTCTAACAACTTATATATAGCCACTCTCGTTGGCGCGGATGAAAGCGTAATTGTGGTCATTCATGTTGGAGGAAACCGGAGTTCTCGGAGAAAACCCACCTGTCCGATCAGGCGACCACCGTACCATCTCACATACTTCCCTGTCCGAGGATCAAACCCGGGTTACATTGGTGAGAAGCGAGCGCTCTAACAACTCCACTAATCGGACAGCCAAACCCGTGATTGGAAATTGTCTTACATTTCCGAATATCAAACAGCTTAATAAACATATTACTTAGTTAGAAATGCATGTTTATTATTCTAATATAGATGCACGGAGGTCGTAATAGTGCAGTGGATGCGCGTTCGCTTCAGGTGCGAAAGGTCCGGAGTTTGAGCCCAATTGGAGCCGTTACGATTGTGCACTTAGGCAAGGCATTCAAATCCCACATTACCTCTTCTCTCTCCTTCATGGCGATGGATTCCATCATGAATGAGGTCTCGAGAGTGATTAATATAAGTTGAAAGAACTTGTTTCACAATCGAGCTAAAATAGAGATGCGTTTCACAAACATATAAAAACATACCTTCTGTATTTATGCAAATTAGGTGTAAACAACTTTAATACCTCATTGTGCCATAAGCCAAGGCATTTAAATATGTGGAAATCGTGATGGCGCTGTGGTAGCGCGTTCGCTTCAGGTGCGAAATGCACGAGCCCCGCGGAAACCGTTACGATTGTGTCCTTAGGCAAGGCATTTAAATTCCACATTTCCTCTTCTCTCTCCCTCGTGGCGATGGATTCCACCAGGAATGTGGTCTCTGAGAGTTATTACTATAAGTTGTAACAACTTGTTTCGCAATCGATCTAAAATACATCTGTATAAAATACTAAAAGAACATTTAATAATGACATTGATTATATATTATATATAAGTTGTTCAATGTCTAGACGAATAATGATGCGTTTTACGGAAGGTACCGCTAACAGATGTTGCACAGATATGCTTTGGTATGATTTATATACCTACTCAATGTAAGTGTTATGTGTATTGGCATAGCGCTGTCTACAAGAGGCACTTCTTTCTACAAGAGGCACTTCTTTCTACAAGAGGCACGTCTTTCTACAAGAGGCACTTCTTTCTACAAGAGGCATGTCTTTCTACACTTCTTTCTACAAGAGACATTTCTTTCTGCACTTCTTTCTACAAGATGCACTTCTTTCTACAAGAGGCACTTCTTTCTGCACTTCTTGCTACAAGAGCCACTTCTTTCTACAAGAGGCCCTTCTTTCTACACTTCTTTCTACAAGAAGCACTTCTTTCTACATTAGGCACTACTTTCTATACTTCTTTCTACAAGAAGCACTTCTTTCTACAAGAGGCACTTCTTTCTGCAAGAGGCACTTCTTTCTACATGAGGCACGTCTTTCTACACTTCTTTCTACAAGATGCACTCCTTTCTGCACCTCTTTCTACAAGAGGCACTTCCTTCTGCACTTCTTTCTACAAGAGGTACTTCCTTCTGCACTTCTTTCTACAAGAGGCAATTCCTTCTGCACTTCTTTCTACAAGAGGCAATTCCTTCTGCACCTCGTTCTATAAGAGGCACTTCCTTCTGCACTTCTTTCTACAAGAGGCACTTCCTTCTGCACTTCTTTCTACAAGAGGCACCTCCTTCTGCACTTCTTTCTACAAGAGGCACTTCCTTCTGCACTTCTTTCTACAATAGGTACTTCTTTCTGCATTTCTGTCTACAAGAGGCACGTCTTTCTGCACTGCTTTCTATAAGAGGTACTTCTTTCTGCACTTCTTTCTACAATAGGTACTACTTTCTGCACTTCTTTCTACAAGAGGCACTTCTTTCTGCACTGCTTTCTACAAGAGGCACTTCTTTCTGCACTGCTTTCTACAAGAGGCACTTCATTCTGCACTTCTTTCTTTATATAAGAGGTACTTCTTTCGGCTATGTTGAAGTCTTCGTTTATTTGTGTGTTATCTCCGTCAAAGAGGTTATGTTGAAGTCTTCGTTTATTTGTTGTTACCTCCGCCAATGAGGTTATGTTGAAGTCTTCGTTTATTTGTTGTTACTTCCACCAATGAGGTTATGTTGAAGTCTTCGTTTATTTGTTGTTACTTCCACCAATGAGGTTATGTTGAAGTCTTCGTTTATTTGTTGTTACTTCCACCAATGAGGTTATGTTGAAGTCTTCATTTATCTGTGTGTTATCTCCGTCAATGAAGTTATGTTGAAGTCTTCGTTATATTTGTATGTTATCTCCGTCAATGAGGTTATGTTGAAGTCTTCGTTTATTTGTGTGTTACCTCCGTCAACGAGGTTATGTTGAAGTCTTCGTTTATTTGTGTGTTACCTTCACCAATGAGGTTATGTTGAAGTCTTCGTTTATTTGTGTGTTACCTCCGTCAACGAGGTTATGTTGAAGTCTTCGTTTATTTGTGTGTTACCTCCACCAATGAGGTTATGTTGAAGTCTTCGTTTATTTGTGTGTTACCTCCGTCAATGAGGTTATGTTGAAGTCTTCGTTTATTTGTGTGCAACCTCCGTCAATGAGGTTATGTTGAAGTCTTCGTCTGTCTGTATGTCTGTCTGTCTGTCTGTCTGTCTATTGAGTAATCCCGATGAAATGCCATATGTACATATGCTGACTCTAAAATTATATATCGAATATAAAGGTGGCGCGTAAATTTGTTTGTTATGCCTCATAACCCAAGTGACTTCCCATTGCTCAGCTGTGCCATACCCCATTTTTCTCAAGTCATGTCGCAAAGGGGCTACTGTGCTCATCTGTGGTATTCTTAGTACAAACTGCAATAAAAATATAACTAATGACTGGTGTATACAAGTGGTATATGTGTATGATCAAGCATTTGTTTCATGTGTACTTACCATTCATATAATGGATATCAGTTAAACTGGTACTATCTAGTACAGTAGTGTATGTGTGTTCGGCATAGCCAAATAATTCTTGTATGTAAGTCTATATTAAAATGTGGAGATTACAGTTAATTCCAGATGATGATGATGATGATGATGATGATGATGATGATGATGATGATGATGATGATGATGATGATGATGATGATGATGATGATGATGATGATGATGATGATGATGATGATGATGATGATGATGATGATGATGATGATGATGATGTGATGATGATGATGATGATGATGATGATGATGATGATGATGATGAGGATGATGATGATGATGATGATGATGATGATGATGATGATGATGATGATGATGATGATGTGATGATGGATGATGATGATGATGATGATGATGATGATGATGATGATGATGATGATGATGATGATGATGATGATGATGATGATGATGATGATGATGATGATGATGATGATGATGATGATGATGATGATGATGATGATGATGATGATGATGATGATGATGATGATGATGATGATGATGATGATGATGATGATGATGATGATGATGATGATGATGATGATGATGATGATGATGATGATGATGATGATGATGATGATGATGATGATGATGATGATGATGATGATGATGATGATGATGATGATGATGATGATGATGATGATGATGATGATGATGATGATGATGATGATGATGATGATGATGATGATGATGATGATGATGATGATGATGATGATGATGATGATGATGATGATGATGATGATGATGATGATGATGATGATGATGATGATGTGATGATGATGATGATGATGAGATGATGATGATGATGATGATGATGATGATGATGATGATGATGATGATGATGATGATGATGATGATGATGATGATGATGATGATGATGATGATGATGATGATGATGATGATGATGATGATGATGATGATGATGATGATGATGATGATGATGATGATGATGATGATGATGATGATGATGATGATGATGATGATGATGATGATGATGATGATGATGATGATGATGAGATGATGATGATGATGATGATGATGATGATGATGATGATGATGATGATGATGATGATGATGATGATGATGATGATGATGATGATGATGATGATGATGATGATGAGATGATGATGATGATGATGATGATGATGATGATGATGTGATGATGATGATGATGATGATGATGATGATGATGATGATGATGATGATGATGATGATGATGATGATGATGATGATGATGATGATGATGATGATGATGATGATGATGATGATGATGATGATGGTGATGGTGATGGTGATGGTGATGATGATGGTGATGGTGATGGTGATGGTGATGGTGATGGTGATGATGATGATGATGATGATGATGATGATGATGATGATGATGATGATGATGATGATGATGATGATGATGATGATGATGAATGATTGATCAATGTGCTGAGTTAAACAATGCTTCTTTAGTAAGCAGCTGGCCGATTAGCGCAGTGGTTAGCGCGCTCGCTTCTAACCAATGTAACCCAGGTTCGATCCTTGGAACGGGAAGTATGTGAGATGGTACTGTGGTCGCCAGATCGGACAGGTGGGTTTTCTCCGGGTACTTCGGTCCCCCCACCCACACACATGCATGCCTACATTTACGCTTTCATCCGCGCCAACGAGAGTGATTAATATAAGTTGCTTCGCAATCTTTGTAGAATAAATAAAGTTTAATAAAACGCGGCGATCCAGTGAAAGTTTACACAGTGTATATACATTGGGATTTTTGTCTATTGGTTTGATGAGTAAGAAAATAATGTGCAACACGTTTGGGATTTCAAACGTCTTTCACCTAATCACATGATATAATATGCATCTATTTTCAGGTCTCCCTCCAGAGAAAAAAGAATTTTTCAAGAATGCCAAGACAGAGATTACGTACAGTCAAAATGGCGACTTATGGGTAATCAACGTAGGAATGCAAGGTGTTCCAAATACAAGAACATTCCAATTTCACCTTGGTGAACAGTATGAATCAGCGTCGTTGGATGGTTCTCCTATGAATGTTTGTATAAATGGTGTATTATTATCTTTACTCTTCCAACTCTAATATACAGTACTTTGTTATCGGCTAAGTGGTTAGCACGCTCGGTCTCACCAATGCAACCCGGGTTCGATTCTCGGAAGGTGAAGTACGGTGGTGGTCAGATCGGACAGGTGGGGTTTCTGCGGTACACCGGTTTCCTCCCACACGAATGACCACATATACGCCATCATTCGCTGCTGTAAATAACAACACCTTTGATGATGATGATGATGATGATGATGATGATGATGTTGGTGGTGATTGAAATCATGATCATGACGACAATGATGGTGATGATGATGACGACGATGATGATGATGGTAGTGGTGGTGGTGGTTATGTTGGTGATAATGCTTCATGTGTTCCCCCCTCGAGGTGTCGAATCATAATTATGTGAGAGCAGACAACACCACACCGGTTAAAAGTTAAAAGGCACAGATAACTAACGATGCTTGAAGTTAAAACGCAGCTGTCTGATTTGGCAACCATCGTACTATCCCACATACTTCCCAGTTCGAGGATCGGGTTGCATTGGTGAGGAGCGCTTAAAAACGCCAGAGGCATCGTACTTAACCAGAGATATGGTACTTAACCAGAGGCATGGCACTTAACCAGAGGCATGGTACTTAACCAGAGACATGGTACTTAACCAGAGACATGGCACTTAACCAGAGACAAGGCACTTAACCAGAGACATGGTACTTAACCAGAGACATGGTACTTAACCAGAGACAAGGCACTTAACCAGAGACATGGTACTTAACCAGAGGCATGGTACTTAACCAGAGGCATGGTACTTAACCAGAGACATGGTACTTAACCAGAGACAAGGTACTTAGCCAGAGGCATGTTACTTAACCAGAGGCATGGCACTTAACCATATATTTAAATCCACAATATGACTCTTCTCTCTGCCGATAGCCATGTATTTTATCAGGAGATAGGTATAACGTTATAAAAACGTGTTTCTCAATCGAGACAAAATAATGTGTACTGATAATAAATACATGTATATACATGTACATCCCATATGTTGCTTGATTATTTTCCAGAGTGTCGTGACCGTGGATGGAGAAACGGTAATAGAAAAACACCTGGATAAAAGTCTAAACGACATGGAAATGCATATCAACCGACATATAGTGAATGATAAGATGGTCGTAGTAAGTTGTAGTGTATGGGTATTGTACTCCAATATTGCCGCACATACCATATGCAAACCCTATGCAAACCCTATGCAAACCCTATGCAAACATTATGTACACACTACGCAAAACCCTATGTACACACTACGCAAATCATATGTAAACCCTATGCAAACCATATGCACACCCTTTGCACATCCTATACAAACCCTTTACACATTCTATACAAACCCTTTGCACATCCTATACAAACCATATGCAAACCCTTTGCACATCCTATACAAACCCTTTACACATTCTATACAAACCCTTTGCACATCCTATACAAACAATATGCAAACCCTTTACACACCCTATGTAAACCATATGCACACCCTATGCACACCCTATGCCAACTATATGCACGCCCTATTCAAACCCTATGCAAACCATATGCAAATCCTTTGCACATCCAATACAAACCCTTTGCACATCCTATACAAACCATATGCAAACCCTTTGCACATCCTATACAAACCCTTTGCACATCCTATACAAACCATATGCAAACCCTTTACACACCCTATGTAAACCATATGCACACCCTATGCACACACTATGCCAACTATATGCACGCCCTATTCAAACCCTATGCCAACTATATGCACACCCTATTCAAACCCTATGCAAACCATATGCAAACTCTGTGCACACCCTATGCACATCCTATACAAACCCCATGTACACCCTATGCAAACCTTATGTATACCCTATTCAAACCATATGTACACCCTATCATATGCACACCCTATGTACATCCTACGCAAACACTATACACACCCTATACAAACCATATGCACATCCTACGCAAACCCTATGCACACCCTATGCACACCCTATGCACACCCTACGCAAACCCTATGCAAACCATATGCACACCATATGCAAACATTATGCACACACTACGCAAACAGATAACACATACGGTGAACAGTTGATTCAACAAATTACACACATGAGCCAGCAGACTAACATCCAAATAGTACATACTTACAAACATGCTTAATTCCCAGTTCAAAATTATCTGCTTACGGTGGAACAGTAACAATACAGTTCTACTAGTGTTACTTCAGGTGATATTGTACACAACCGTTATCAGATTGAGCATTACCATTGCAATAGTTACTAGATTCTGTGAACGGCTGTCTTTAAGCTGAGTTCATACTTTTTCAAGATACCAATACAAGTCATATCTGCACATTGATTGTTTCATTCCCCATTTAAACTCTACTAGACAATTCCATATATCATCAAATTCCAAAACATATTATATATAGTTTCTCTACTAGACAATTCCATATATCATCAAATTCCAAATCATATTATATATAGTTTCTCTACTAGACAATTCCATATATCATCATATTCCATAACATATTATATATAGTTTCTCTACTAGACAATTCCATATATCATCATATTCCATAACATATTATATATAGTTTCTCTACTAGACAATTCCATATATCATCATATTCCATAGCATATTATATATAGTTTCTCTACTAGACAATTCCATATATCATCATATTCCATAACATATTATATATAGTTTCTCTACTAGACAATTCCATATATCATCATATTCCATAACATAGTATATATAGTTTCTCTACTAGACAATTCCATATATCATCATATTCCATAACATATTATATATAGTTTCTCTACGAGACAATTCCATATATCATCATATTCCATAACATAGTATATATAGTTTCTCTACTAGACAATTCCATATATCATCATATTCCATAACATATTATATATAGTTTCTCTATTTTACGTTCAGCTTTTACATTACTATATATATTTCCAATGTGTAGTTTTCACTTATATTCTTTGGTTGCATTTGATTTGTATATATGTTGAGGGCCTCGATGTAGGTTCACGTTTGCTAAATGAGTAGTTCTACTCTCGTAAAATAAAGTCTTTATTATTAAAGTTTAAACTTTATTTATTTTACAACGATTGCGAAAAAAACGTTTTAACAACTTATATTAATCACTCTCGTTGGCGCGGCTGAAAGCATATATGTGGTCATTCGTGTGGGAGGAAACCGGAGTACCCGGATAAAACCAACCTGTCCGATCTGGCGACCACCGTATCATCTCACATACTTCCAGGTCCGAGGATCGAACCCGGATTGCATTGGTGAGAAAACGAGCGCGCTAACCACTGGGCTAATCGGTCATCTTGATTTTTATTATTATTATTATTATTATTATAATACCCATGTTTTATCATATATTTCCGACATATTGTTACAGGTAACTAAAATCGGCACGCTAGAAATGCAATCCACGTATGGCAGAATATGAGAGTGAATACAGAAGATAGGAGCAGTAGAATACTGCAGTGGACATTGTTAAACGTCCAAGTATTTATTGTGATGTGTCGCTTTGTATGTGAATGAATACCGTCTGGTGCAAATACAATGTTATACCAAGATCGCTTAAGAAAAGACGGCATCACACTTGTATGCGATGGATGAACCTTTAGTTACCTGAAATGTTGACGGATCTACTTTTAGGAGAAATGTTGACAGATCTACTTTTAGGAGAAATGTTGACGGATCTACTTGTAGGAGAAATGTTGACGGATCTACTTGTAGGAGAAATGTTGACGGATCTACTTTTAGGAGAAATGTTGACGGATCTACTTGTAGGAGAAATGTTGACGGATCTACTTTTAGGAGAAATGTTGACGGGTCTACTTTTAGGAGAAATGTTGATGATTCAATTTAATTTAGAAATGTGTAATGTACTGGATTACTTCAGCTTTCAAGTTGAATAGACCTTCCATGAACTGTATTCAAATACTAGTAGTTATGTATGACGCGGTTTCCTAGACAAAAACGAGGACGTCATCCGCGGACAGTTTATAAACTATGCGCGCGGTGTTTATTAACCTGTCTGCGGACGTAATCATTCAATCACAGACAAAGAAACTGAATGCGGACAGTTTATACTCTGCACGGGTAGTTTATTTGAATCCGCGGACAGTTTTGAAAACTCCTATATGGAGTTGCACATCATCCGCGTGCAGTTTTATTCATCCTATGGAGTTTGTAATTTGTATGTTTTACGTTTATTTATCGTCGCTACCGGTTACCCATATGAGCGACGCCTCCTGAAGAGATTAGTCATTTTAGATTTTGGAGGATAGTGCAATGATATAGACAGAGACCCATTCCAGAGTCTCCTCTGGTTCTTTTACGTGCACGGTGTAAAGCACCGACACGAGACCTCGGTTTAACGTCCCATCTGAAAGACTGTTAATTTTATTAGGGTCAGACGGGGGATCGAACCTGCGATCCCTGGATTACCAGTTAACTACTGGACTACAGATCCGTCTATGGAGTTTGTAAACTGTGCGCGGAGTTCATTAAACTGTTCGTGGACGTATCCAACCTATCAGAGACCAAGAAAGCCCGCACGGTTGAATTCCTCCTTTTTGTCCAGGAAACTACGTCATAGTCATGTGTGTATTTGAGTATATGTGTCATCAATACCGGTGGCCAACACGAGTTACGCATTCTAATGGTTTTGGGAGTATAATACAATGATATAGACAGAATACCATAATGGTCTCCTGTTATATTACGTTCAGGCCCGTACACCGGAACTTGGAGTATAGTCTTCGACAGACTCTATATATGTTTGTACATGGACTATACGTGTATGTTTGTATAGTACAGCGGGAGATTGGACGTATGTTTATATAGTACAGCGGGAGTCGGAGTGTACGGGACAGCGGGAGATCGGACGTATGTTTATATAGTACAGCGACATGACGGACGTATGTTTATATAGTACAGCGGTAGATCGGATGTTTGTTTCTATAGTACAACCGTAGATAGGACGTATGCTTATATAATACAGCGGGGGTCGGACGTATGTTTGTATGGGACAACGAGAGGTCGGACGTATGTTTGTATGGGACAACGAGAGATCGGACGTATGTTTGTACGGGACAGCGAGAGATCGGACGTATGTTTGTACGGGACAGCGAGAGATCGGACGTATGTTTGTATGGGACAACGAGAGATCGGACGTATGTTTGTACGGCACAGCGGGGCGGGGGGTATGTTTGTAGGTGACAGCGAGAGATCGGTAGACGCAGTTGCCCATGGGACGTTGCTGACGTTGTTGTCTTACGTCACAAAGCGCACGCCTTTTTGATAGGTGACTATTAGCTTATAGGACCACTATTTTGAGGGGCAACCTTACCCGGTCAGCTAACAAATCGAGTTCTATACCACAATGTTTGTAAATGTCTGACGTGTGTCACACATGCGGCATAAATTGGCATAACTTGTGGCGTTCGGAGAAATACTGAAGAGATTAGTAATTTTAGATTTTGGAGGGTAGTGCAATGATACAGACAGAGACCCATTCAAGAGTCTCCTCTGGTTCTTTTCCTTTCATGGTGTACAGCACCGGCACGAAACCTCAGTTTAAAGTCCCATCTGAAAGATTATTCATTTTATTAGGGTCAGACGGGGAATCGAACCTGCGATCCCTGGATTACCAGTCCAGCATGTTACCACTGGACTACAGATCCGTCTGTGAACTATTTAGTATGCATGTACGTATGTATTTATGTATAGTTATGCTTTTCTCTTAGTATGTATGTGCTTTGTGCAATAAACAAGTTTGAGTTGAATTTAACATATACTGACACTGAAAAGAAACCGTGCACTTGCCTTAGAGGTAAAAGTTATATTCTTTTAGAAAAAACGGCAACTTTGGTCATCAAAATGTGCGAAATACTGGGTAAATTAGTGCAATGTGTGAAGGATTATTTTCTTCATTCATGATAGCAAAATACATAATTCAAAACAATTGGTACAAAAAATTAACAATCAATATAAAAGTGCACAGTTTTTTTGGTGCAAGTATAGGACGTATTCAGGCGAGCTATAAAATGCCACCATGTCCTTTTTGTTTATATATACTATATTTGCATCGCTATTGCGCTTCCTTCGATGAACGTAGGTGCTCTGATTGTATACATTTTCGTTTGAGGGTTCCCAACTAATGATATGCAACTGACATGTGCACACGACGTTACGGGCATGCGCATACGCAATGTTAGGCATCATTCTTCGCGAGAAAAGATGTGTCTTTCACAGTTTACGCTGTTCCAAGCAAGTCCGGCACAATGTACGATGCAAATCTGGACTATAATAGTTTCCATCTGGGTATGAATTACAATGTGCGTGCTTAAATTTGGCGTAGGCGCATTCAACCTCCACACACTTTAACCACGCCCAATGCAGTTCATACCTCGATGGAAACTATTAACCTGCGATTGATTCCTTAAATAGAGGTATTGTGTGAATAGCAACAGTAACCTTGCACAACAACAACAAACCAACCTCCCTGCACACGAAGTCATTTCATTTATAATGTCACCACGAACGCAGGCCCGTAGCCCCACTGAGGCGACTGAGGCACTCACATCGGTTACAACAAGTACCAACAAAAAGAACTGGCAAACTAGAAAATAATATTTGTTTCCATCTTGTTAGCACATTTGCATAAATCTTCATTCTTTTTCGGGTATTGTACCGCATTACGATACCACTACCGTACGCAGACAAGCATCTACACCACCACCCACCAAATCCGGTGTGTCATGCACCCGGAGCACCGCTGCTGGCTACAGCACTGCTCAGAGCACAGAACTTTGATTTATAGTGCGGTATACCGACGATTGCGATCTACTGAAGTCCTTGAGGTCAGACACCACTATTGAAATATCCATAGGCCACCATTATAGCATACAGTGCCATTATATGTTGACCCATTCCAAAGTCTCCTCTGGTTCTTTTACGTGCACGGTGTACAGCACCGACGCGAGACCTCGGTTTAAAGTCCCACCTGAAAGACTGTTAATTTTATTAGGGTCAGACGGGGGGTCGAAACTACAAATTCTTCTGTTACAGAGATTGAACAATACACATATGAATATTAAACCACGCCTCCTGCCATCCCGGCTGAATGTAATTATACACTGCAGTAGGCCAAGCATAATTATTTTTAGTTAACCAAATACATAATTCTTAAGTTAATATGCAATGGACAGTATGACAAAAAGCGCGTTCGCTTCAGGTGTGAGGGATTGTATCCTTATGCAAGGAACTTAAAGGGACACTACATCAGTGAAAACGCAAATTTCTACAGAATGTAATTTCCTATTATATGGTACATATTTTTTCCAAATAATTGCTGTAAAAACTGAGTATTTCAACTATATAATAAACAAACGTCGTATACGCGGTTTGTTTGCATAACAAAACAATGTAAATATGGTCGACATCAATGCGTAATAAAACGCGTGTATCCTGAATAACACGAGTTATGGTACATATTTACCGTTATATCTCACATCTGTGCCTATGTATATTTATGTGTAGACTAATCTTAATTAAATTATCTCTAAACGACAGTATCCTGCATTTGGTGTTGACTCCAATTACCAACAAGCGTCAAATCAGAGCGTGGATACCAGAGACATCCTACTTTGACCTTTGAAAG
Source organism: Archivesica marissinica (assembly GCA_014843695.1). NCBI lineage: Eukaryota > Metazoa > Mollusca > Bivalvia > Venerida > Vesicomyidae > Archivesica > Archivesica marissinica. The sequence continues at coordinate 12,213,255 of CM026400.1, read as the reverse complement.
TTTGTAGACCACAAAAACACTGTTTATTGATTCAATGTTAGTGTTCGAATGTATTCGGACGAATTTGTAGTAGCAATACATTTATACGTGAAAAAAAATTTTTGTGATGTAATGTCGCTTTAAAGTCCACTTTGCCTTTTCTCGTTCTCTCATGGCGATGGTTTCCACCAGGAATGAGGTTTCCAGAGCTATTTAACGAATGTTGTAAGAACCTGTTTCCCAATCGAGCTAACATAAATTTGAATAAACTAATCGAAAAGTGGTATTCTGATTCAACAATGTGGCACGTACACGCATTACATAACAGTCGTGACGTTCCGGTGTCCGCATCGTAAACGAGCGAACACTGCCTTGCAAGTCAACACACTTAAAGTCTATGTGTGTGTTTGTTCCCCTTCAGTTAGATAAATAATACTATAATTCATATGCAAATTAATCCTAGTGGTAGGTTTAGTAAACCACCATTTACAGAGCTATTGGTGATATTGTACAATTGTTAATTTCACAAAAGCAGGTTCATTTGTGGGAATATTTTGCAAATTTAAATGTTTACCGTAATAATTTTATTAGTGAAATATTAAAATATAAGAGCATAATCATAATCTCTAATCAGCTGCTCCTTACAATATATCGATGTGCAGCACATTCTAAATAAACGCATATGGGGCTTTAAATTGACGAATATGTAGTCCAGTGGTTAACACACTGGACTGGTAATCCAGGGATTGCAGGTTCGACCCCTCGTCTGACCCTAATAAAATTAACAGTCTTTCAGATGGGACGTTAACCCGAGGTCTCGTGTCCGTGCTTTACACCGTGCACGTAAAAGAACCAGATGAGACTCTAGAATGGATCTCTGTCTGTCACTCATGAGTCATGGTGAAAGGGAATTATTCGTAAAAGTACGTGTGTGCCAGGCCTTGGCCGGATTATGTCCAAAAAACGAATGTGCAAATATTTCATGTTCGTGCTAGTGACGCGGCTATTGCCGATCACTGAGTGTCGGTGCCATTTCCGTGTCTCCGTTGTCAGGTGATATTCTCAGGAAATTCTTATTCCCTCTAAGATCTTCGATGTCGAGTTCTGTCAACAACTTGTCATATTGTCCATGTTCATTGTCTTCTGGCCAACCAATCTCTGACTCACGCGCTCCTTGGTTTCCTTGTTCTGCAATGCATGCCTGCATGCAGACATGCAGACATGACATATTATACAGAATATATGACTGAATCGCGGGTTAATAGTTTCCATCGGGGCATGAACTACATTGGGTGTGTCTAATGTTAGCGAGGATGCATTCGGCCTCCACATACTTTAACCACGCCTAATATAGTTCATACCCCGATGGAAACTATTACCCAACTATTAATTCCATAAATGGATTAACAGATTGCAGCAACAGTGCACGCCGCGGTCGGGGCATATCTCGCAGCAGCAGCGTAGGATACTTGGATCGTTTGGTTGTCGACATGGCACACATGCTCACACTTCTGCCTCATTCAACGGAGGTGGTGGAGGTATCGACGGACTCTGGAGCAACATAGACGACAATATGTCCAACTGTCAAATCCGTTTATATTCTGCTGCGGAATGACCAACAGTGGGGAGGGTGGCTCTAATAAGAGCCGTTCGGAAAGAAGAAACCATCAGGACTTGTCACTCTGAAAAGAAAGAAGATGCCTCCTCTAGTTGTCACTTTTCACTTCACCATCACCGAACACTCCATGACTACTCTACAAGACAACACTCTACACATCAACAGATACAAAGAAAGAAGATGCTACTCTAGTTGTCACTTTTCACTTCACCATCACCGAACACTCCATGACTACTCTACAAGACAACACTCTACAAATCAACAGATACAAAGAAAGAAGTTGTCACTATTCAATTCACCATCACCGAACACTCCAGGACTACTCTTACAAGACAACACTCTACAAATCAACAGATACGTCACGGCTATACTACGGTGCTAGGAATTCTCGAAAATAATCGTCTTAGAATGCTCATCCACATGGTTCGCCGGCGGTGATGGAAATTAAACTGAATCAGCAGCATCAATTGCAGCAAAGTAGACTGTACTACGGGTAGTAACTTTCATGATTCAAATGTATGGCTGCCTAATTATTCTACATTTGTGATCAGACTTAAACATACGGAGCTCTTAAACTTGTTATGTTGTTGCAACATTGAGCGTATGTTTGTTTTGTTTATGTTTGTGTATTTAAAATCGCACAAACAGCTTAGAATATATGGCGACTATGCAGTTAATATTATTTCAGGCACAGCTGGACACCAGGTAGGACTACCAATCAACGCGCAAGTCATGGATTGTAACTACCAATCAACGCGCAAGTCATGGGTTGAAGCTACCAATCAACGTCATGGATTGAAGCTACCAACCAACGTCATGGACTAACACTACCAATCAACGAGCAAGTCATGGATTAAAGCTACCAATCAACGTCATGGATTGAAGCTACCAATCAACTTCATGGAGTAAAACTACCAATCAACGAGCAAGTCATGGATTAAAGCTACCAATCAACGTCATGGATTGAAGCTACCAATCAACGTCATGGAGTAAAACTACCAATCAACGAGCAAGTCATGGATTGAAGCTACCAATCAAAGTCATGGATTGAAGCCACCAATCAACGTCATGTAGTAAAACTACCAATCAACGCGCAAGTCATGGGTTGAAGCTACCAATCAACGTCATGGAGTAGAACTACCAATCAACGTGCAAGCCATGGATTGAAATTACCAATCAACGTACAAGCCATGGATTAAAACTACCAATCAACGCGCAAGTCATGGATTGAAACTACCAATCAACGTGCAAGTCAGGGATTGAAGCTACCAATCAACGTGCAAGTCATGTATTGAAGCTACCAATAAACGTCATGGATTGAAGCTACCAATAAACGTCATGGAATGAAACTACCAACCAACGTGCAAGTCCTGGATTGAAACTACCAATCAAGGCGAAAGTCATGGATTGAAACTACCAATCAACGTCATGGATTGAAGCCACCAATCAACGTCATGTAGTAAAACTACCAATCAACGCGCAAGTCATGGGTTGAAGCTACCAATCAACGTCATGTAGTAAAACTACCAATCAACGCGCAAGTCATGGGTTGAAGCTACCAATCAACGTCATGGAGTAGAACTGCCAATCAACGTGCAAGCCATGGATTGAAACTACCAATCAACGTGCAAGCCATGGAGTAAAACTACCAATCAACGCGCAAGTCATGGATTGAAACTACCAATCAACGAGCAAGTCATGGATTGAAACTACCAATCAACGAGCAAGTCATGGATTGAAACTACCAATCAACGAGCAAGCAATGGATTGAAACTACCAATCAACGTGCAAGCCATGGATTGAAACTACCAATCAACGTCATGGAGTAAAACTACCAATCAACGCGCAAGTCATGGATTGTAACTACCAAACAACGTGCAAGTCATGTATTAAAACTACCAATCAACGTGCAAGTCATGGATTGAAACTACCAATCAACGTGCACGTCATGGATTGAAACTACCAATCAACGTGCAAGTCATGGATTGAAACTACCAACCAACGTGCAAGTCATGGATTGAAACTACCAACCAACGTGCAAGTCATGGATTGAAACTACCAACCAACGAGCAAGTCATGGATTGAAACTACCAATCAACGAGCAAGCCATGGATTGAAACTACCAATCAACGCGCAAGTCATGGATTAAAACTACCAATCAACGAGCAAGTCATGGATTGAAACTACCAATCAACGTGCAAGCCATGGAGTAAAACTACCAATCAACGCGCAAGTCATGGATTGAAACTACCAATCAACGTGCAAGTCAGGGATTGAAGCTACCAATCAACGTGCAAGTCATGGATTGAAGCTACCAATAAACGTCATGGATTGAAGCTACCAATAAACGTCATGGAGTGAAGCTACCAACCAACGTGAAAGTCATGGATTGAAACTACCAATCAACGCGAAAGTCATGGATTGAAGCCACCAATCAACGTCATGTAGTAAAACTACCAATCAACGCGCAAGTCATGGGTTGAAGCTACCAATCAACGTCATGGAGTAGAACTACCAATCAACGTGCAAGCCATGGATTGAAACTACCAATCAACGTGCAAGCCATGGAGTAAAACTACCAATCAACGCGCAAGTCATGGATTGAAACTACCAATCAACGTGCAAGTCAGGGATTGAAGCTACCAATCAACGTGCAAGTCATGGATTGAACTACCAATAACGCATGGTTGAAACTACCAATCAACGAGTAAGTAATGGATTGAAGCTACCAATCAACGAGCAAGCCATGGATTGAAACTACCAATCAACTAGCAAGTCATGTATTAAAGCTACGAATCAACGAGCAAGTCATGGATTGAAACTACCAATCAACGTGCAAGTCATGGATTGAAACTACCAACCAACGTCATGGATTGAAGCTACCAATCAACGTCATGGAGTAAAACTACCAATCAACGAGCAAGTCATGGATTGAAACTACCAACCAACGTGCAAGTCATGGATTGAAACTACCAACCAACGTGCACGTCATGGATTGAAACTACCAACCAACGTGCACGTCATGGATTGAAACTACCAACCAACGTGCAAGTCATGGAATAAAACTACCAACCAACGTGCAAGTCATAGATTGAAACTACCAATCAACGAGCAAGTCATGGATTGAAACTACCAACCAACGAGCAAGTCATGGATTGAAAGTATTTCATTGACTTAGCATTATTCTTTGGTAATTAATATCTTTAGTTTGTTCTTTAAGCATTAACATTTAGCATACGGTAAGTCGCAAATCATGACTAAATATATTTTAATTACAAATGCTGTATTTTTCTTTTGTGTCATTAGTTTAAACATTATGTATTTGTTCTGTTACATATATATACATATACAACTATTATAAATAATTGTAAGACAAATAGGATTTGAAAACAAGCTTAATACAAAGCTTATGTAAATTCATCTCCATTGTAAACATAAAGTCTAATTATCCGATTAAAGAAATTATGTGTATTATGAAATGGTCAAGTTATAATAGTGTTTGTTTTAAACAAAAATAAAATATAGTTCATATTTCCCGAATGTAATTGAAAGAGCTGCAACGTATTTGAAAGAAATATACATTTCCCCTCCCAGCGTGTTATTAGATCAATGAGTGAATCGCTTGGAGGCAATAATGAATTGTTGTACTTTATGAAAGAGGTGCTCGTTTTGGTCGTTATTCAGACGTTCGTTGCCGTAGATAAGATTGCAATAGGTTAAAGGACATGGTACATTATCTAGGTAAGCTTGGCTAAGGTGCTCGTTTTGGTCGTTATTCAGACGTTCGTTGCCGTAGATAAGATTGCAATAGGTTAAAGGACATGGTAAATTATCTAGGTAAGCTTGGCTAAGGTGCTCGTTTTGTTCGTTATTCAGACGTTCATTGCCGTAGATAAGATTGCAATAGGTTATAGGACATGGTAACTTATCTAGGTAAGCTTGGCTAATGTGCTCGTTTTGGTCGTTATTCGGACGTTCGTTGCCGTAGATAAGATTGCAATAGGTTAAAGGACATGGTAAATTATCTAGGTAAGCTTGGCTAAGGTGCTCGTTTTGTTCGTTATTCAGACGTTCGTTGCCGTAGATAAGATTGCAATAGGTTAAAGGACATGGTAACTTATCTAGGTAAGCTTGGCTAAGGTGCTCGTTTTGGTGTTATTCAGACGTTCGTTGCCGTAGATAAGATTGCAATAGGTTAAAGGACATGGTAAGTTATCTAGGTAAGCTTGCCGTAATAAGATTGCAATAGGTTAAAGGACATGGTAATTATCTAGGTAAGCTTGGCTAAGGTGCTCGTTTTGTTCGTTATTCAGACGTTCGTTGCCGTAGATAAGATTGCAATAGGTTAAAGGACATGGTAACTTATCTAGGTAAGCTTGGCTAATGTGCTCGTTTTGGTCGTTATTCAGACGTTCGTTGCCGTAGATAAGATTGCAATAGGTTAAAGGACATGGTAAATTATCTAGGTAAGCTTGGCTAAGGTGCTCGTTTTGGTCGTTATTCAGACGTTCTTTGCCGTAGATAAGATTGCAATAGGTTAAAGGACAAGGTAAGTTATCTAGGTAAGCTTGGCTAAGGTGCTCGTAGACGTTATTTATGCTGCACAGTTTAGTAGTTCCTGTGACGATTCTAGCAGCCTCTATTTGAATTGATTCTAGTTTCCATTTTTGTTCTTCAGTACAGTTATCCCATATAGCATCGCCGTATTCAAGTAGAGGTCTTATGAAAGTAAAATATTGACATTCAGTGGATATTCAAGCTGCCCAAAAGGGAATTGTAATGGGCATAACAGCCCCAGGCGTTGCAAAGCGCGATTAACAATTGACAATTGAGCTTGAGATTGCCATTTACCGTCTTCTGAAAATGTGACGCCTAAGTGCATGTGTTCGTCTGCCTTTTGTATTCGAGTATTGTTCATAAATAAATCAGGATGGTGAGGTTTGTTTTGTTTTAGATGTGTTTTGAAGTCAACTAACCAAGTTGATGCCCATGTATGTATTTTATGTAAGTCAGCATTAAAGCGACACTACATCGCAAAAAGCAAATAAAATGCTATTTTTCATGTATTAATGCATTACTGCTACAAATTCTTCCGAATACATTTCGAACACTAACATTGAAGCAATAAACAGTTTGTGTGTGGATTGAAAGTATGATTTCATATAACGGTCATACATGCTCATGTATTGATGTTTGTTTGTCACCGGTGTCAATACTAAACGTGAGATAATGTCATTTAGAGATAATTTAACTAAGAATAGTCTACAAATAAATAGGCACAAATGTGAGATATAACGGTAAATCTGTACCATAAATCGTATTATTCAGGATACACTAGTTGTATTACGCATGGATGTTTATATTATTTTGTTATGTAAACAAACCGCGTATAGGACGTTTGTTTATTAGTTGAAATACTCAGCATTGGAGGCAAATATTTGAGACAAAATTATACCATATAATAGGAAAATACATTCTGTAGAAATTTGTGTTTTCACTGATGTAATGTCGCTTTAAGTGATCTAGCAGTTGTAGTATGATCATCGACAATTAAGTAAAGGCTTGTATCGTCCCGTTGCTCGCGGTTGGAAAGATATGAAGAGAACAAATGTAAAAGAGTGTTTGTGATGCTCATAGAAGATAACTTGCTTAAAGCAGCATTATATCGTAATAAGGATGTTTTGGGTAAAATATAAATACTAATGTGTTTGTGTTTACAAAAATCGAAATAGTCGAACAGAAACGATAAAATTCCAATAAATATAAACCGTCGTATGCGCGAATTTGTTTATCAACACACGAAATTTAAACACGCACAGCGCGCATGCGTGAAACAACAGAGGATGTAGAAAACAACGTATATATTTTGAACATGAAAGACTATCTATCTATCTTCCTCTCATGTCGAACCCCTCGCGGGGATGTAGACATGTCACTAAAAGATTTAGATAACAGAGGTATGAATCAACATCTCAAGTAATTTAATTAAAAAAGAAAACGTGGGTCAAATGGGGACGATGCATTCCGAATGTAAACAATTGCGTTCTGGTTGTAAACAAATGCGTGACCGATCGGAAAGTCCTACTTTCGGTTTCGAGTTTGTTTTATCGCAAAAAAACAATGTTTACCAATTGAACATAAGTATACAAAGTATAATGTTAGAATGTGAAGCAGCATTGCTACCCATACGTACATTTTTTCAAATATCTTTTATTTCATACCATGTAAGTCTGCTTTAAGAGGCCCCGAGGCCATACACGGTCAAATGCTTTGGATACATCACAGTAGACAACTCGAATTTCTTTACCTTCCTCTAGAGCTTTGCATATATCATTATATATGTAGATAAGTTGATTTACTGTAGAATCCCCACAAGTGAATCCGGATTGAAATGGTGTTAAAATGTTATTCTTAATAATAAAGTTATACAGAATCTTATGAACACAACGTTCCGTGATTTTTCCTAAGCAGCTTAATAGAGATATGGGTCTGTAATTTCCTTGATGTGAATGGTCGGCCTTTTTGTATATGGGAGTAACATTAGTTCTTGTGTCATTGAAAACAATAATTAATGTAAAACCAATTAATGAATCGCGAGTTAATCGTTTCCATCGGGGTATGATCTACATATTGGGCGTGGCTAAAATATGTGATTGCCTTCTTCTTTTGCAATATGTTGTTCATACCTGGAAGGAAACTATTAACCCGCGATCAAGTACTTAAATATGGACAAAACCATATATTGTTTACTGTAGTCCAGTGGTCAACGCCTTGGACTGTTAATCCAGGGAGCGCAGGTTCGATCCACCGACTGCCCTAATAAAATTAAAAGTCTTTCAAATGGGACTAAACTGAGGTCTCATGTTGGGACTATAAACCGAGGTCTCGTGTCGGTGCTTTACATCGTGCATGTAATAGAACCAGAGGAGACTTTGGAATGGGTCATTGTACTATCCTCCAACAATCTAAAATGACTAGTATCCTCGGGAGGCTCGCTAGCGACGATAAAGGGTTGTCCGATTAGCGCAGTGGTTAGCGCGCTCGCTTCTCATCAATGCAATCCGGGTTCGATTCTCGGGCCGGGAAGTATGTGAGATAGTACGATGGTCGCCAGATCGGACATGTTGATTTTCTCCGGGTACTCCTGTTTCCTCCGACATGAATGAACACAATTACGAGCCAACGAGAGTGATTAATATAAGTTGCTAAAACTTATTTCGCAATCGTTGTAAAATGAATCAAGCTTAAAACAAATGAACGTAAAACACACAATATATACTCAATTCCAAAATAAAGTGTGCACTTTATTTTGGAATTGAGTATAGTTTTACGTGTAAAACACAACACTGTATTGATTCAGCCCTGTTAAAATGTCACTTAAAAGCATTACCATCATCCAGGATAACTTCATTATTTATAAATTGAAATTATAATCCAGTACCATATTTGGTTTCGGTAGATGATGCACGTTGATTAACTGCAGTACACATAAATAGTATAGGCACTGAACAACATACCTGTTCAATAGGAAATTAACAAGTCAACAGACAGTTTCGAAATGGCGCCAATACGTTAATACCTAATAATACCTGATATGATTGAAAACAGACATGGCAACATCAAAGTTGATTTCCATGCACCTTCTTGTTTTGGTATCTGTATCATTAGACGGAATTCATTCTGGCGAAACGCAGAAATTCAGACTACGAAGAGATTGTAAAATAAAATTGGGCAGGGAAGATGCAGACATACCTTCTCGTAAGACCTTAACGTCGTGCTTGATCCACATTCATCCTGGAAATAGTTACTCCAGCGCATCTTGGACACCTCAGACAAACACCTGCTTATTGTCAAAAAAGAATACGATATTTGAAACAACAGATGAGACGAATCGGAACTACGTGTATGAAGCTGGATCGGTTTGTGCTTCCAGAATTAAATATCCAGGTATGTTTGCGTAATTATTGGCTTTTACGATGTTTTGTTGCTTTAAGGAATGAATCGCGGGTTAATAAATTCCATCGGGGTATGCGAGGTATGAACTCTGGTAATCCAGGGATCGCAGGTTCGATCCCCCGTCTGACCATAATAAAATTAACAGTCTTTCAGATGGGACGTTAAACCGAGGTCTCGTGTCGGTGCTTTATACCGTGCACGTAAAAGAACCAGAGGAGACTCTGGAATGGGTGGGTCTCTGTCTGTATCATGCACTATCCTCCAAAATCTAAAATGACTAATATCTTCAGGAGGCGGCGCTCATATGGACACCCGGTATCGACGGTAAATAATCGTAAACCACACACACTAGCTAACGTTGGTAAGACTTGTTACTCAACACATTTGCTTCCACATTTTATTCTTACAGTGGTCACACATAGGCATCGCATTGAAGTTGTATCAGTTTGCTTATATTTTTATCATATTTTTTAACAGTCAATCAGATGGGACGTTAAACCGAGGTCTCGTGTCGGTGCTTTACACCTTGCACGTAAAAGAACCAGAGGAGACTCTGGAATTGGTCTCTGGCTGTATCATTGCACTCATAATTGAAGTACCGGCGCTAAATATGGTGTATCGTACATTGGTAGTTCAATACGAATATGTTTATTTTCAGTGTTCAGGGCCATAGCAGCTACGTACGTGTCAGAATCCAGCATAACACTAGATGAGGCTAGAGCACGCTGTATTGAGCTGAACACAACCCTTGCAAGCCCCGATGTACTGCAAGAGGCATATAATATTGGATTCTCGTTCTGTAGTTGCAACTGGTTATCAGATGGGACGAACGCTCTTGTGCGGGTCGAGCCTTCAGAGGATTGTCATGGCGGAGAAACTGGGTACATCACATGTAACAAATCTAAAGTAGTAGGTGCATGGTGCGAAACATGAACTAATTCCTACAAGTAATGACACATACGTTTCTATTTTTGTTGTTACATATTGTAAGGAAACTAAGAGTTATATATTATTTGCATAGTTTGTATAGTTGTATGCGATCTGTAAGAGTTTTTGCGTGATTTGGAATACAAAGATCGAAGGACACTGCCCTAAAGACAGCAGATGTCAACAAACGGTACTATGATACCAAGGCGAGAGCTGCAACCAATCAACCTATTGATTTGGTTCTTGTTCGGAACGTGTCCATCCACGGAAATAAGAAGATTGCAGACAGGTGGGAGCAAGAACCATATATCGTCGTCAATCAGCCATTCCCAGACCAACCTGTATTTGACGTGAAAAAGAATGTGCCCAACGCCAGGAGAATACGACGTCTCCATAGGAAATTGCTACTTCCGTTAGGAGTTGCTTCAGAACCAGCACCAGATACAGAGGCGATACAACGATACGTTATTCCACATCGCAGACGGCGAATATATGTGTTTGGAATACAAAGATCGTCGAGAGATGACGTGTTAAGATATGCTTAGTACCATCGTTGTAAGTTGTATGGCTCACATTTGAGGACATGTGAAGTTGGACCATGTGTTTGTGGACCATGTGAAGGTGGACCATGTGAAGGTGGACGATGTGTTGGTGGACCATGTGTTGGTGGACCATGTTTTGGTGGACCATGTTTTGGTGGACCATGTGTAGGTGGACCATGTGTTGGTGGACCATGTGAAGGTGGACCATGTGTTGGTGGACCATGTGTTGGAGGACCATGTGAAGATGGACCATGTGTTGACAAATGTCGACTCCAAATCTCCTGCCTCTCACCTTTGTATTAATACTGTTCCGATTCTGATAATAAGTTCCAGGCGACCATACATAAAAGTGTTATAGTAGTTGTATTTATGCATCATGGCATAGTACATATATAGTATACATTACACATACATGTATAAACATTTGTATGACAAAACAATTACAGATATCACAATATCATCAATGATTGCAATGTTCTTGTGTGTTTTACGTTTATTTATCGTCGCTACCGGTTGCCCATATGAGCGACGCCTCCTGAAGAGATTAGTTATTTTAGATTTTGGCGGATAGTGCATGATACAGACACAGACACATTCCAGGGTCTTCTCTGGTTCTTTTACGTGCACGGTGTAAAGCACCGACACGAGACCTCGGTTTAACGTCCCATCTGAAAGACTGTTAATTTTATTAGGGTCAGACGGGGGATCGAACCTGCGATCCCTGGATTACCAGTCCAGCGTGTTACCACTGGACTACATATCCGTCTGTAGGCAATGTTCTTATCACATAAAGCTTGATTGCACCAACATTTTTAATTTCATATAGTACACTTAACTAATACTGTTTATAAATACACATCCTGATGGTATGATGTAACTGTTTATAAATATACATCCTGATGGTATGATGAAACTGTTTATTAATACATATCCTGGTGGTATGATGAAACTGTTTATAAATACATATCCTGATGGTATGATGAAACTGTTTATAAATATACATCCTGATGGTATGATGAAACTGTTTATAAATATACATCCAGGTGGTATGATGTAACTGTTTATAAATACACACCCTGATGGTATGGTGTAACTGCTTATAAATATACATCCTGATGGTATGATGAAACTGTTTATTAATACACATCCTGGTGGTATGATGTAACTGTTTATAAATACAAATCCTGGTGGTATGATGAAACTGTTTATAAATACATATCCTGATGGTATGATGAAACTGTATATAACTACACATCCTGATGGTAAGATGTAACTGTTTATAAATACACATCCTGGTGGTATGATGAAACTGTTTATAAATACACGTCCTGATGGTATGATGAAACTGTTTATAAATACACATCCTGGTGGTATGATGTAACTGTTTATAAATATACATCCTGGTGGTATGATGAAACTGTTTATAAATATACATCCTGATGGTATGATGAAACTGTTTATAAATATACATCCTGATGGAATGATGTAACTGTTTATGAATACACACCCTGATGGTATGATGAAACTGTTTATAAATATACATCCTGGTGATGATGTAACTGTTTATAAATACACATCCTGATGGTATGATGTAACTGTTTATAAATAAACACCCTGATGGTATGGTGTAACTGTTTATAAATACACATCCTGATGGTATGATGTAACTGTTTATAAATACACACCCTGATGGTGTGACGAAACTGTTTATAAATACACATCCTGATGGTATGATGAAACTGCTTATAAATATACATCCTGATGGTATGATGAAACTGTTTATTAATACACATCCTGGTGGTATGATGTAAGTGTTTATAAATACACATCCTGGTGGTATGATGAAACTGTTTATAAATACATATCCTGATGGTATGATGAAACTGTTTATAAATATACATCCTGATGGTATGATGTAACTGTTTATAAATATACATCTTGATGGTATGATGTAACTGTTTATAAATACACACCCTGATGGTATGATGAAACTGTTTATAAATACATATCCTGGTGGTATGATGAAACTGTTTATAAATACACATCCTGATGGTATGATGAAACTGTTAATAAATACACATCCTGATGGTATGATGAAACTGTTTATAAATACATATCATGGTGGTATGATGAAACTATTTATAAATACATATCCTGGTGGTATGATGTATCTGTTTATAAATACACATCCTGATGGTATGATGAAACTCTTTATAAATATACATCCTGATGGTATGATGAAACTGTTTATAAAAATACATCCTTGTGGTATGATGAAACTGTTTATAAATACACATCCTGATGGTATGATGAAACTGTTTATAAATATACATCCTGATGGTATGATGAAACTGTTTATAAATATACATCCTGGTGGTATGATGAAACTGTTTATAAATACACATCCTGGTGGTGTGATGAAACTGTTTATAATATCCTGGTGGTATGATGAAACTGTTTATAAATACATGTCCTGATGGTATGATGAAACTGTTTGTAAATACACATCAAGATGGTATGATGAAACCGTTTATAAATATACATCCTGATGGTATGATGAAACTGTTTATATATACACATCTTGATGGTATGATGAAACTGTTTATAAATACACATCCTGATGGTATGATGAAACTGTTTATAAATACACATCCTGATGGTATGAAGAAACTGTTCATAAATACACATCCTGATGGTATGATGAAACTGTTTTATAAATGCACATCATTGTGGTATGATGAAACTGTTTATAAATATACATCCTGATGGTATGATGAAACTGTTTATAATATCCTCATGATATGATGAAACTGTTTATAAATATACATCCTGATGGTATGATGAAACTGTTTATAAATATACATTCTGGTGGTATGATGATACTGTTTATAAATACACATCCTGATGGTATGATGAAACTGTTTATAATATCCTGATGGTATCATGAAACTGTTTATAAATATACATCCTTGTAGTATGATGAAACTGTTTATAAATACAAATCCTGATGGTATGATGAAACAGTTTATAAATACACATCCTGATGGTATGATGAAATTGTTTATAAATACACATCCTGGTGGTATGATGAAACTGTTTATAAATATACACCATGGTGGTATGGTGTAACTGTTTATAAATACACACCCTGATGGTATGATGTAACTGTTTATAAATACACACCCTGATGGTATGATGTAACTGTTAATACATACAAATCCTGATGGTATGATGAAACTGTTTATAAATACACACCCTGATGGTGTGATGTAGCTGTTATAAATACACATCCTGATGGTATGATGACACTGTTTATAAATACACAGCCTGATGGTATGATGAAACTGTTTATTACTACACATCCTGGTGGTATGATGTAACTGTTTATAAATACACATCCTGGTGATATGATGAAACAGTTTATAAATATACATCCTGATGGTACGATGTAACTGTTTATTACTACAAATCCTGATGGTATGATGAAACTGTTTATAAATACAAATCCTGATGGTATGATGAAACTGTTTATAAATACACATCCTGATGGTATGAGGAAACTGTTTATAAATACACATCCTGATGGTATGATGAAACTGTTTATAAATATACATCCTGATGGTATGATGAAACTGTTTATAAATACACATCCTGATAGTATGATGAAACTGTTTATAAATACACATCCTAATGGTATGATGAAACTGTTTATAAATACATATCCTGATGGTATGAAGAAACTGTTCATAAATACACATCCTGATGGTATGATGAAACTATTTTATAAATGCACATCATTGTGGTATGATGAAACTGTTGATAAATTTACATCCTGATGGTATGATGTAACTGTTTATAAATACACATCCTGATGGTATGATGTAACTGTTTATAAATATACATCCTGGTGGTATGATGAAACTGTTTATAAATACACATCCTGATGGTATGATGAAACTGTTTATAAATATACATCCTTATGGTATGATGAAACTGTTTATAAATACACATCCTGATGGTATGATGAAACTGTTTATAAATATACATCCTGATGGTATGATGAAACTGTTTATAAATACATATCCTGATGGTATGATGAAACTGTTTATAACTACACATCCTGATGGTATGATGTAACTGTTTATAAATACACATCCTGATGGTATGATGAAACTGTTTATAAATACACATCCTGATGGTATGATGAAACTGTTTATAAATACACATCCTGATGGTATGATGAAACTGTTTATAAATACACATCCTGATGGTATGATGAAACTGTTATAAATACACATCCTGATGGTATGATGAAACTGTTTATAAATCACATCTTGGTATGATGAAACTGTTTATAAATATACATCCTGATGGTATGATGTAACTGTTTATAAATACACATCCTGATGGTATGATGTAACTGTTTATAAATATACATCCTGGTGGTATGATGAAACTGTTTATAAATACACATCCTGATGGTATGATGAAACTGTTTATAAATATACATCCTGATGGTATGATGAAACTGTTTATAAATACACATCCTGATGGTATGATGAAACTGCTTATAAATATACATCCTGATGGTATGATGAAATTGTTTATTAATACACATCCTGGTGGTATGATGTAACTGTTTATAAATACATATCCTGATGGTATGATGAAACTGTTTATAACTACACATCCTGATGGTATGATGTAACTGTTTATAAATACACATCCTTGTGGTATGATGAAACTGTTTATAAATACACATCCTGGTGGTATGATGTAACTGTTTATAAATACACATTCTGGTGGTATGATGTAACTGTTTATAAATATACATCCTGATGGTATGTTGAAACTGTTTATAAATATACATCCTGGTTTTATGATGATACTGTTTATAAATACACATCCTGATGGTATGATGAAACTGTTTATAATATCCTGATGGTATGATGAAACTGTTTATAAATATACATCCTTGTGGTATGATGAAACTGTTTATAAATACAAATCCTGATGGTATGATGAAACTGTTTATAAATACACATCCTGATGGTATGATGAAACTGTTTATAAATACACATCCTGGTGGTATGATGAAACTGTTTATAAATATACACCATGGTGGTATGGTGTAACTGTTTATAAATACACACCCTGATGGTATGATGTAACTGTTTATAAATACACACCCTGATGGTAGGATGTAACTGTTAATACATACAAATCCTGATGGTATGATGAAACTGTTTATAAATACACACCCTGATGGTGTGATGTAGCTGTTTATAAATACACATCCTGATGGTATGATGACACTGTTTATAAATACACAGCCTGATGGTATGATGAAACTGTTTATTACTACACATCCTGATGGTATGATGTAACTGTTTATAAATACACATCCTGGTGATATGATGAAACAGTTTATAAATATACATCCTGATGGTACGATGTAACTGTTTATTACTACAAATCCTGATGGTATGATGAAACTGTTTATAAATACAAATCCTGATGGTATGATGAAACTGTTTATAAATACACATCCTGATGGTATGATGAAACTGTTTATAAATACACATCCTGATGGTATGATGAAACTGTTTATAAATATACATCCTGATGGTATGATGAAACTGTTTATAAATACACATCCTGATAGTATGATGAAACTGTTTATAAATACACATCCTAATGGTATGATGAAACTGTTTATAAATACACATCCTGATGGTATGAAGAAACTGTTCATAAATACACATCCTGATGGTATGATGAAACTGTTTTATAAATGCACATCATTGTGGTATGATGAAACTGTTTATAAATTTACATCCTGATGGTATGATGTAACTGTTTATAAATACACATCCTGATGGTATGATGTAACTGTTTATAAATATACATCCTGGTGGTATGATGAAACTGTTTATAAATACACATCCTGATGGTATGATGAAACTGTTTATAAATATACATCCTTATGGTATGATGAAACTGTTTATAAATACACATCCTGATGGTATGATGAAACTGTTTATAAATATACATCCTTATGGTATGATGAAACTGTTTATAAATACACATCCTGATGGTATGATGAAACTGTTTATAAATACACATCCTGATGGTATGATGAAACTGTTTATAAATACACATCCTGATGGTATGATGAAACTGTTTATAAATACACATCCTGATGGTATGATGAAACTGTTTATAAATACACACCTGATGGTATGATGTAACTGTTTATAAATACAATCCTGATGGTATGATGAAACTGTTTATAAATACACATCCTGATGGTATGATGAAACTGTTTATAAATACTCCTGATGGTATGATGAACTGTTTATAAATACAACATATAAATACCCTGATGGTATGATGAAACTGTTTATAAATACACATCCTGATGGTATGATGAAACTGTTTATAAATATACATCCTGATGGTATGATGAAACTGTTTATAAATACACATCCTGATGGTATGATGAAACTGTTTATAAATACACATCCTGATGGTATGATGAAACTGTTTAACATACATCCTGATGGTATGATGAAACTGTTTATAAATACACATCCTGATGGTATGATGAAACTGTTTATAAATACACATCCTGATGGTATGATGAAACTGTTTATAAATATACATCCTGATGGTATGATGAAACTGTTTATAAATACACATCCTGGTGGTATGATGAAACTGTTTATAAATACACATCCTGATGGTATGATGAAACTGTTTATAAATATACATCCTGATGGTATGATGAAACTGTTTATAAATATACATCCTGATGGTATGATGAAACTGTTTATAAATACACATCCTGATGGTATGATGAAACTGTTTATAAATATACATCCTGATGGTATGATGAAACTGTTTATAAATACACATCCTGATGGTATGATGAAACTGTTTATAAATACACATCCTGATGGTATGATGAAACTGTTTATAAATACACATCCTGATGGTATGATGAAACTGTTTATAAATACACATCCTGATGGTATGATGAAACTGTTTATAAATACACATCCTGATGGTATGATGAAACTGTTTATAAATACACATCCTGATGGTATGATGAAACTGTTTATAAATACACATCCTGATGGTATGATGAAACTGTTTATAAATACACATCCTGATGGTATGATGAAACTGTTTATAAATACACATCCTGATGGTATGATGAAACTGTTTATAATATCCTGATGGTATGATGAAACTGTTTATAAATATACATCCTGATGGTATGATGAAACTGTTTATAAATACACATCCTGATGGTATGATGAAACTGTTTATAAATACACATCCTGATGGTATGATGAAACTGTTTATAAATACACATCCTGGTGGTATGATGAAACTGTTTATAAATATACATCATGGTGGTATGGTGTAACTGTTTATAAATACACACCCTGATGGTATGATGTAACTGTTTATAAATACACACCCTGATGGTAGGATGTAACTGTTAATACATACAAATCCTGATGGTATGATGAAACTGTTTATAAATACACACCCTGATGGTGTAATGTAGCTGTTTATAAATATACATCCTGATGGTATGATGAAACTGTTTATAAATACACATCCTGATGGTATGATGAAACTGTTTATAAATACACATCCTGATGGTATGATGAAACTATTTATAAATACACATCCTGATGGTATGAAGAAACTGTTCATAAATACACATCCTGATGGTATGATGAAACTGTTTTATAAATGCACATCATTGTGGTATGATGAAACTGTTTATAAATATACATCCTGATTATATAATGTAACTGTTTATAAATACACATCCTGATGGTATGATGAAACTGTTTATAAATACACATCCTGATGGTATGATGAAACTGTTTATAATATCCTGATGGTATGATGAAACTGTTTATAAATATACATCCTGATGGTATGATGAAACTGTTTATAAATACACATCCTGATGGTATGATGAAACTCTTTATAAATATACATCCTGATGGTATGAAGAAACTGTTCATAAATACACATCCTGATGGTATGATGAAACTGTTTTATAAATGCACATCATTGTGGTATGATGAAACTGTTTATAAATATACATCCTGATGGTATGATGTAACTGTTTATAAATATACATCCTGGTGGTATGATGAAACTGTTTATAAATACACATCCTGAGGGTATGATGAAACTGTTTATAAATACACATCCTGATGGTATGATGAAACTGTTTATAAATATACATCCTGATGGTATGATGAAACTGTTTATAAATACACATCCTAATGGTATGATGAAACTGTTTATAGATACACATCCTGATGGTATGATGAAATTGTTTTATAAATGCACATCATTGTGGTATGATGAAACTGTTTATAAATACACATCCTGATGGTATGATGTAACTGTTTATAAATACACATCCTGATGGTATGATGAAACTGTTTATAAATCACATCCTGATGGTATGATGAAACTGTTTATAAATACACATCCTGATGGTATGATGAAACTGTTTATAATATCCTGATGGTATGATGAAACTGTTTATAAATATACATCCTGATGGTATGATGAAACTGTTTATAAATACACATCCTGATGGTATGATGAAACTGTTTATAAATACACATCCTGATGGTATGATGAAACTGTTTATAAATACACATCCTGATGGTATGATGAAA
>CM026400.1:12172763-12192510 GCA_014843695.1 Archivesica marissinica | reverse complement strand
ATTGAAACTACCAACCAACGTGCAAGTCATGGAATAAAACTACCAACCAACGTGCAAGTCATAGATTGAAACTACCAATCAACGAGCAAGTCATGGATTGAAACTACCAACCAACGAGCAAGTCATGGATTGAAAGTATTTCATTGACTTAGCATTATTCTTTGGTAATTAATATCTCTAGTTTGTTCTTTAAGCATTAACATTTAGCATACGGTAAGTCGCAAATCATGACTAAATATATTTTAATTACAAATGCTGTATTTTTCTTTTGTGTCATTAGTTTAAACATTATGTATTTGTTCTGTTACATATATATACATATACAACTATTATAAATGATTGTAAGACAAATAGGATTTGAAAACAAGCTTAATACAAAGCTTATGTAAATTCATCTCCATTGTAAACATAAAGTCTAATTATCCGATTAAAGAAATTATGTGTATTATGAAATGGTCAAGTTATAATAGTGTTTGTTTTAAACAAAAATAAAATATAGTTCATATTTCCCGAATGTAATTGAAAGAGCTGCAACGTATTTGAAAGAAATATACATTTCCCCTCCCAGCGTGTTATTAGATCAATGAGTGAATCGCTTGGAGGCAATAATGAATTGTTGTACTTTATGAAAGAGGTGCTCGTTTTGGTCGTTATTCAGACGTTCGTTGCCGTAGATAAGATTGCAATAGGTTAAAGGACATGGTACATTATCTAGGTAAGCTTGGCTAAGGTGCTCGTTTTGGTCGTTATTCAGACGTTCGTTGCCGTAGATAAGATTGCAATAGGTTAAAGGACATGGTAATTTATCTAAGTAAGCTTGGCTAAGGTGCTCGTATTGGTCGTTATTCAGACGTTCGTTGCCGTAGATAAGATTGCAATAGGTTAAAGGACATGGTAAATTATCTAGGTAAGCTTGGCTAAGGTGCTCGTTTTGTTCGTTATTCAGACGTTCGTTGCCGTAGATAAGATTGCAATAGGTTAAAGGACATGGTAACTTATCTAGGTAAGCTTGGCTAATGTGCTCGTTTTGGTCGTTATTCAGACGTTCGTTGCCGTATATAAGATTGCAATAGGTTAAAGGACATGGTAAGTTATCTAGGTAAGCTTGGCTAAGGTGCTCGTTTTGTTCGTTATTCAGACGTTCGTTGCCGTAGATAAGATTGCAATAGGTTAAAGGACATGGTAACTTATCTAGGTAAGCTTGGCTAATGTGCTCGTTTTGGTCGTTATTCAGACGTTCGTTGCCGTAGATAAGATTGCAATAGGTTAAAGGACATGGTAAATTATCTAGGTAAGCTTGGCTAAGGTACTCGTTTTGGTCGTTATTCAGACGTTCTTTGCCGTAGATAAGATTGCAATAGGTTAAAGGACAAGGTAAGTTATCTAGGTAAGCTTGGCTAAGGTGCTCGTAGACGTTATTTATGCTGCACAGTTTAGTAGTTCCTGTGACGATTCTAGCAGCCTCTATTTGAATTGATTCTAGTTTCCATTTTTGTTCTTCAGTACAGTTATCCCATATAGCATCGCCGTATTCAAGTAGAGGTCTTATGAAAGTAAAATATTGACATTCAGTGGATATTCAAGCTGCCCAAAAGGGAATTGTAATGGGCATAACAGCCCCAGGCGTTGCAAAGCGCGATTAACAATTGACAATTGAGCTTGAGATTGCCATTTACCGTCTTCTGAAAATGTGACGCCTAAGTGCATGTGTTCGTCTGCCTTTTGTATTCGAGTATTGTTCATAAATAAATCAGGATGGTGAGGTTTGTTTTGTTTTAGATGTGTTTTGAAGTCAACTAACCAAGTTGATGCCCATGTATGTATTTTATGTAAGTCAGCATTAAAGCGACACTACATCGCAAAAAGCAAATAAAATGCTATTTTTCATGTATTAATGCATTACTGCTACAAATTCTTCCGAATACATTTCGAACACTAATATTGAAGCAATAAACAGTTTGTGTGTGGATTGAAAGTATGATTTCATATAACGGTCATACATGCTCATGTATTGATGTTTGTTTGTCACCGGAGTCAATACTAAACGTGAGATAATGTCATTTAGAGATAATTTAACTAAGAATAGTCTACAAATAAATAGGCACAAATGTGAGATATAACGGTAAATCTGTACCATAAATCGTATTATTCAGGATACACTAGTTGTATTACGCATGGATGTTTATATTATTTTGTTATGTAAACAAACCGCGTATAGGACGTTTGTTTATTAGTTGAAATACTCAGCATTGGAGGCAAATATTTGAGACAAAATTATACCATATAATAGGAAAATACATTCTGTAGAAATTTGTGTTTTCACTGATGTAATGTCGCTTTAAGTGATCTAGCAGTTGTAGTATGATCATCGACAATTAAGTAAAGGCTTGTATCGTCCCGTTGCTCGCGGTTGGAAAGATATGAAGAGAACAAATGTAAAAGAGTGTTTGTGATGCTCATAGAAGATAACTTGCTTAAAGCAGCATTATATCGTAATAAGGATGTTTTGGGTAAAATATAAATACTAATGTGTTTGTGTTTACAAAAATCGAAATAGTCGAACAGAAACGATAAAATTCCAATAAATATAAACCGTCGTATGCGCGAATTTGTTTATCAACACACGAAATTTAAACACGCACAGCGCGCATGCGTGAAACAACAGAGGATGTAGAAAACAACGTATATATTTTGAACATGAAAGACTATCTATCTATCTTCCTCTCATGTCGAACCCCTCGCGGGGATGTAGACATGTCACTAAAAGATTTAGATAACAGAGGTATGAATCAACATCTCAAGTAATTTAATTAAAAAAGAAAACGTGGGTCAAATGGGGACGATGCATTCCGAATGTAAACAATTGCGTTCTGGTTGTAAACAAATGCGTGACCGATCGGAAAGTCCTACTTTCGGTTTCGAGTTTGTTTTATCGCAAAAAAACAATGTTTACCAATTGAACATAAGTATACAAAGTATAATGTTAGAATGTGAAGCAGCATTGTTACCCATACGTACATTTTTTCAAATATCTTTTATTTCATACCATGTAAGTCTGCTTTAAGAGGCCCCGAGGCCATACACGGTCAAATGCTTTGGATACATCACAGTAGACAACTCGAATTTCTTTACCTTCGTCTAGAGCTTTGCATATATCATTATATATGTAGATAAGTTGATTTACTGTAGAATCCCCACAAGTGAATCCGGATTGAAATGGTGTTAAAATGTTATTCTTAATAATAAAGTTATACAGAATCTTATGAACACAACGTTCCGTGATTTTTCCTAAGCAGCTTAATAGAGATATGGGTCTGTAATTTCCTTGATGTGAATGGTCGGCCTTTTTGTATATGGGAGTAACATTAGTTCTTGTGTCATTGAAAACAATAATTAATGTAAAACCAATTAATGAATCGCGAGTTAATCGTTTCCATCGGGGTATGATCTACATATTGGGCGTGGCTAAAATATGTGATTGCCTTCTTCTTTTGCAATATGTTGTTCATACCTGGAAGGAAACTATTAACCCGCGATCAAGTACTTAAATATGGACAAAACCATATATTGTTTACTGTAGTCCAGTGGTCAACGCCTTGGACTGTTAATCCAGGGAGCGCAGGTTCGATCCACCGACTGCCCTAATAAAATTAAAAGTCTTTCAAATGGGACTAAACTGAGGTCTCATGTTGGGACTATAAACCGAGGTCTCGTGTCGGTGCTTTACATCGTGCATGTAATAGAACCAGAGGAGACTTTGGAATGGGTCATTGTACTATCCTCCAACAATCTAAAATGACTAGTATCCTCGGGAGGCTCGCTAGCGACGATAAAGGGTTGTCCGATTAGCGCAGTGGTTAGCGCGCTCGCTTCTCATCAATGCAATCCGGGTTCGATTCTCGGGCCGGGAAGTATGTGAGATAGTACGATGGTCGCCAGATCGGACATGTTGATTTTCTCCGGGTACTCCTGTTTCCTCCGACATGAATGAACACAATTACGAGCCAACGAGAGTGATTAATATAAGTTGCTAAAACTTATTTCGCAATCGTTGTAAAATAAATCAAGCTTAAAACAAATGAACGTAAAACACACAATATATACTCAATTCCAAAATAAAGTGTGCACTTTATTTTGGAATTGAGTATAGTTTTACGTGTAAAACACAACACTGTATTGATTCAGCCCTGTTAAAATGTCACTTAAAAGCATTACCATCATCCAGGATAACTTCATTATTTATAAATTGAAATTATAATCCAGTACCATATTTGGTTTCGGTAGATGATGCACGTTGATTAACTGCAGTACACATAAATAGTATAGGCACTGAACAACATACATGTTCAATAGGAAATTAACACGTCAACAGACAGTTTCGAAATGGCGCCAATACGTTAATACCTAATAATACCTAATATGATTGAAAAGAGACATGGCAACATCAAAGATGATTTCCATGCACCTTCTTGTTTTGGTATCTGTATCATTAGACGGAATTCATTCTGGCGAAACGCAGAAATTCAGACTACGAAGAGATTGTAAAATAAAATCGGGCAGGGAAGATGCAGACATACCTTCTCGTAAGACCTTAACGTCGTGCTTGATCCACATTCATCCTGGAAATAATTACATCAGCGCATCTTGGACACCTCAGACAAACACCTGCTTATTGTCAAAAAAGAATACGATATTTGAAACAACAGATGAGACGAATCGGAACTACGTGCATGAAGCTGGATCGGTTTGTGCTTCCAGAATTAAATATCCAGGTATGTTTGCGTAATTATTGGCTTTTTACGATGTATTGTTGCTTTAAGGAATGAATCGCGGGTTAATAAATTACATCGGGGTATGCGAGGTATGAACTCTGGTAATCCAGGTATCGCAGGTTCGATCCCCCGTCTGACCATAATAAAATTAACAGTCTTTCAGATGGGACGTTAAACCGAGGTCTCGTGTCGGTGCTTTATACCGTGCACGTAAAAGAACCAGAGGAGACTCTGGAATGGGTGGGTCTCTGTCTGTATCATGCACTATCCTCCAAAATCTAAAATGACTAATATCTTCAGGAGGCGGCGCTCATATGGACACCCGGTAGCGACGGTAAATAATCGTAAACCACACACACTAGCTAACGTTGGTAAGACTTGTTACTCAACACATTTGCTTCCACATTTTATTCTTACAGTGGTCACACATAGGCATCGCATTGAAGTTGTATCAGTTTGCTTATATTTTTATCATATTTTTTAACAGTCAATCAGATGGGACGTTAAACCGAGGTCTCGTGTCGGTGCTTTACACCTTGCACGTAAAAGAACCAGAGGAGACTCTGGAATTGGTCTCTGGCTGTATCATTGCACTCATAATTGAAGTACCGGCGCTAAATATGGTGTATCGTACATTGGTAGTTCAATACGAATATGTTTATTTTCAGTGTTCAGGGCCATAGCAGCTACGTACGTGTCAGAATCCAGCATAACACTAGATGAGGCTAGAGCACGCTGTATTGAGCTGAACACAACCCTTGCAAGCCCCGATGTACTGCAAGAGGCATATAATATTGGATTCTCGTTCTGTAGTTGCAACTGGTTATCAGATGGGACGAACGCTCTTGTGCGGGTCAAGCCTTCAGAGGATTGTCATGGCGGAGAAACTGGGTACATCACATGTAACAAATCTAAAGTAGTAGGTGCATGGTGCGAAACATGAACTAATTCCTACAAGTAATGACACATACGTTTCTATTTTTGTTGTTACATATTGTAAGGAAACTAAGAGTTATATATTATTTGCATAGTTTGTATAGTTGTATGCGATCTGTAAGAGTTTTTGCGTGATTTGGAATACAAAGATCGAAGGACACTGCCCTAAAGACAGCAGATGTCAACAAACGGTACTATGATACCAAGGCGAGAGCTGCAACCAATCAACCTAGTGATTTGGTTCTTGTTCGGAACGTGTCCATCCACGGAAATAAGAAGATTGCAGACAGGTGGGAGCAAGAACCATATATCGTCGTCAATCAGCCATTCCCAGACCAACCTGTATTTGACGTGAAAAAGAATGTGCCCAACGCCAGGAGAATACGACGTCTCCATAGGAAATTGCTACTTCCGTTAGGAGTTGCTTCAGAACCAGCACCAGATACAGAGGCGATACAACGATACGTTATTCCACATCGCAGACGGCGAATATATGTGTTTGGAATACAAAGATCGTCGAGAGATGACGTGTTAAGATATGCTTAGTACCATCGTTGTAAGTTGTATGGCTCACATTTGAGGACATGTGAAGGTGGACCATGTGTTTGTGGACCATGTGAAGGTGGACCATGTGTTGGTGGACCATGTGAAGGTGGACCATGTTTTGGTGGACCATGTGTAGGTGGACCATGTGTTGGTGGACTATGTGAAGGTGGACCATGTGTTGGTGGACCATGTGTTGGAGGACCATGTGAAGATGGACCATGTGTTGACAAATGTCGACTCCAAATCTCCTGCCTCTCACCTTTGTATTAATACTGTTCCGATTCTGATAATAAGTTCCAGGCGACCATACATAAAAGTGTTATAGTAGTTGTATTTATGCATCATGGCATAGTACATATATAGTATACATTACACATACATGTATAAACATTTGTATGACAAAACAATTACAGATATCACAATATCATCAATGATTGCAATGTTCTTGTGTGCTTTACGTTTATTTATCGTCGCTACCGGTTGCCCATATGAGCGACGCCTCCTGAAGAGATTAGTTATTTTAGATTTTGGCGGATAGTGCATGATACAGACAGAGACACATTCCAGGGTCTTCTCTGGTTCTTTTACGTGCACGGTGTAAAGCACCGACACGAGACCTCGGTTTAACGTCCCATCTGAAAGACTGTTAATTTTATTAGGGTCAGACGGGGGATCTAATTTCATATAGTACACTTAACTAATACTGTTTATAAATACACATCCTGATGGTATGATGTAACTGTTTATAAATATACATCCTGATGGTATGATGAAACTGTTTATTAATACATATCCTGGTGGTATGATGAAACTGTTTATAAATACATATCCTGATGGTATGATGAAACTGTTTATAAATATACATCCTGATGGTATGATGAAACTGTTTATAAATACACATCCTGGTGGTATGATGTAACTGTTTATAAATACAAATCCTGGTGGTATGATGAAACTGTTTATAAATACACATCCTGATGGTATGATGAAACTGTTTATAAATACACATCCTGATGGTATGATGTAACTGTTTATAAATACACATCCTGGTGGTATGATGAAACTGTTTATAAATACACATCCTGATGGTATGATGAAACTGTTATAATACACATCCTGATGGTAGATGTAACTGTTTATAAATACACATCCTGGTGGTATGATGAAACTGTTTATAAATACACATCCTGATGGTATGATGAAACTGTTTATAAATACACATCCTGATGGTATGATGAAACTGTTTATAAATATACATCCTGGTTTTATGATGATACTGTTTATAAATACACATCCTGATGGTATGATGAAACTGTTTATAATATCCTGATGGTATGATGAAACTGTTTATAAATATACATCCTTGTGGTATGATGAAACTGTTTATAAATACAAATCCTGATGGTATGATGAAACTGTTTATAAATACACATCCTGATGGTATGATGAAACTGTTTATAAATACACATCCTGGTGGTATGATGAAACTGTTTATAAATATACACCATGGTGGTATGGTGTAACTGTTTATAAATACACACCCTGATGGTATGATGTAACTGTTTATAAATACACACCCTGATGGTAGGATGTAACTGTTAATACATACAAATCCTGATGGTATGATGAAACTGTTTATAAATACACACCCTGATGGTGTGATGTAGCTGTTTATAAATACACATCCTGATGGTATGATGACACTGTTTATAAATACACAGCCTGATGGTATGATGAAACTGTTTATTACTACACATCCTGATGGTATGATGTAACTGTTTATAAATACACATCCTGGTGATATGATGAAACAGTTTATAAATATACATCCTGATGGTACGATGTAACTGTTTATTACTACAAATCCTGATGGTATGATGAAACTGTTTATAAATACAAATCCTGATGGTATGATGAAACTGTTTATAAATACACATCCTGATGGTATGATGAAACTGTTTATAAATACACATCCTGATGGTATGATGAAACTGTTTATAAATATACATCCTGATGGTATGATGAAACTGTTTATAAATACACATCCTGATGGTATGATGAAACTGTTTATAAATACACATCCTGATGGTATGATGAAACTGTTTATAAATACACATCCTGATGGTATGAAGAAACTGTTCATAAATACACATCCTGATGGTATGATGAAACTGTTTATAAATGCACATCATTGTGGTATGATGAAACTGTTTATAAATATACATCCTGATGGTATGATGTAACTGTTTATAAATACACATCCTGATGGTATGATGAAACTGTTTATAAATACACATCCTGATGGTATGATGAAACTGTTTATAATATCCTGATGGTATGATGAAACTGTTTATAAATATACATCCTGATGGTATGATGAAACTGTTTATAAATACACATCCTGATGGTATGATGAAACTGTTTATAAATATACATCCTGATGGTATGATGAAACTGTTTATAAATACACATCCTGATGGTATGATGAAACTGTTTATAAATACACATCCTGATGGTATGATGAAACTGTTTATAAATACACATCCTGATGGTATGATGAAACTGTTTATAAATACACATCATTGTGGTATGATGAAACTGTTTATAAATATACATCCTGATGGTATGATGTAACTGTTTATAAATACACATCCTGGTGGTATGATGAAACTGTTTATAAATACACATCCTGATGGTATGATGAAACTGTTTATAAATACACATCCTGATGGTATGATGAAACTGTTTATAAATACACATCCTGATGGTATGATGAAACTGTTTATAAATACACATCCTGATGGTATGATGAAACTGTTTATAAATACACATCCTGATGGTATGATGAAATTGTTTATAAATGCACATCATTGTGGTATGATGAAACTGTTTATAAATACACATCCTGATGGTATGATGTAACTGTTTATAAATACACATCCTGATGGTATGATGAAACTGTTTATAAATCACATCCTGATGGTATGATGAAACTGTTTATAAATACACATCATTGTGGTATGATGAAACTGTTTATAAATATACATCCTGATGGTATGATGTAACTGTTTATAAATATACATCCTGGTGGTATGATGAAACTGTTTATAAATACACATCCTGATGGTATGATGAAACTGTTTATAAATATACATCCTTGTGGTATGATGAAACTGTTTATAAATACACATCCTGATGGTATGATGAAACTGTTTATAAATATACATCCTGATGGTATGATGAGACTGTTTATAAATACACACCCTGATGGTATGATGAAACTGTTTATAAATATACATCCTGGTGGAATGATGAAACTGTTTATAAATACACATCCTGATGGTATGATGAAACTGTTTATAAATATACATCCTGATGGTATGATGAAACTGTTTATAAATATACATCCTGATGGTATGATGAAACTGTTTATAAATACACATCCTGATGGTATGATGAAACTGTTTATAAATACACATCCTGATGGTATGATGAAACTGTTTATAAATACACACCTGATGGTATGATGAACTGTTATAATACAATCCTGATGGTATGATGAAACTGTTTATAAATACACACCCTGATGGTATGATGAAACTGTTTATAAATATACATCCTGATGGTATGATGAAACTGTTTATAAATACACATCCTGATGGTATGATGAAACTGTTTATAAATACACATCCTGATGGTATGATGAAACTGTTTATAAATACACATCCTGGTGGTATGATGAAACTGTTTATAAATATACATCATGGTGGTATGGTGTAACTGTTTATAAATACACACCCTGATGGTATGATGAAACTGTTTATAAATACACACCCTGATGGTAGGATGTAACTGTTAATACATACAAATCCTGATGGTATGATGAAACTGTTTATAAATACACACCCTGATGGTATGATGTAGCTGTTTATAAATACACATCCTGATGGTATGATGAAACTGTTTATAAATACACATCCTGATGGTATGATGAAACTGTTTATAAATATACATCCTGGTGGTATGATGAAACTGTTTATAAATACACATCCTGGTGGTATGATGAAACGGTTTATAAATATACACCATGGTGGTATGATGTAACTGTTTAAAATACACATCCTGATGGTATGATGTAACTGTTTATAAATACACATCCTGATGGTATGATGAAACTGTTTATAAATACACATCCTGGTGGTATGATGAAACTGTTTATAAATACACATCCTGATGGTATGATGAAACTGTTTATAAATATACATCCTGATGGTATGATGAAACTGTTTATAAATACACATCCTGATGGTATGATGAAACTGTTTATAAATACACATCCTGATGGTATGATGAAACTATTTATAAATACACATCCTGATGGTATGAAGAAACTGTTCATAAATACACATCCTGATGGTATGATGAAACGTTTTATAAATGCACATCATTGTGGTATGATGAATGTTTATAAATACATCTGATGGTATGATGAAACTGTTTATAAATACACATCCTGATGGTATGATGAAATGTTTATAATAAATCCTGATGGTATGATGAAACTGTTTATAAATATACATCCTGATGGTATGATGAAACTGTTTATAAATACACATCCTGATGGTATGATGAAACTGTTTATAAATATACATCCTGGTGGTATGATGAAACTGTTTATAAATACACATCCTGATGGTATGATGAAACTGTTTATAAATACACATCCTGATGGTATGATGAAACTGTTTATAAATATACATCATGATGGTATGATGAAACTGTTTATAAATACACATCCTGATGGTATGATGTAACTGTTTATAAATACACACCCTGATGGTAGGATGTAACTGTTAATAAATACAAATCCTGATGGTATGATGAAACTGTTTATAAATACACACCCTAATGGTGTGATGTAGCTGTTTATAAATACAAATCCTGATGGTATGATGACACTGTTTATAAAAACACAGCCTGATGTTATGATGAAACTGTTTATTACTACAAATCCTGATGGTATGATGAAACTGTTTATAAATACAAATCCTGATGGTATGATGAAACTGTTTATAAATACACATCCTGATGGTATGTTGAAACTGTTTATAAATACACATCCTGATGGTATGATGAAACTGTTTATAAATCACATCCTGATGGTATGATGAAACTGTTTATAAATACACATCCTGATGGTATGATGAAACTGTTTATAATATCCTGATGCTATGATGAAACTGTTTATAAATATACATCCTGATGGTATGATGAAACTGTTTATAAATATACATCCTGGTGGTATGATGAAACTGTTTATAAATACATATCCTGATGGTATGATGAAACTGTTTATAAATATACATCAACATGGTATGATGAAACTGTTTATAAATATACATCCTGATGGTATGATGTAACTGTTTATAAATACAAATCCTGATGGTATGATGAAAATGTTTATAAATACACATCCTGGTGGTATGATGAAACAGTTTATAAATATACATCATGGTGTTATGGTGTAACAGTTTATAAATACACACCCTGATGGTATGATGCAACTGTTTATAAATACACACCCTGATGGTAGGATGTAACTGTTAATACATACAAATCCTGATGGTATGATAAAACTGTTTATAAATACACACCCTGATGGTATGATGTAGCTGTTTATAAATACACATCCTGATGGTATGATGAAACTGTTTATAAATAAACATCCTGATGGTATGATGAAACTGTTTATAAATATACATCCTTGTGGTATGATGAAACTGTTTATAAATACACATCCTGGTGGTATGATGAAACGGTTTATAAATATACACCATGGTGGTATGATGTAACTGTTTAAAATACACACCCTGATGGTATGATGTAACTGTTTATAAATACACACCCTGATGGTAGGATGTAACTGTTAATAAATACAAATCCTGATGGTATGATGAAACTGTTTATAAATACACACCCTAATGGTGTGATGTAGCTGTTTATAAATACAAATCCTGATGGTATGATGACACTGTTTATAAAAACACAAGCCTGATGTTATGATGAAACTGTTTATTACTACAAATCCTGATGGTATGATGAAACTGTTTATAAATACAAATCCTGATGGTATGATGAAACTGTTTATAAATACACATCCTGATGGTATGTTGAAACTGTTTATAAATACACATCCTGATGGTATGATGAAACTGTTTATAAATCACATCCTGATGGTATGATGAAACTGTTTATAAATACACATCCTGATGGTATGATGAAACTGTTTATAATATCCTGATGCTATGATGAAACTGTTTATAAATATACACCCTGATGGTATGATGAAACTGTTTATAAATACACATCCTGATGGTATGATGAAACTGTTTATAAATATACATCCTGGTGGTATGATGAAACTGTTTATAAATACATATCCTGATGGTATGATGAAACTGTTTATAAATATACATCAACATGGTATGATGAAACTGTTTATAAATATACATCCTGATGGTATGATGTAACTGTTTATAAATACAAATCCTGATGGTATGATGAAAATGTTTATAAATACACATCCTGGTGGTATGATGAAACTGTTTATAAATATACATCATGGTGTTATGGTGTAACAGTTTATAAATACACACCCTGATGGTATGATGTAACTGTTTATAAATACACACCCTGATGGTAGGATGTAACTGTTAATACATACAAATCCTGATGGTATGATAAAACTGTTTATAAATACACACCCTGATGGTATGATGTAGCTGTTTATAAATACACATCCTGATGGTATGATGAAACTGTTTATAAATAAACATCCTGATGGTATGATGAAACTGTTTATAAATATACATCCTTGTGGTATGATGAAACTGTTTATAAATACACATCCTGATGGTATGATGAAACTGTTTATAAATATACATCCTGATGGTATGATGAAACTGTTTATAAATACACATCCTGATGGTGTGATGAAACTGTTTATAAATACACATCCTGATGGTATGATGAAACTATTTATAAATACACATCCTGATGGTATGAAGAAACTGTTCATAAATACACATCCTGATGGTATGATGAAACTGTTTTATAAATGCACATCATTGTGGTATGATGTAACTGTTTATAATTATACATCCTGATGGTATGATGTAACTGTTTATAAATACACATCCTGATGGTATGATGAAACTGTTTATAATATCCTGATGGTATGATGAAACTGTTTATAAATATACATCCTGATGGTATGATGAAATTGTTTATAAATACACATCCTGATGGTATGATGAAACTGTTTATAAATATACATCCTGGTGGTATGATGAAACTGTTTATAAATACACATCCTGATGGTATGATGAAACAGTTTATAAATACACATCAAGATGGTAGGATGAAACTGTTTATAAATATACATCAAGATGGTATGATGAAACTGTTTATAAATACACATCCTGATGGTATGATGTAACTCTTTATAAATACACACCCTGATGGTAGGATGTAACTGTTAATACATACAAATCCTGATGGTATGATGAAACTGTTTATAAATACACACCCTGATGGTGTGATGTAGCTGTTTATAAATACACAACCTGATGGTATGATGAAACTGTTTATAAATACAAGCCTGATGGTATGATGAAACTGTTTATTACTACACATCCTGATGGTATGATGTAACTGTTTATAAATACACATCCTGGTGATATGATGAAACTGTTTATAAATATACATCCTGATGGTACGATGTAACTATTTATTACTACACATCTTGATGGTATGATGAAACTGTTTATAAATACACATCCTGATGGTATGATGAAATTGTTTATAAATATACATCCTGATGGTATGATGAAACTGTTTATAAATACACACCCTGATGGTATGATGAAACTGTTTATAAATATACATCATAGTGGTATGATGAAACTGTTTATAAATACACACCCTGATGGTATGATGAAACTGTTTATAAATATACATCCTGGTGGTATGATGAAACTGTTTATAAATACACATCCTGATGGTATGATGTAACTGTTTATAAATACACATCATGGTGGTATGATGAAACTGTTTATAATATCCTGGTGGTATGATGAAACTGTTTATAAATGTACATCCTGATGGTATGATGAAACTGTTTATAAATACACATCCTGATGGTATGATGAAACTGTTCATAAATACACATCCTGATGGTATGATGAAACTGTTTTTAAATACACATCCTGATGGTATGATGAAACTGTTTATAAATACACATCCTGATGGTATGATGAAACTGTTTATAAATACACATCCTGATGGTATGATGAAACTGTTTATAAATACACATCCTGATGGTATGATGAAACTGTTTATTATATCCTGATGGTATGATGAAACTGTTTATAAATATACATCCTGATGGTATGATGAAACTGTTTATAAATACACATCCTGATGGTATGATGAAACTGTTTATAAATACACATCCTGATGGTATGATGAAACTGTTTATAAATACACATCCTGATGGTATGATGAAACTGTTTATAAATACACATCATGGTGGTATGATGAAACTGTTTATAAATACACATCCTGATGGTATGATGTAACTGTTTATAAATACACATCCTGATGGTATGATGTAACTGTTTATAAATACACATCCTGATGGTATGATGAAACTGTTTATAAATACACATCCTGATGGTATGATGAAACTGTTTATAAATACACATCCTGATGGTATGATGAAACTGTTTATAAATACACATCCTGATGGTATGATGAAACTGTTTATAAATACACATCCTGATGGTATGATGAAACTGTTTATAAATACACATCCTGATGGTATGATGAAACTGTTTATAAATACACATCCTGATGGTATGATGAAACTGTTTATAAATACACATCCTGATGGTATGATGAAACTGTTTATAAATCACATCCTGATGGTATGATGAAACTGTTTATAAATACACATCCTGATGGTATGATGAAACTGTTTATAATATCCTGATGCTATGATGAAACTGTTTATAAATATACATCCTGATGGTATGATGAAACTGTTTATAAATACACATCCTGATGGTATGATGAAACTGTTTATAAATATACATCCTGGTGGTATGATGAAACTGTTTATAAATACATATCCTGATGGTATGATGAAACTGTTTATAAATATACATCAACATGGTATGATGAAACTGTTTATAAATATACATCCTGATGGTATGATGTAACTGTTTATAAATACAAATCCTGATGGTATGATGAAAATGTTTATAAATACACATCCTGGTGGTATGATGAAACTGTTTATAAATATACATCATGGTGTTATGGTGTAACAGTTTATAAATACACACCCTGATGGTATGATGTAACTGTTTATAAATACACACCCTGATGGTAGGATGTAACTGTTAATACATACAAATCCTGATGGTATGATGAAACTGTTTATAAATACACACCCTGATGGTATGATGTAGCTGTTTATAAATACACATCCTGATGGTATGATGAAACTGTTTATAAATAAACATCCTGATGGTATGATGAAACTGTTTATAAATATACATCCTTGTGGTATGATGAAACTGTTTATAAATACACATCCTGATGGTATGATGAAACTGTTTATAAATATACATCCTGATGGTATGATGAAACTGTTTATAAATACACATCCTGATGGTGTGATGAAACTGTTTATAAATACACATCCTGATGGTATGATGAAACTATTTATAAATACACATCCTGATGGTATGAAGAAACTGTTCATAAATACACATCCTGATGGTATGATGAAACTGTTTTATAAATGCACATCATTGTGGTATGATGTAACTGTTTATAAATATACATCCTGATGGTATGATGTAACTGTTTATAAATACACATCCTGATGGTATGATGAAACTGTTTATAATATCCTGATGGTATGATGAAACTGTTTATAAATATACATCCTGATGGTATGATGAAATTGTTTATAAATACACATCCTGATGGTATGATGAAACTGTTTATAAATATACATCCTGGTGGTATGATGAAACTGTTTATAAATACACATCCTGATGGTATGATGAAACAGTTTATAAATACACATCAAGATGGTAGGATGAAACTGTTTATAAATATACATCAAGATGGTATGATGAAACTGTTTATAAATACACATCCTGATGGTATGATGTAACTCTTTATAAATACACACCCTGATGGTAGGATGTAACTGTTAATACATACAAATCCTGATGGTATGATGAAACTGTTCATAAATACACATCCTGGTGATATGATGAAACTGTTTATAAATATACATCCTGATGGTACGATGTAACTATTTATTACTACACATCTTGATGGTATGATGAAACTGTTTATAAATACACATCCTGATGGTATGATGAAATTGTTTATAAATATACATCCTGATGGTATGATGAAACTGTTTATAAATACACACCCTGATGGTATGATGAAACTGTTTATAAATATACATCATGGTGGTATGATGAAACTGTTTATAAATACACACCCTGATGGTATGATGAAACTGTTTATAAATATACATCCTGGTGGTATGATGAAACTGTTTATAAATACACATCCTGATGGTATGATGTAACTGTTTATAAATACACATCATGGTGGTATGATGAAACTGTTTATAATATCCTGGTGGTATGATGAAACTGTTTATAAATGTACATCCTGATGGTATGATGAAACTGTTTATAAATACACATCCTGATGGTATGATGAAACTGTTCATAAATACACATCCTGATGGTATGATGAAACTGTTTTTAAATATACATCCTGATGGTATGATGAAACTGTTTTTAAATACACATCCTGATGGTATGATGAAACTGTTTATAAATACACATCCTGATGGTATGAAGAAACTGTTTATAAATGCACATCATTGTGGTATGATGAAACTGTTTATAAATATACATCCTGATGGTATGATGAAACTGTTTATAAATACACATCCTGATGGTATGATGAAACTGTTTATAATATCCTGATGATATGATGAAACTGTTTATAAATACACATCCTGATGGTATGATGAAACTGTTTATAAATACACATCCTAGTGGTATGATGAAACTGTTTATAAATAAACATCATGGTGGTATGGTGTAACTGTTTATAAATACACACCCTGATTGTATGATGTAACTGTTTATAAATACACACCCTGATGGTAGGATGTAACTGTTAATACATACAAATCCTGATGGTATGATGAAACTGTTTATAAATACACACCCTGATGGTGTGATGTAGCTGTTTATAAATACACATCCTGATGGTATGATGAAACTGTTTATAAATACAAGCCTGATGGTATGATGAAACTGTTTATTACTACACATCCTGATGGTATGATGTAACTGTTTATAAATACACATCCTGGTGATATGATGAAACTGTTTATAAATATACATCCTGATGGTACGATGTAACTATTTATTACTACACATCCTGATGGTATGATGAAACTGTTTATAAATACACATCCTGATGGTATGATGAAATTGTTTATAAATACACATCCTGATGGTATGATGAAACTGTTTATAAATATACATCCTTGTGGATTGATGAAACTGTTTATAAATACACATCCTGATGGTATGATGAAACTGTTTATAAATATACATCCTGATGGTATGATGAAACTGTTTATAAATACACACCCTGATGGTATGATGAAACTGTTTATAAATATACATCATGGTGGTATGATGAAACTGTTTATAAATACACACCCTGATGGTATGATGAAACTGTTTATAAATATACATCCTGGTGGTATGATGAAACTGTTTATAAATACACATCCTGATGGTATGATGTAACTGTTTATAAATACACATCATGGTGGTATGATGAAACTGTTTATAATATCCTGGTGGTATGATGAAACTGTTTATAGATGTACATCCTGATGGTATGATGAAACTGTTTATAAATACACATCCTGATGGTATGATGAAACTGTTCATAAATACACATCCTGATGGTATGATGAAACTGTTTTTAAATACACATCCTGATGGTATGATGTAACTGTTTATAAATATACATCCTGATGGTATGATGAAACTGTTTTTAAATACACATCCTGATGGTATGATGAAACTGTTTATAAATACACATCCTGATGGTATGAAGAAACTGTTCATAATACACATCCTTATGGTATGATGAAACTGTTTTATAAATGCACATCATTGTGGTATGATGAAACTGTTTATAAATATACATCCTGATGATATGATGAAACTGTTTATAAATACACATCCTGATGGTATGATGAAACTGTTTATAATATCCTGATGATATGATGAAACTGTTTATAAATACACATCCTGATGGTATGATGAAACTGTTTATAAATACACATCCTAGTGGTATGATGAAACTGTTTATAAATAAACATCATGGTGGTATGGTGTAACTGTTTATAAATATACACCCTGATTGTATGATGTAACTGTTTATAAATACACACCCTGATGGTAGGATGTAACTGTTAATACATACAAATCCTGATGGTATGATGAAACTGTTTATAAATACACATCCTGATGGTGTGATGTAGCTGTTTATAAATACACATCCTGATGGTATGATGAAACTGTTTATAAATACAAGCCTGATGGTATGATGAAACTGTTTATTACTACACATCCTGATGGTATGATGTAACTGTTTATAAATACACATCCTGGTGATATGATGAAACTGTTTATAAATATACATCCTGATGGTACGATGTAACTATTTATTACTACACATCCTGATGGTATGATGAAACTGTTTATAAATACACATCCTGATGGTATGATGAAATTGTTTATAAATACACATCCTGATGGTATGATGAAACTGTTTATAAATATACATCCTTGTGGATTGATGAAACTGTTTATAAATACACATCCTGATGGTATGATGAAACTGTTTATAATATCCTGGTGGTATGATGAAACTGTTTATAAATACACATCCTGATGGTATGATGAAACTGTTTATAAATATACATCCTGATGGTATGATGAAACTGTTTATAAATACACATCCTGATGGTATGATGAAACTGTTTATAAATACACATCAAGATGGTGTGATGAAACTGTTTATAAATATACATCCTGATGGTATGATGAAACTGTTTTTAAATACACATCCTGATGGTATGATGAAACTGTTTAAAGATACACATCCTGATGGTATGAAGAAACTGTTCATAAATACACATCCTGATGGTATGATGAAACTGTTTTATAAATGCACATCATTGTGGTATGATGAAACTGTTTATAAATATACATCCTGATGGTATGATGAAACTGTTTATAAATACACATCCTGATGGTATGATGAAACTGTTTATAATATCCTGATGATATGATGAA
>CM026400.1:12146884-12171763 GCA_014843695.1 Archivesica marissinica | reverse complement strand
TTAAAACCGTATTACTGTATATATACCTCATGTTTGTATCATGTATGATGCACTGAGTGAATAAATTTGATTTGATTTGATTTGATTTGGTTAACGCGTTGGACTGTTAATTCAGGGATCGCAGGTTCGATCCACCGACTGACCCTAATAAAGTTAACAGTCTTTCAAATGGGACTAAACTGAGGTATCATGTTGGGACTTTAAACCGAGGCCTCGTGTCGGTGCTTTACATCGTGCATGTAATAAAACCAGAGGAGACTTTGGAATGGGTCATTGTACTATCTTCCAAAAATCTAAAATGACTGGCATCCTCGGGAGGCTAGCTCCTATGGATAACCGGTAGCGACGATAAAGGGTTGTCCGATTAGCGCAGTGGTTAGCGCGCTCGTTTCTCACCAATGCAACCCGGGTTCGATTCTCGGACCGGGAAGTATGTGAGATGGTACGATGGTCGCCAGATCGGACAAGTGGATTTTTTTCGGGTACTCCGGTTTCGTCCCACAATTACAAGCCAATGAGAGTGATTAATATAAGTTGCTAAAACTTGCTTCGCAATCGTTGTAAAATAAATCAAGCTTAAAATAAATAAACGTAAAACACACAATATAGTTGTACGTGTAAAACACAACACTGTATTGATTTAGCTCTGTTAAAATATCACTTAAGATAGGGAGTTAAAAGCATTATCATCATCAAGAATAACTTCATTATTTATAAATTGAAATTATAATCCAGTACCATCTTTGGTTACTGTAGATCGTGAGCCTTGATTAACTGCAGTACACATACATATTATAGGCACTGACAGGGGCGTAGCCAGGAGGCATATTATGTGCAGGCCCGGGTAAAGAATGTTGAGTGATGTTGTTAGGGGGTCTGGGGGCATGCACCTCCGGAATTATTTGGCTTTTAGGATGCAATTTCCCGCATTCTGCTGCATTTAAAAGACACATTCGGACATGTTTTTATAACAAATAGTCTTCTTTCTTTTCCTCCGTATGCCCTTCCAATTATGGAACACCAAGATGATCCCTGGTCACATCTTGTAGTAGTATGATTATGTTGGTCGGAATATTCCTCATACACGTAGATAAAAATCACAGGCTAATAATAAAATCTAACCCTTCACCTCTATTATACATTATTATAGGTCTAGGACAGGAATATCTAGGTAGCCTATAGTAAAATATATATTTTTTATGTCAAAATGATGTGCAGGCCCGGGCCATTTGGCATATTGGCAGCTACGCGCCTGACTGAACAACATACCTGTTCAATAGGAAATTAACACGTCAACAGACAGTTTCGAAATGGCGCCAATACGTTAATACCTAATAATACCTGATATGATTGAAAACAGACATGGCAACATCAAAGATGATTTCCATGTACCTTCTTGTTTTGGTATCTGTATCATTAGACGGAATTCATTCTGGCGAAACGCAGAAATTCAGACTACGAAGAGATTGTAAAATAAAATTGGGCAGGGAAGATGCAGACATACCTTCTCGTAAGACCTTAACGTCGTGCTTGATCCACATTCATCCTGGAAATAGTTACATCAGCGCATCTTGGACACCCCGGACAAATACCTGCTTATTGTCAAACATGAATACGATATTTGAAACAACAGATTAGACGAATTGGAACTACGTGCATGAAGCTGGATCGGTTTGTGCTTCCAGAATTAAATACCCAGGTATATTTGCGTAATTATTGGCTTTTACGATGTATTGTTGCTTTAAGGAATGAATCGCGGGTTAATAAATTACATCGGGGTATGCGAGGTATGAACTCTGGTAATCCAGGTATCGCAGGTTCGATCCCCCGTCTGACCATAATAAAATTAACAGTCTTTCAGATGGGACGTTAAACCGAGGTCTCGTGTCGGTGCTTTATACCGTGCACGTAAAAGAACCAGAGGAGACTCTGGAATGGGTGGGTCTCTGTCTGTATCATGCACTATCCTCCAAAATCTAAAATGACTAATATCTTCAGGAGGCGGCGCTCATATGCACACCCGGTAGCGACGGTAAATAATCGTAAACCACACACACTAGCTAACGTTGGTAAGACTTGTTACTCAACACATTTGATTCCACATTTTATTCTTACAGTGGTCACACATAGGCATCGCATTGCAGTTGTATCAGTTTGCTTATATTTTTATCATATTTTTTAACAGTCAATCAGATGGGACGTTAAACCGAGGTCTCGTGTCGGTGCTTTACACCTTGCACGTAAAAGAACCAGAGGAGACTCTGGAATGTCTGTATCATGCACTATCCTCCAAAATCTAAAATGACTAATATCTTCAGGAGGCGTCACTCATATGGGTAACCGGTAGCGACGATAAATAAACGCACGCACATACACACACACACACACACTACATACAGCACTACTAACAGCTTGGGGAGGGCCGTTTTATAATGTGTATAGCACTTGTGGCCCAAACCTTTTGCTGTATATATTTGGCAATAAATTATGTTTAAACACAAAAAAAACTAACAGCTGAAGTCCAGTGGTTAACACGCTGGACTGGTAATCCAGGGATGGTAAGTTCGATCACCCGTCTGACCATAGTGAAATTAACAAGTCTTTCAGTGGGACTTTAAACTGATGTCTCGTATCGGTGCTTTACACCGTGAAAGTAAAAAAAAAACCAGAGGAGACTCTGGAATTGGTCTCTGGCTGTATCATTGCACTCATAATTGAAGTACCGGCGCTAAATATGGTGTATCGTACATTGGTAGTTCAATACGAATATGTTTATTTTCAGTGTTCAGGGCCATAGCAGCTACGTACGTGTCAGAATCCAGCATAACACTAGATGAGGCTAGAGCACGCTGTATTGAGCTGAATTCTCGTTCTGTAGTTGCAGCTGGTTATCAGATGGGACGAACGCTCTTGTGCAGGTCAAGCCTTCAGAGGATTGTCATGGCGGAGAAACTGGGTACATCACATGTAACAAATCTAAAGTAGTAGGTGCATGGTGTGAAACATGAACTAATTCCTACAAGTAATGACACATACGTTTCTATTTTTGTTGTTACATATTGTAAGGAAACTAAGAGTTATATATTATTTGCATAGTTTGTATAGTTGTATGCGATCTGTAAGAGTTTTTGTGTGATTTGGAATACAAAGATCGAAGGACACTGCCCTAAAGACAGCAGATGTCAACAAACGGTACTATGATACCAAGGCGAGAGCTGCAACCAATCAACCTAGTGATTTGGTTCTTGTTCGGAACGTGTCCATCCGCGGAAAGACGAAGATTGCAGACAGGTGGGAGCAAGAACCATATATCATCGTCAATCAGCCATTCCCAGACCAACCTGTATTTGACGTGAAAAAGAATGTGCCCAACGCCAGGAGAATACGACGTCTCCATAGGAAATTGCTACTTCCGTTAGGAGTTGCTTCAGAACCAGCACCAGATACAGAGGCGGTACAACGATACGTTATTCCACCTCGCAGACGGCGAATATATGTGTTTGGAATACAAAGATCGTCGAGAGATGACGTGTTAAGATATGCTTAGTACCATCGTTGTAAGTTGTATGGCTCACATTTGAGGACATGTGAAGGTGGACCATGTGTTTGTGGATCATGTGAAGGTGGACCATGTGAAGGTCGACGATGTGTTGGTGGACCATGTGTTGGTGGACCATGTGAAGGTGGACCATGTTTTGGTGGACCATGTTTAGGTGGACCATGTGTTAGTGGACCATGTGAAGGTGGACCATGTGTTGGTGGACCATGTGTTGGAGGACCATGTGAAGATGGACCAAGTGTTGACAAATGTCGACTCCAAATCTCCTGCCTCTCACCTTTGTATTAATACTGTTCCGATTCTGATAATAAGTTCCAGGCGACCATACATAAAAGTGTTATAGTAGTTGTATTTATGCATCATGGCATAGTACATATATAGTATACATTACACATACATGTATAAACATTTGTATGACAAAACAATTACAGATATCACAATATCATCAATGATTGCAATGTTCTTGTGTGCTTTACGTTTATTTATCGTCGCTACCGGTTGCCCATATGAGCGACGCCTCCTGAAGAGATTAGTTATTTTAGATTTTGGCGGATAGTGCATGATACAGACAGAGACCCATTCCAGTGTCTTCTCTGATTCTTTTACGTGCACGGTGTAAAGCACCGACACGAGACCTCGGTTTAACGTCCCATCTGAAAGACTGTTAATTTTATTAGGGTCAGACGGGGGATCGAACCTGCGATCCCTGGATTACCAGTCCAGCGTGTTACCACTGGACTACATATCCGTCTGTAGGCAATGTTCTTATCACATAAAGCTTGATTGCACCAACATATTTAATTTCATATAGTACACTTTTAACTAATACTGTTTATAAATACACATCCTGATGGTATGATGTAACTGTTTATAAATATACATCCTGATGGTATGATGAAACTGTTTATTAATACATATCCTGGTGGTATGATGAAACTGTTTATACATACATATCCTGATGGTATGATGAAACTGTTTATAAATATATATCCTGATGGTATGATGAAACTGTTTATAAATATACATCCTGATCGTATGATGTAACTGTTTATAAATACACACCCTGATGGTATGGTGTAACTGCTTATAAATATACATCCTGATGGTATGATGTAACTGTTTATAAATATACATCCTGGTGGTATTATGAAACTGTTTATAAATACATATCCTGGAGGTATGATGAAATTGTTTATAAATACACATCCTGATGTTATGATGAAACTGTTAATAAATACACATCCTGATGGTATGATGAAACTGTTTATAAATACATATCATGGTAGTATGATGAAACTGTTTATAAATATATATCCTTGTGGTATGATGAAACTGTTTATAAATACACATCCTGATGGTATGATGAAACTGTTTATAAATATACATCCTGATGGTATGATGAAACTGTTTATAAATATACATCCTGGTGGTATGATGAAACTGTTTATAAATACACATCCTGGTGGTATGATGAAACTGTTTATAATATCCTGGTGGTATGATGAAACTGTTTATAAATACATATCCTGATGGTATGATGAAACTGTTTATAAAAATACATCCTGATGGTATGATGTAACTGTTAATAAATATACATCCTGATGGTATGATGTAACTGTTTATAAATACACACACTGATGGTATGATGAAACTGTTTATAAATACATATCCTGATGGTATGATGAAACTGTTTATAAATATAC
Organism: Archivesica marissinica; assembly: GCA_014843695.1. Taxonomy (NCBI): domain Eukaryota; kingdom Metazoa; phylum Mollusca; class Bivalvia; order Venerida; family Vesicomyidae; genus Archivesica; species Archivesica marissinica. Next base: position 12,166,501 of record CM026400.1, on the reverse strand, counting down.
ATCCTGATGGTATGATGTAACTGTTTATAAATATACATCCTGATGGTATGATGTAACTGTTTATAAATACAAACCCTGATGGTATGATGAAACTGTTTATAAATACATATCCTGGTGGTATGATGAAATTGTTTATAAATATACATCCTGATGGTATGATGAAACTGTTAATAAATACACATCCTGATGGTATGATGAAACTGTTTATAAATACATATCATGGTGGTGTGATGAAACTATTTATAAATACATATCCTGGTGGTATGATGTATCTGGTAATAAATACACATCCTGATGGTATGATGAAACTCTTTATAAATATACATCCTGATGGTATGATGAAACTGTTTATAAATATACATCCTTGTGGTATGATGAAACTGTTTATAAATACACATCCTGATGGTATGATGAAACTGTTTATAAATATACATCCTGTTGGTATGATGAAACTGTTTATAAATACACATCCTGGTGGTATGATGAAACTGTTTATAATATCCTGGTGGTATGATGAAACTGTTTATAAATACACGTCCTGATGGTATGATGAAACTGTTTGTAAATACACATCAAGATGGTATGATGAAACCATTTATAAATATACATCCTGATGGTATGATGAATCTGTTTATATATACACATCCTGATGGTATGATGAAACTGTTTATAAATACACATCCTGATGGTATGATGAAACTGTTTATAAATACACATCCTGATGGTATGAAGAAACTGTTCATAAATACACATCCTTATGGTATGATGAAACTCTTTTATAAATGCACATCATTGTGGTATGATGAAACAGTTTATAGATATACATCCTGATGGTATGATGAAACTGTTTATAAATACACATCCTGATGCTATGATGAAACTGTTTATAATATCCTGATGATATGATGAAACTGTTTATAAATATACATCCTGATGGTATGATGAAACTGTTTATAAATACACATCCTGAGGGTATGATGAAACTGTTTATAGATATACATCCTGGTGGTATGATGAAACTGTTTATAAATACACATCCTGATGGTATCATGAAACTGTTTATAAATATACATCCTGATGGTATGACGAAACTGTTTATAAATACACATCCAGATGGTATGATGAAACAGTTTATAAATACACATCCTGATGGTATGACGAAACTGTTTATAAATACACATCCTGATGGTATGATGAAACTGTTTATAAATACACATCCTGATGGTATGAAGAAACTGTTCATAAATACACATCCTGATGGTATGATGAAACTGTTTTATAAATGCACATCATTGTGGTATGATGAAACTGTTTATAAATATACATCCTGATGGTATGGTGTAACTGTTTATAAATACACACCCTGATGGTAAGATGTAACTGTTTATAAATACACACCCTGATGGTAGGATGTAACTGTTTATAAATACACATCCTGATGGTATGATGACACTGTTTATAAATACACAGGCTGGTGGTATGATGAAACTGTTTATTACTACACATCCTGATGGCATGATGTAACTGTTTATAAATACATATCCTGGTGATATGATGAAACAATTTATAAATATACATCCTGATGGTACGATGTAACTGTTTATTACTACAAATCCTGATGGTACGATGAAACTCTTTATAAATACAAATCCTGATGGTATGACGAAACTGTTTATAAATATACATCCTGGTGGTATGATGAAACTGTTTATAAATACACATCCTGGTGGTATGATGAAACTGTTTATAATATCCTGGTGGTATGATGAAACTGTTTATAAATACATATCCTGATGGTATGATGAAACTGTTTATAAAAATACATCCTGATGGTATGATGTAACTGTTAATAAATATACATCCTGATGGTATGATGTAACTGTTTATAAATACACACACTGATGGTATGATGAAACTGTTTATAAATACATATCCTGATGGTATGATGAAACTGTTTATAAATATACATCCTGATGGTATGATGTAACTGTTTATAAATATACATCCTGATGGTATGATGTAACTGTTTATAAATACAAACCCTGATGGTATGATGAAACTGTTTATAAATACATATCCTGGTGGTATGATGAAATTGTTTATAAATATACATCCTGATGGTATGATGAAACTGTTTATAAATACACATCCTGATGGTATGATGAAACTGTTTATAAATACATATCCTGGTGGTATGATGAAACTGTTTATAAATACATATCCTGGTGGTATGATGAAACTGTTTATAAATACACATCCTGATGGTATGATGAAACTGTTTATAAATACACATCCTGATGGTATGATGAAACTGTTTATAAATACACATCCTTGTGGTATGATGAAACTGTTTATAAATACACATCCTGATGGTATGATGAAACTGTTTATAAATACACATCCTGTTGGTATGATGAAACTGTTTATAAATACACATCCTGGTGGTATGATGAAACTGTTTATAATATCCTGGTGGTATGATGAAACTGTTTATAAATACACGTCCTGATGGTATGATGAAACTGTTTGTAAATACACATCAAGTTGGTATGATGAAACCGTTTATAAATATACATCCTGATGGTATGATGAATCTGTTTATATATACACATCCTGATGGTATGATGAAACTGTGTATAAATACACATCCTGATGGTATGATGAAACTGTTTATAAATACACATCCTGATGGTATGAAGAAACTGTTCATAAATACACATCCTGATGGTATGATGAAACTCTTTTATAAATGCACATCATTGTGGTATGATGAAACAGTTTATAGATATACATCCTGATGGTATGATGAAACTGTTTATAAATACACATCCTGATGCTATGATGAAACTGTTTATAATATCCTGATGATATGATGAAACTGTTTATAAATATACATCCTGATGGTATGATGAAACTGTTTATAAATACACATCCTGAGGGTATGATGAAACTGTTTATAGATATACATCCTGGTGGTATGATGAAACTGTTTATAAATACACATCCTGATGGTATCATGAAACTGTTTATAAATATACATCCTGATGGTATCATGAAACTGTTTATAAATATACATCCTGATGGTATGATGACACTGTTTATACATACACATCCAGATGGTATGATGAAACAGTTTATAAATACACATCCTGATGGTATGATGAAACAGTTTAAAAATACACATCCTGATGGTATGATGAAACTGTTTATAAATACACATCCTGATGGTATGAAGAAACTGTTCATAAATACACATCCTGATGGTATGATGAAACTGTTTTATAAATGCACATCATTGTGGTATGATGAAACTGTTTATAAATATACATCCTGATGGTATGGTGTAACTGTTTATAAATACACACCCTGATGGTAAGATGTAACTGTTTATAAATACACACCCTGATGGTAGGATGTAATTGTTTATAAATACACATCCTGATGGTATGATGACACTGTTTATAAATACACAGGCTGGTGGTATGATGAAACTGTTTATTACTACACATCCTGATGGCATGATGTAGCTGTTTATAAATACACATCCTGGTGATATGATGAAACAATTTATAAATATACATCCTGATGGTACGATGTAACTGTTTATTACTACAAATCCTGATGGTACGATGAAACTCTTTATAAATACACATCCTGATGGTATGAAGAAACTATTCATAAATACACATCCTGATGGTATGATGAAACTGTTTTATAAATGCACATCATTGTGGTATGATGAAACTGTTTATAAATATACATCCTGATGGTATGATGTAACTGTTTATAAATATACCTCCTGGTGGTATGATGAAACTGTTTATAAATATACATCCTTGTGGTATGATGAAACTGTTTATAAATATACATCCTGATGGTATGATGAAACTGTTTATAAATATACATCCTGATGGTATGATGAAACTGTTTATAAATACACATCCTGATAGTATGATGAAACTGTTTATAAATACACATCCTAATGATATGATGAAACTGTTTATAAATATACCTCCTGATGGTATGATGTAACTGTTTATAAATACACATCCTGATGGTATGATGAAACTGCTTATAAATATACATCCTGATGGTATGATGAAACTGTTTATTAATACACATCCTGGTGGTATGATGTAACTGTTTATAAATACACATCCTGGTGGTATGATGAAACTGTTTATAAATACATATCCGGATGGTATGATGAAACCGTTTATAAATATTCATCCTGATGGTATGATGTAACTGTTTATAAATATACATCCTGATGGTATGATGTAACTGTTTATAAATACATACCCTGATGGTATGATGAAACTGTTTATAAATACATATCCTGATGGTATGATGAAACTGTTTATAAATATACATCCTGATGGTATGATGTAACTGTTTATAAATACACACCCTGATGGTATGATTAAACTGTTTATAAATACATATCCTGGTGGTATGATGAAATTGTTTATAAATACACATCCTGATGGTATGATGAAACTGTTAATAAATACACATCCTGATGGTATGATGAAACTGTTTATAAATATATACCCTTGTGGTATGATGAAACTGTTTATAAATACACATCCTGATGGTATGATGAAACTGTTTATAAATATACATCCTTGTGGTATGATGAAACTGTTTATAAATACACATCCTGATGGTATGATGAAACTGTTTATAAATATACATCCTGATGGTATGATGAAACTGTTTATAAATATACATCCTGGTCGTATGATGAAACTGTTTATAAATACACATCCGGGTGGTATGATGAAACTGTTTATAATATCCTGGTGGTATGATGAAACTGTTTATAAATACATATCCTGATGGTATGATGAAACTGTTTATAAAAATACATCCTGATGGTATGATGTAACTGTTAATAAATATACATCCTGATGGTATGATGTAACTGTTTATAAATCCTGATGGTATGATGAAACTGTTTATAAATACATATCCTGATGGTATGATGAAACTGTTTATAAATATACATCCTGATGGTATGATGTAACTGTTTATAAATATACATCCTGATGGTATGATGTAACTGTTTATAAATACAAACCCTGATGGTATGATGAAACTGTTTATAAATACATATCCTGGTGGTATGATGAAATTGTTTATAAATATACATCCTGATGGTATGATGAAACTGTTAATAAATACACATCCTGATGGTATGATGAAACTGTTTATAAATACATATCATGGTGGTGTGATGAAACTATTTATAAATACATATCCTGGTGGTATGATGTATCTGGTTATAAATACACATCCTGATGGTATGATGAAACTCTTTATAAATATACATCCTGATGGTATGATGAAACTGTTTATAAATATACATCCTTGTGGTATGATGAAACTGTTTATAAATACACATCCTGATGGTATGATGAAACTGTTTATAAATATACATCCTGTTGGTATGATGAAACTGTTTATAAATACACATCCTGGTGGTATGATGAAACTGTTTATAATATCCTGGTGGTATGATGAAACTGTTTATAAATACACGTCCTGATGGTATGATGAAACTGTTTGTAAATACACATCAAGATGGTATGATGAAACCGTTTATAAATATACATCCTGATGGTATGATGAATCTGTTTATATATACACATCCTGATGGTATGATGAAACTGTGTATAAATACACATCCTGATGGTATGATGAAACTGTTTATAAATACACATCCTGATGGTATGAAGAAACTGTTCATAAATACACATCCTGATGGTATGATGAAACTCTTTTATAAATGCACATCATTGTGGTATGATGAAACAGTGTATAGATATACATCCTGATGGTATGATGAAACTGTTTATAAATACACATCCTGATGCTATGATGAAACTGTTTATAATATCCTGATGATATGATGAAACTGTTTATAAATATACATCCTGATGGTATGATGAAACTGTTTATAAATACACATCCTGAGGGTATGATGAAACTGTTTATAAATACACATCCTGATGGTATGAAGAAACTGTTCATAAATACACATCCTGATGGTATGATGAAACTCTTTTATAAATGCACATCATTGTGGTATGATGAAACTGTTTATAAATATACATCCTGATGGTATGGTGTAACTGTTTATAAATACACACCCTGATGGTAAGATGTAACTGTTTATAAATACACACCCTGATGGTAGGATGTAACTGTTTATAAATACACATCCTGATGGTATGATGACACTGTTTATAAATACACAGGCTGGTGGTATGATGAAACTGTTTATTACTACACATCCTGATGGCATGATGTAACTGTTTATAAATACACATCCTGGTGATATGATGAAACAATTTATAAATATACATCCTGATGGTACGATGTAACTGTTTATTACTACAAATCCTGATGGTACGATGAAACTCTTTATAAATACAAATCCTGATGGTATGACGAAACTGTTTATAAATACACATCCTGATGGTATGATGAAACTGTTTATAAATACACATCCTGATGGTATGATGAAACTGATTATAAATATACATCCTGATGGTATGATGAAACTGTTTATAAATACACATCCTGATAGTATGATGAAACGGTTTATAAATACACATCCTAATGGTATGATGAAACTGTTTATAAATACACATCCTGATGGTATGAAGAAACTATTCATAAATACACATCCTGATGGTATGATGAAACTGTTTTATAAATGCACATCATTGTGGTATGATGAAACTGTTTATATATACATCCTGATGGTATGATGAAACTGTTTATAAATACACATCATTATGGTATGATGAAACTGTTTATAAATACACATCCTGGTGGTATGATGAAACTGTTTATAAATATACATCATGGCGGTATGGTGTAACAGTTTATAAATACACATCCTGATGGTATGAGGTAACTGTTTATAAATACACACCCTGATGGTATGATGTAACTGTTTATAAATACACACCCTGATGGTAGGATGTAACTGTTAATACATACAAATCCTGATGGTATGATGAAACTGTTTATAAATATACATCAAGATGGTATGATGAAACTGTTTATAAATATACATCCTGATGGTATGATGAAACTGTTTATAAATACACATCCTGATGGTATGATGTAACTGTATATAAATACACATCCTGATGGTATGATGTAACTGTTTATAAATACACACCCTGATGGTATGATGTAACTGTATATAAATACACATCCTGATGGTATGATGTAACAGTTTATAAATACACATCCTGATGGTATGATGTAACTGTATATAAATACACATCCTGATGGTATGATGTAACTGTTTATAAATACACACCCTGATGGTAGGATGTAACTGTTCATACATACAAATCCTGATGGTATGATGAAACTATTTATAAATACACACCCTGATGGTGTGATGAAACTGTTATAAATATACATCCTGATGGTATGATGAAACTATTTATAAATACACGTCATGATGGTATGAAGAAACTGTTCATAACTACACATCAAGATGGTATGATGAAACTCTTTATAAATATACATCCTGATGGTATGATGTAACTGTTTATAAATACACATCCTGATGGTATGATGAAACTTTTTATAAATATACATCCTGGTGGTATGATGAAACTGTTTATAAATACACATCCTGATGGTATGATGAAACTGTTTATAAATACACATCCTGATGGTATGAAGAAACTGTTCATAAATACACATCAAGATGGTATGATGAAACTGTCTATAAATACACATTCTGATGGTATGATGTAACTGTTTATAAATACACATCCTGATGGTATGATGAAACTGTTTATAAATACACATCCTGGTGGTATGATGAAAATGTTTATAAATAAACATCATGGTGGTATGGTGTAACTGTTTATAAATACACACCCTGATGGTATGATGTAACTGTTTATAAATACACACCCTGATGGTAGTATGTAACTTTTAATACATACAAATCCTGATGGTATGATGAAACTGTTTATAAATTCACAACCTGATGGTGTGATGTAGCTGTTTATAAATACACATCCTGATGGTATGATGAAACTGTTTATAAATACACAGCCTGATGGTATGATGAAACTGTTTATTACTACACATCCTGATAGTATGATGTAACTGTTTATAAATACACATCCTGGTGATATGATGAAACTGTTTATAAATATACATCCTGATGGTACGATGTAACTGTTTATTACTACACATCCTGATGGTATGATGAAACTGTTTATAAATACACATCCTGATGGTATGATGAAACTGTTTATAAATACACATCCTGATGGTATGATGAAACTGTTTATAAATATACATCCTTGTGGTATGATGAAACTGTTCATAAATACACATCCTGATGGTATGATGAAACTCTTTATAAATACACATCCTGATGGTATGATGAAACTGTTTATAAATATACATCAAGATGGTATGATGAAACTGTTTATAAATATACATCCTGATGGTATGATGTAACTCTTTATAAATACACATCCTGATGGTATGATGAAACTGTTTATAAATACACATCCTGATGGTATGATGTAACTGTTTATAAATACACATCCTGATGGTATGATGAAACTGTTTATAAATACACATCCTGATTGTATGATGAAACTGTTTATAAATACACATCCTGATGGTATGATGAAACTGTTTATAAATATACATCAAGATGGTATGATGAAACTGTTTATAAATATACATCCTGATGGTATGGTGTAACAGTTTATAAATACACATCCATATGGTATGATGTAACTGTATATAAATACACATCCTGATGGTATGATGAAACTGTTTATAAATATACATCCTGGTGGTATGATGAAACTGTTTATAAATACACATCAAGATGGTATGATGAAACTCTTTATAAATATACATCCTGATGGTATGATGAAACTGTTTATAAATACACATCCTGATGGTATGATGTAACTGTTTATAAATACACATCCTGATGGTATGATGTAGCTGTTTATAAATACACATCCTGATGGTATGATGAAACTGTTTATAAATAAACATCCAGATGGTATGATGAAACTGTTTATAAATATACATCCTTGTGGTATGATGAAACTGTTTATAAATACACATCCTGATGGTATGATGAAACTGTTTATAAATATACATCATGGTGGTATGGTGTAACAGTTTATAAATACACACCCTGATGGTATGATGTAACTGTTTATAAATACACACCCTGATGGTAGGATGTAACTGTTAATACATACAAATCCTGATGGTATGATGAAACTGTTTATAAATACACACCCTGATGGTATGATGTAGCTGTTTATAAATACACATCCTGATGGTATGATGAAACTATTTATAAATACACATCCTGATGGTATGATGAAACTGTTTATAAATATACATCCTTGTGGTATGATGAAACTGTTTATAAATACACATCCTGATGGTATGATGAAACTGTTTTATAAATGCACATCATTGTGGTATGATGAAACTGTTTATAAATATACATCATGATGGTATGATGAAACTGTTTATAAATACACACCCTGATGGTATGCTGAAACTGTTTATAAATACACATCCTGATGGTATAATGAAACTGTTTATAATATCCTGATGGTATGAGGAAACTGTTTATAAATACACATCATGATGGTATGAAGAAACCTTTCATAAATACACATCAAGATGGTATGATGAAACTCTTTATAAATATACATCCTGATGGTATGATGTAACTGTTTATAAATACACATCCTGATGGTATGATGAAACTGTTTATAAATACACATCCTGGTGGTATGATGAAACTGTTTATAAATATACATCCTGGTGGTATTATGAAACTGTTTATAAATACAAATCCTGATAGTATGATGAAACTGTTTATAAATACACATCCTGATGGTATGAAGAAACTGTTCATAAATACACATCAAGATGGTATGATGAAACTGTTTATAAATACACATCCTGATGGTATGATGTAACTGTTTATAAATACACATCCCGATGGTATGATGAAACTGTTTATAAATACACATCCTGGTGGTATGATGAAACTGTTTATAAATAAACATCATGATGGTATGGTATAGCTGTTTATAAATACACACCCTGGTGGTAGGATGTAACTGTTAATACATACAAATCCTGATGGTATGATGAAACTCTTTATAAATACAAACCCTGATGGTGTGATGTAGCTGTTTATAAATACATATCCTGATGGTATGATGAAACTGTTTATAAATATACAGCCTGATGGTATGATGAAACTGTTTATAAATACACATCCTGATGGTATGATGTAACTGTTTATAAATACACATCCTGGTGGTATGATGAAACTGTTTATAAATACACATCCTGATGGTATGATGAAACTGTTTATAAATACACATCCTGATGGTATGATGAAACTGTTTATAAATATACATCCTGATGGTATGATGAAACTGTTTATAAATACACACCCTGATGGTATGATGAAACTGTTTATAAATACACATCCTGATGGTATGATGAAACTGTTTATAAATACACATCCTGATGGTATGATGAAACTGTTTATAAATACACATCCTTGTGGTATGATGAAACTGTTTATAAATACACATCCTGATGGTATGATGAAACTGTTTATAAATACACATCCTGATGGTATGATGAAACTGTTTATAAATACACATCCTGATGGTATGATGAAACTGTTTATAAATACACATCCTGATGGTATGATGAAACTGTTTATAAATACACATCCTGATGGTATGATGAAACTGTTTATAAATACACATCCTGATGGTATGATGAAACTGTTTATAAATACACACCTTGGATGATGAAACTGTTTATAAATACACTCCTGATGGTATGATAAACTGTTATAAATACACACCTGATGGTATGATGAAACTGTTTATAAATACACATCCTATGGTATGATGAAACTGTTATAATATCCTGATGTATGATGAAACTGTTTATAAATACACACCTGATGGTATGATGAAACTGTTTATAAATACACTCTGATGGTATGATGAAATGTTTATAAATACACATCCTGATGGTATGATGAAACTGTTTATAAAACACATCCGATGGTATGATGAAACTGTTTATAAAACACACTGATGGTATGATGAAACTGTTTATAAATACACATCCTGATGGTATGATGAAACTGTTTATAAATACACATCCTGATGGTATGATGAAACTGTTTATAAATACACATCCTGATGGTATGATGAAACTGTTTATAAATATACATCCTGGTGGTATGATGAAACTGTTTATAAATACACATCCTGATGGTATGATGAAACTGTTTATAAATACACATCCTGATGGTATGATGAAACTGTTTATAAATACACATCCTGATGGTATGATGAAACTGTTTATAAATAACATCCTGTGGTATGATGAAACTGTTTATAAATACACATCCTGATGGTATGATGAAACTGTTTATAAATAACATCCTGATGGTATGATGAAACTGTTTATAAATACACATCCTGATGGTTGATGAAACTGTTTATAAATACACATCCTGATGGTATGATGAAACTATTTATAAATACACATCCTGATGGTATGAAGAAACTGTTCATAAATACACATCCTGATGTATGATGAAACTGTTTATAAATCACATCATGTGGTATGATGTAACTGTTAATAAATAACATCCTGATGGTATGATGAACGTTTATAAATACACACCCTGATGGTATGATGAAACTGTTTATAATATCCTGATGGTATGATAACTGTTTATAAATACACATCCTGATGGTATGATGAAACTGTTTATAATCACATCCTGATGGTATGATGAAACGTTTATAAATACACATCCGATGGTAGATGAAACTGTTTATAATATCCTGATGTATGATGAAACTGTTTATAAATACACATCCTGATGGTATGATGAAACTTTTATAAATACACATCCTATGGTAGAGAAACTGTTTATAAATACACATCCTGATGGTATGATGAAACTGTTTATAAATACACATCCTGATGGTATGATGAAACTGTTTATAAATATCCTATGGTATGATGAAACTGTTTATAAATACACATCCTGATGGTATGATGAAACTGTTTATAAATACACATCCTGATGGTATGATGAAACTGTTCATAAATACACATCCTGATGGTATGATGAAACTGTTTATAAATACACATCAAGATGGTATGATGAAACTGTTTATAGATATACATCCTGATGGTATGATGAAACTGATTTTAAATACACATCCTGATGGTATGATGAAACTGTTTATAAATACACATCCTGATGGTATGAAGAAACTGTTCATAATACACATCCTGATGGTATGATGAAACTGTTTTATAAATGCACATCATTGTGGTATGATGAAACTGTTTATAAATATACATCCTGATGGTATGATGAAACTGTTTATAAATACACATCCTGATGGTATGATGAAACTGTTTATAATATCCTGATGATATGATGAAACTGTTTATAAATATACATCCAGATGGTATGATGAAACTGTTTATAAATACACATCCTGATGGTATGATGAAACTGTTTATAAATACACATCCTGGTGGTATGATGAAACTGTTTATAAATACACATCCTGATGGTATGATGAAACTGTTTATAATATCCTGATGGTATGATGAAACTGTTTATAAATATACATCCTTGTGGTATGATGAAACTGTTTATAAATACACATCCTTATGGTATGATGAAACTGTTTATAAATATACATCCTATGGTATAATGAAAATGTTTATAAATACACACCCTGATGGTATGCTGCAACTCTTTATAAATACACATCCTGATGGCATGATATGCACAGGATATCCCGTTAAGGTTTAATATTCAAGTAGAGGTCTTATGAAAGTAAAATATTGACATTCAGTGGATATTCAAGCTGTTCAAAGGGAAGTGTAATGGGCATAACAGCCTCAAGCGTTGCCAAGCGCGATTAACAATTGACTGAGTTTGAGATTGCCATTTACTGTCTTTTGAAAATGTGACGCCTAAGTGCATGTGTTCGTCTGTGTTTTGTATTCGAGTATTGTTCATAAATAAATCAGGATGGTGAGGTTTGCTTTGTTTTCTAGACACTGTCATTGTTTCAGTTTTAGATGTGTTGAAATCAACTAACCAAGTTGATGCCCATGTATGTATTTTATGTAAGTCAGCATTAAAGCGACACTACATCGCAAAAAGCAAATACAATGCTATTTTTTGATGTATTAATGCATTACTGCTACAGATTCTTCCGAATACATTTCGAACGCTAACATTGAAGCAATAAAGTGTTTGCGTGGATTGAAAGTATGATTTCATACAACGGTCATCCATGCTCATGAATTGATGTTTGTTTGTCATCGGAGTCAATACTAAACGTGAGATAATGTCATTTAGAGATAATTTAACTAAGAATAATCTACAAATAAATAGGCACACATGTGAGATATAACGGTAAATCTGTACCATAAATCGTATTATTCAGGATACACTAGTTGTATTACGCATGGATGTTTATATTATTTTGTTATGTCAACAAACCGCGTATACGACGTTTGTTTATTAGTTGAAATACTCAACATTTGAGGCAAATATTTGAGGCAAAATTATACCATATAATAGGAAAATAAATTCTGTAGAAATTTGTGTTTTCACTGATGTAATGTCGCTTTAAGTGATCTAGCAGTTGTAGTATGATCATCGACAATTAAGTAACGGCTTGTATCGTCCCGTTGCTCGCGGTTGGAAAGATATGAAGAGAACAAATGTTAAAGAGTGTTTGTGATGCCTATAGAAGATAACTTGCTTAAAGCAGCATTACATCGTAATAAAGGATGTTTTGGGTAAAATATAAATACTAATGTGTTTGAGTTTACAAAAATCGAAATAGTCTAACAGAAACGATAAAATTCCAATAAATATAAACCGTCGTATGCGCGAATTTGTTTATCAACACACGAAATGTAAACACGCAGAGCGCGCATGCGTGATACAACAGAGGATGTAGAAAACAACGTATATATTTTGAACCTGAAAGAATATCTATCTATCTTCCTCTCATGTCGAACCCCTCGCGGGGATGTAGACATGTCACTAAAAGATTTAGATAACAGAGGTATGAATCAACATCTCAAGTAATTTAATTAAAAAAGACAACGTGGGTCAAATGGGGACGATGCATTCCGAATGTAAACAATTGCGTTCTGGTTGTAAACAAATGCGTGACCGATCGACTCGGAAAGTCCTACTTTCGGTTTCGAGTTTGTTTTATCGCAAAAAAACATTGTTTACCAATTGAACATAAGTATACAAAGTATAATGTTAGAATGTGAATCAGCATTGCTACCCATACGTAAAATTTGAATTTTTCAAATATCTATTATTTCATACGATGTAATGCTGCTTTAAGAGGCCCCGAGGCCATACACGGTCAAATGCTTTGTGTACATCACAGAAGACAACTCGAATTTATTTACCTTCGTCTAGAGCTTTGCGTATATCATTATATATGTAGATTAGTTGATTTACTGTAGAATCCCCACAAGTGAATCCGGATTGAAATGTTGTTAAAATGTTATTCTTACTAATAAAGTTATACAGAATCTTATGAACACAACGTTCCGTGATTTTTCCTAAGCAGCTTAATATGGGTCTGTAATTTCCTGGATGTGAATGGTCGACCTTTTGTATATGGGAGTAATATTAGCTCTTGTGTCATTGAAAACAATAATTAATGTAAAACTAATTAATGAATCGCAAGTTAATCGTTTCCATCGGGGTATGATCTACATATTGGGCGTGGCTAAAATATGTAATTGCCTTCTTCTTTTGCAATATGTTGTTCATACCTCGATGAAAACTATTAACCCGCGATCAAGTACTTAAATATGGACAAAACCATATATTGTTTACTGTAGTCCAGAATGCGGAGAAAAAATGGCGGTACATGGCGGTCAGTATTTGATAACTGATGAAATGTTCAAGATTTTGGTATGATTGATGGTATGCAACTACAAATTGAGTGACTACAATAATAAAAGATAGACACTGTATACAAATTATGACAAATAAAAAAGCAAACAACCAAAAACATAAAAACAATCAACAGAAAAGTGCAAAAAAGACGGATGTAAACAAACCCCCACCCACTACCGACGAACAAAGAGGGCAAAGTGCGAAAGAAAAAATACATATAGACACAATGAATAGTGGTAGTGGTAATACAAAACACAATGATAACCCGAGAGACTTGAGTGTTTTCAATTAAATGCGGCCTTACAAAATTCAATGACTGCACATTTCAACAATAATATGAACAATTGTGAAACGAGTTACGGTCATCAAATGAGTGACAATTCTACATATATTACATCAAATTCCCCCCAACAAGCCAGAGAGGAACTTTATTTCCAACCACCACCCTATCAGCCCAATACAAGAGACCAAACTCAATCTCAAATGAATCAGATTCCAAATCAGTATTATCAGATGAGACCAATGCAAAGCCATGTTTCAAACGACAGTTTATTAATGAACAAAACCACAGGAGCCTACAACACAAATGCAAATATGTCCCAAGAAAACCAAGCACATCAGAACATTGCATCACAAAACAAGACATTTGATGATACACCACAATGGGTAAAAACAATGATACATTCCCAATTTGAAACTCAAACACAAACTGGAAAACAATGGAAGAAAATATGCAGAGACAAAATAATAGAATAACAAATATTGAACACAAAATGCAACACTTTGAAAGTTTAGATACAAGTGTAAAATCAATGAAAATCCAAATAAATCCTTCAATCAAAGGAAATTGAAAAGAAAGTGGAAGATATGGAGGAATCAGTAAAGTTCACTGATAATATCTGTGAAAATATAAATAAGAACAATAAATCAAAACAAAAAGACATAGATTACCTCACAGAAGAGCTACAGGAACTGAAAGGTGAAATGTCAAATATGAAGAAAAAACAATATGATCAAAATGAGAAAATATTGACATTCAGACAAGAAGTATGAGTCACAATCTCCTATTCATGGGGATATAAGAAACAACCTTACAGGAAGGAGAACATGAAACACCAGAATAAACTCTAACAGATTTCCTGGATGAACATATGGGTATAAAGAGATATTTTGAATTCCATGCTGTACACAGGATTGGAGACAAAAAACAAGATCAAGAAAACCCAAGACCAATAATAGCAAATTGTGTGAACAAGAAAGATAAAGAGAGAGTGAAATATTCAGGTAATGTGCTGAAAGGTAAAAATTACAGTGTAGTAGAGCAATTCCCCAAAGAAATAGAGGACAGAAGGAAAAAACTATATCCAAGTCATGAGAAAAGCAAAAGAAAATAAAGAGAACAAAATGAGACTAGTAAAAGATAGGCTATACATAAACAATGCCCAATATGAACCTAAAGACACAGATGAAATAGAGTCATGACATCAATGTGATCAAAATAGAGCACATGTGAGAAGAAACTGGAGAAATGATGAAATATATAGTGCACCCAGACACAGAATACATGAGTATGATCATTACAGAGGATCTAAAACCTACTATCAAACCAAGAGAAAGGAAAGTACACAAAAGGCCACACCCCAACCAAGCTTTGAAAGCTTTGAAACACCAAATGAGTTTGGAACATTGTCATTTAAAAATGATAGTGAATGACCACCAATAAATGTAAATAGAGAAAAGAAGAAAGCTACATCACCACTAGATAGAGAGATCTTAACAAAAAAGCAGAGAGAAATAGTGAAAAATCAAATTCAGATAGTGAAAAGAGTGTTATACATGTTGATTTACAGGAGGAAAATGTACCTGATCAAGCATCAGGTGTTCTATATCATGATGGTCAAGGGAGCAGAAATGAACACAATACCAATACAGACAGCCCAAGAACAGAAGAAACAGATACCAGAGAGTCACAGCAAAGAGACAGTAGTGACACAACAGAATCTTCACAAAATACTAGTGGCAATCAATAGCATGTAACAGAGAACAATTTAGAATATCAAATAAATGATGAAATGAACATATTAAGCATAAATGTCTGTGGCTTAAAATCAAAGCTAAATTGTCCAGAATGTATTAACTTTATCAATAGATATGACATAATTGTTCTACAAGAGACAAAACTAGATGATATTGACACTATAAACATAGATGGTTACAAAGTATTCACTTGTAACAGAAAATCAATTGCTAGGTATAGATCAGGAGGAATTGCATTACTTGTTAAAAATGTGCTATCAAATCAAATAGAGATCCTAGAGAGTGACAGTAAATTGATATTTTTGTTCAGATTTAAAAATGAAAATGTACAAAATAGTATAGAAATAATTTGTGGCATTATATATAATCCACCTATCAGAACAAGATATGCACATGATGATCCTTATTTAGAATTACAGTTAGAAATAGACAAATATAATGGTTATGTTATGTTATATGTTGTTTGGAGACTTTAACTCCAGAGTTAGTGATGGAAAACACTATACTGAGATAGACAATTTTATTTATGACTTATATGGCAATAATGAAGTTGTAGAAGCAAAGCAATGTTTGAGAAATTTGAACAATACAATGTTCCTCTTGTTAGACATAATATTGATAGTGTAAGAAATGAATATGATACACAACTGTTGGAATTTTGTTAAAGCAATGACCTATCAATTCTAAATGGCAGGCTAAATCCTGACAATGAAATGTGTAAAACAACATGCAAAGGAAATAGTGTTGTAGATTACTTTGTAACAAATGTGGAATGCTTTGAATTTTTGAAATAATTGTTTGTTCAGGATTTTTGTTCATTATATTCTGATGTACACAGTCCTGTTTCATTATGCCTGAATTTGCAACATGTGATTGAAACTGAACAATTAAATTTAGAGTATAGTGAACCTGTATTAAATACATGGAAAGAGGGTGCAAATGATATATTCTTTGAGAGATGTTGATCGTATTTACAATAGATTATGTACAGTATGTGAAACTGATGAACCCACACAGCTTGATGTTAATACAATTGTAAATGATATAAACCTTGTATTTGAAAATTGTTGTAAAGAAGAAACTTTTGGGTATAAGACACCAAATAGTGTATCAAACAACAGTAAAAGAAAGAAAAAGGTTTAATGCAAATTGTAGAAACATGAGAAATAAATACCATAATGCAAGAAAAATATATAATAGATATAAAACTGAGGAAACAAAAAATGTGTTGAAACAAGTCAGTAAAGAATACTAAACAACAATCTCAAAAAGTGTAAGTCTTTACAAACAAAACAAAATAAAATCACTGAGAGTAAATATAAAAACAGTAGAGAGTTTTGGAAGATAATTAATTCAGTTGATAAGAAAAGGCCTGAAACTACTTCCCTAGATAAACTGTACACCATTTTTAAAAATGTAAATGGAAACACATTTGAGAGTGATGAAGATATAGATGTTGACTCCCCAAATGATACAAATGAGGATATAAATTTACCCATTACAGAAAATGAAATTCTAAATGCAATGAAAACATTAAAAAACAACAACAGTCCTGGTATTGCTAATATTGTAAATGAGCATATAAAAAGTACTATTGATTGTATGTTGCCTATTTATGTTAAGTTACTTAACCTTATTTTTGATACATCTGTCATACCTGAAAGTTGGACAAGTGGAAATATTATACCAATATATAAACAAAAGGGAGACAAAACAAAGCCTGAAAACTACAGGCCTATCACTTTATTAAGTTGTGTTGATAAATTATTTACTGCTATCATCAACAATAGATTGAATAAATATGTAGAAGAAAATGATGTTATTAACAACTGCCAGGCTGGATTTAGAAGGAATTTTTCAACTATTGATAACTTATTTGTTTTACAATGTCTGACTGAGTTGTTAAAATCCAGTAAGAAGAAATGATGTTGTGCTTTTATAGATTTTAAACAAGCTTTTGATTCGGTATGGAGACAAGGATTATGGCATAAACTTTTAAAATATAATATAAATGGAAAGTGTTTTAATCTCATAAAAAATATGTATGCAAATATCAAGTCAAGGGTTGTTACCAAAGGTGGTGCATCATTGTTTTTTCCATGCTTAACAGGTGTAAGACACGGGGAAAACTTGTCCCCAATTTTATTTTCAATATATCTAAATGATCTGGAAGGTTTTTTAAATGAAAATAGAGCAAGAAGTGTAAATAGTGCTGCACAGACAGCTGGGTTTTACCAATTTTTAGAAATTGTCATTATATTATATGCTGATGATACAGTTATTGTTAGTGAAAATGAAACTGATCTGCAAAAGAGTTTAAATGTTTTTGAAAATGACTGCAAACAGTGGAAATTAACTGTAAATGTCAGTAAAACAAAAATATTGTTAATAGGTACAAGAAGAAAAAATTATTTTCACAGATTTGTATTAAATGGTCAAGAATTAGAGATAGTCAATGAATACAAATACTTGGGTATATATGTTTCAAGACGTGGTAGCAACTTAGCAGCCTAACAACACATTGA
>CM026400.1:12049268-12145884 GCA_014843695.1 Archivesica marissinica | reverse complement strand
ACATTCCTTACTATATGACCATACATTACTTACTATATGACCATACATTACTTACTATATGACCATACATTACTTACTATATGACCATACATTACTTACTATATGACCATACATTACTTACTTACTATATGACCATACATTACTTACTATATGACCATACATTACTTACTATATGACCATACATTACGTACTATATGACCATACATTCCTTACTATATGACCATACATTACTTACTATATGACCATACATTCCTTACTATATGACCATACATTCCTTACTATATGACCATACATTACTTACTATATGACCATACATTCCTTACTATATGACCATACATTACTTACTATATGACCATACATTACTTACTATATGACCATACATTACTTACTATATGACCATACATTACTTACTATATGACCATACATTACTTACTATATGACCATACATTACTTACTATATGACCATACATTACTTACTATATGACCATACATTACTTACTATATGACCATACATTACTTACTATATGACCATACATTACTTACTATATGACCATACATTACTTACTATATGACCATACATTACTTACTATATGACCATACATTACTTACTATATGACCATACATTGCTTACTATATGACCATACATTACTTACTATATGACCATTGTGCCTGTGGACTGAATGATACTACTAGGAATGTTCATTATTGTGATATTGTAATTCAAATTGTGACAGATTTAAAAAAATGTATGGCTGATGATTTCACTTAATTTATATAGGATGCAAACTTTCCGACGATGCCCGTGTCATGTATACCGACGACGAGTATAATGATGTTGCACCTGGAACGGTGGTAAGACAAGCAGTAGACACTATTGTTTATTTTCAAAAGTGTTAGTCTTGCATTAATATCTAGAATATTGTAGAAGCTATGGTTCTTTAAGCTAAATTAACAATTTAACCTTTTGCATGTTAACGGCAGATAAAATCACTTTTGCAAACAGCACGTGCATCTGATCAGGCTCTATACTGTTTGCTATTTGGATAGTGGAGCTAAAACCATTCGCTGAATAGCAAACAACATAGATCCTGATCAGACGTGGCATTACGCCGTCGCTGATCTGGATCTATGTTGTTTGCAAATGATTTTATTTACTCACACAGGCAAAGGGTTAAACAAAGGAAATCGGTCAATGCTGTGGTCAAGGCTGTGGTCAATGTTGAACCTTGACCACAGCCTTGACCACAACCTTGGCCACAGCATTGACCACATCATTGACCACAACAGTTGTGGTCAATGCTGTGGTCAAGGTTGTGGTCAAGGCTTGACCACAGCATTGACCGATTTCCTTTGTTTAACCCTTTGCCTGCTGAGTAAATAAAATCATTTGCAGACAACATAGATCCAGATCTTGACCACAACCACAGTTGTGGTCAATTATGTGGTCACGGTTGTGGTCAAGGATGTGGTCAAGGTTGTGGTTAAGGCTGTAGTAACGGCTATGGTCATGGCTGTGGTCACGGATGTGATAAGTGTTCACTCCCATTGAATTCTATAGTAAACGTTGCATGCTTGTAGCTCGAGAATAAAGCAAGATAGATATACAGTCAAACCTGTGTTAGTGGTCACCTCCATTAAGCAGCCAACATGTATTAAGCAGCCAGTTTCTAGATTCCAATATGTAGTTTTACTATACAGTTGACCTCTATTAAACAGCCACTTTCTGTGAGTCCTTGACTGGCTGCTTAAGACAGGTTTGATTGTAATTTTATACTTTCAATCCAACACATATAGGAAACTTCAGATGATATTTTAAATAAGCCATACACCGTGACCTTGAGGTTGACCTGTCAAATTCATATCATGGTCATTTGAACTCTGCATTTGTTCTTGCATTAAATACCAGCACAGGGATTTGCATCTAAGAGTGCCGTTCTCTAATTTTTATTTATTTCATGGCGATTGATCAAAATATACACTCGTAGTGGGATCGTTACACGAAGTATATGATTGGTGAGGAAAGCGCATGAGAATGCACAGTTCTGTAATAGACAAGCGACGATCAGACCACATGCTTGTATAGTTATCTTGTTAACCCGTTACAAGCATATATACTAGTGTCTCGCATAGGTGGGAATGTGTTAACCGTTACCACATACAAGCATATATACTAGTGTCTCGCATAGGTGGGAATGTGTTAACCGTTACCACATACAAGCATATATATTAGTGTCTCGCATAGGTGGGAATGTGTTAACCGTTACCACATAAAAGCATATATACTAGTGTCTCGCATAGGTGGGAATGTGTTAACCGTTACCACATACAAGCATATATACTAGTGTCTCGCATAGGTGGGAATGTGTTAACCGTTACCACATACAAGCATATAAACATGTCAACAATGGCTGAAACATTGTCAACAATGGCTGAAATATGTCAACAATGGCTGAAGCATGTCAACAATGGCTGAAACATGTCAACAATGGCTGAAACATGTCAACAATTGCTGAAACATGTCAACAATGGCTGAAACATGTCAACAATGGCTGAAACATGTCAACAATGGCTGAAACATGTCAACAATGGTTGAAGCATGTCAACAATGGCTGGAACATGTCAACAATGGCTGAAACATGTCAACAGTGACTGAAACATGTCAACAATGGCTGAAACATGTCCACAATAGCTGAAACATGTCAACAAGGGCTGAAACAGGTCAACAAGGGCTGAGATAAGTCAACAATTGCCAGAGTGGGCGCCTATGGCTTATCAGCAAAATGGAAATGATCTCTTTACAAGTACATTATGAGACAACATTTCAGAACTTATTAATAAGTTTATATGTCTACCATCTATAGATTACACAATCAGTATTACTTGGAATTTTATTTGCAGATTCTGCCTGGGACCGTTCTGTCAGTATCTTGCATATCCATCGACATTGAGAATTATCATTCAGAAGATGTGGTGGTTACTTGCACCGACCAAGGACTGTCGCCAGAAATAGAATGTTCCGAATGTAACTATTACTTTTATGCTTTCCAATGAAAGAAATAAAATTCCATCTTACACCGCTTTGAAAAAGTGAAAGATGGCATTTTCTCTGCCACTGATTTCGTTTCGTATTCCTGAGTTGTTAGATGTACTTTTGTATTTTAAATCATGAACAGTCAATTATTAAGTAATATATTCTAATGGATTTGTTTTGTCTGTAGTTTTTAATGTTGACAGCAAACGTAAACTAACTTTATAATTATACAGGAACTATTTCTTATTACGGACGTTCACACTAACATAAATGGTTGTGCGGTTGTGTCACGTAGTGCAAAAGTCATTGGAAATCATAAAAGAAAAAGAAGATTTGTGTTTAGTAGTGGTTTAATAGTGTAAGATAGGATTTATTTCATCTCCTGATCAACAAAATATGTATTGCCACACTTAATGTCACTCGTGGAAACACAAATTTCGATGAAATAAAATCCTATTTTACACTAATAAACACAAATATCCGCTATACCTTACACTAATAAACACAAATATCCTCTATATCTTACACTAATAAACACAAATATCCGCTATATCTTACACTAATAAACACAAATATCCTCTATATCTTACACTAATAATAAACACAAATATCCTCTATATCTTACACTAATAAACACAAATATCCGCTATATCTTACACTAATAAACACAAATAT
This sequence comes from Archivesica marissinica, assembly GCA_014843695.1. Classification (NCBI taxonomy): domain Eukaryota; kingdom Metazoa; phylum Mollusca; class Bivalvia; order Venerida; family Vesicomyidae; genus Archivesica; species Archivesica marissinica. The sequence goes on along the minus strand of CM026400.1, from coordinate 12,142,178 downwards.
CCTCTATACCTCTATATCTTACACTAATAAACACAAATATCCTCTATATCTTACACTAATAAACACAAATATCCTCTATATCTTACACTAATAAACACAAATATCCTCTATACCTTACACTAATAAACACAAATATCCTCTATATCTTACACTAATAAACACAAATATCCGCTATACCTTACACCAATAAACACAAATATCCTCTATACCTTATACTAATAAACACAAATATCCTCTATATCTTACACTAATAAACACAAATATCCTCTATATCTTACACAAATAATAAACACAAATATCCTCTATATCTTACACTAATAAACACAAATATCCTCTATACCTTACACTAATAAACACAAATATCCGCTATACCTTACACTAATAAACACAAATATCCTCTATATCTTACACTAATAAACACAAATATCCGCTATACCTTACACCAATAAACACAAATATCCTCTATACCTTATACTAATAAACACAAATATCCTCTATATCTTACACTAATAAACACAAATATCCTCTATATCTTACACTAATAAACACTAATATCCTCTATTTCTTACACTAATAAACACAAATATCCTCTATACCTTACACTAATAAACACAAATATCCTCTATACCTTACACTAATAAACACAAATATCCTCTATATCTTACACTAATAAACACAAATATCCTCTGTACCTTACACTAATAAACACAAATATCCTCTATACCTTACACTAATAAACACAAATATCCTCTATATCTTACACTAATAAACACAAATATCCTCTATACCTTACACTAATAAACACAAATATCCTCTATACCTTACACTAATAAACACAAATATCCTCTATATCTTACATGAATAAACACAAATATCCTCTATATCTTACACTAATAAACACAAATATCCTCTATATCTTACACTAATAAACACAAATATCCTCTATACCTTACACTAATAAACACAAATATCCGCTATACCTTATACTAATAAACACAAATATCCTCTATATCTTACATGAATAAACACAAATATCCTCTATATCTTACACTAATAAACACAAATATCCTCTATACCTTACACTAATAAACACAAATATCCTCTATATCTTACACTAATAAACACAAATATCCTCTATACCTTACACTAATAAACACAAATATCCTCTATACCTTACACTAATAAACACAAATATCCTCTATATCTTACACTAATAAACACAAATATCCTCTATACCTTACACTAATAAACACAAATATCCTCTATACCTTACACTAATAAACACAAATATCCTCTATACCTTACACTAATAAACACACATATCCTCTATACCTTACACTAATAAACACAAATATCCTCTATATCTTACACTAATAAACACAAATATCCTCTATATCTTACACCAATAAACACAAATATCCTCTATATCTTACACCAATAAACACAAATATCCTCTATATCTTACACTAATAAACACAAATAGCCTCTATTCCTTACACCAATAAACACAAATATCCGCTATACCTTACACTAATAAGCACAAATATCCTCTATATCTTACACTAATAAACACAACTATCCGCTATATCTTACACAAATATCCGCTATATCTTACACTAATAAACACAAATATCCGCTATATCTTACACTAATAAACACAAATAGCCTCTATTCCTTACACCAATAAACACAAATATCCTCTATACCTTACACTAATAAACATAAATGCCCTCTATATCTTACACTAATAAACACATATATCCTCTATATCTTACACTAATAAACACAAATATCCTCTATATCTTACATGAATAAACACAAATATCCTCTATATCTTACACTAATAAACACAAATATCCTCTATATCTTACACTAATAAACACAAATATCCTCTATATCTTACATGAATAAACACAAATATCCTCTATATCTTACACTAATAAACACAACTATCCTCTATATCTTACACTAATAAACACAAATATCCTCTATATCTTACACCAATAAACACAAATATCCTCTATATCTTACACCAATAAACACAAATATCCTCTATATCTTACACCAATAAACACAACTATCCTCTATATCTTACACTAATAAACACAACTATCCTCTATACCGTACACTAATAAACACAACTATCCTCTATATCTTACACCAATAAACACAAATATCCTCTATATCTTACACCAATAAACACAACTATCCTCTATATCTTACACCAATAAACACAAATATCCTCTATATCTTACACCAATAAACACAACTATCCTCTATATCTTACACCAATAAACACAAATATCCTCTATATCTTACACTAATAAACACAAATATCCTCTATACCTTACACTAATAAACACAAATATCCTCTATATCTTACATGAATAAACACAAATATCCTCTATATCTTACACTAATAAACACAAATATCCTCTATATCTTACACTAATAAACACAACTATCCTCTATGCCTTACACCAATAAACACAAATATCCTCTATACCGTACACTAATAAACACAAATATCCTCTATATCTTACACTAATAAACACAAATATCCTCTATATCTTACACCAATAAACACAAATATCCTCTATATCTTATACCAATACACACAAATATCCTCTATACCTTACACCAATAAACACAAATACCCTCTATATCTTACACCAATAAACACAAATATCCTCTATATCTTACACTAATAAACACAACTATCCTCTATACCTTACACTAATAAACACAACTATCCTCTATATCTTACACCAATAAACACAAATATCCTCTATATCTTACACCAATAAACACAACTATCCTCTGTGTATTAAAGTCATAGTACTAGTTCTTACGGGGATGTCAATTCTGTTAAGACACCGGCAACGTTATGCTATAAGTGAAATATGAACGTTAAATTCATTCATGTCATGATGTGTTACGGAGCTTCGAAGATAGGCGAATGAAAAAAGGACTATCCTATCAAAATAAGATTATGTACTTTTCAACTATGCTCAAGTACATTAACCCTTTGCACGCTAACGGCAGATAAAAATCACTTTTGTAAACAGCATAGAGCCAATTCAGAGGGCACATAACATGCCGTCTGATCAGGTTCGATGGTGTTTGCTATTCGGATAGTGGAGCTAAAACACTTGGCTGAATAGTAAATACATAGATCCTAATCAGTTGCGATGGCTGCGACTGATCTGGATCTATGTTGTTTGCAAATGTGAGTTTATTTACTCAGCGTCCAATGAGTTATAAATGTTAGAAAGGGTGGATTTTGTTGCTGCAAACATGGGTAATGTATGTTTTTTAGCGAATACAATGGTGGCAATAGTTTGAACACATAGTGATTTACTAATATATCCCCATTCATATGACAGTCATTTTGCCATCAATAAGTGAATAAGCAATCAGTATATCTACCCCCACCCCAGGTGCGAAAGACAGAGTTCAAGTCCCTCTGGAGCTGTTACGATTGCGCCCTTGGGCAAGGCATTTAAATTCCACGTTGCCTATTATCTCTCCCTCGTGGCAATGGATCCCATCAGAAATGAGGTCTCAAGAGTGATTAATATAAGTTGTAAGAACTTGTTTTGCAAACAAGCTAAAATAAATTTGTATAAACTAATTATACTGTTGGTTTCGTTACTACATTGTCAAATGTGTGTGGTATTTGTAATGGTGTCAAGAGGCGCTTCCATGTGGGAAAGGGCTAAGGAGCATTCGTGGTGTAATGGCTACTGTGCTTGCCTTGTAGCAGAAATATCTTAGAGTTCGAGCCCCGTCAGAACCACGGTGGTGGTGTCCTTAGGCACCTCACTTAAATCCACATTGCCCCTTCTCTCTCCCTCTTGGCGACGGATTCCACAAATGTACTAGTATATGAGTATTTGAATCAGATAGACTATTAAACGAGTCCCCCCCCCACACACACACAAGCATTGTACTATATACTAAATTATAAAAATACGGTTTCAGGTGCTAAAGATCCGCAGTTCGAGCCCCACTGGAGCCGTTATGATTGTGCCCTTAGACAAGGCATTTGACTTTCTTCCTCGTGGCGATGGATTCCATAAGGAATGAGGTCTCGAAAGTGATTAATATAAATTGTAAGAACCTCGTTTCGCAAGTTCGCAATTACAGACGGATATGTAGTCCAGTGGTAACACGCTGGACTGGTAATCCAGGGATCGCAGGTTCGATCCCCCGTCTGACCCTAATAAAATTAACAGTCTTTCAGATGGGACGTTAAATTGAGGTCTCGTGTCGGTGCTTTACACTGTGCACGTAAAAGAACCAGAGGAGACTCTGGAATGGGTCTGTGTATCATTGCACTATCCTCCAAACATCTAAAATAACTAATCTCTTTTCGCTCATATGGGCAACCGGTAGCTACGATAAATAAACGTAAAAACACACTCGCAATCGAGCTAAAATAAATGAACTAAATATGGGAATCAATAATAGAGTGGAATGGTGCTATATGTGGGAAGAGATAAAGGTGATATATTGTGTTTATGTGGAGTATAAGGTTAATAATCAGTTACGTACTCTCATTGTATAATCAAAACTTGAAATGCAAACGGGCAGTAACAATTTGAATTTCATTTCAGTTGTACCAAACACAAAATGTATGGAGCTTCAACACGGACACGTGAAGAAACTGTCCAGTTACTATGTGGTGTCGTGTGACTCCGGATATTCGCTGAATCTCCTTCAACCAGACAAACCACAATGTAATTGTGTATATGGAGTATTGGAATGCACATACGGTGGACAGAAGCCAACATGTTCTCCAGGTATTCGTAGAGATATGACGAGATCACTTATTGTTTTAGTGGGCAAGTCATATATATAAAGTTTACATTATGTATGTTCAAGGAATAATGCTACAGATATTACATAGCTTAGGTCAGTGTTACATTATGTGTTTGTATCACATTACATGTTCGTTTTACAGTATTTGTCCATGTTACATTATGTGTCAGTGTTACATTACGTGTCTGTGTTACATTACGTGTCTGTGTTACATTACATGTTCGTGTTACAGTATTTGTCCATGTTACATTACGTGTCTGTGTTACATTACATGTTCGTGTTACATTGTGTGTGCATGTTACATTACATGTCCATGTTACATTATGTGTGCATGTTAGATTATGTGTGCATGTTACATTGTGTGTGCATGTTACATTATGTGTGCATGTTACATTATGTGTCCATGTTACATTATGTGTGCATGTTACATTATGTGTGCATGTTACATTATGTGTGCATGTTACATTATGTGTGCATGTTACATTATGTGTGCATGTTACATTATGTGTGTGCATGTTACATTATGTGTGTGCATGTTACATTATGTGTGTATGTTACATTATGTGTCCATGTTACATTACATGTATGTGTTACATTACATGTCCATGTTACATTATGGGTGCATGTTACATTATGTGTGCATGTTACATTATGTGTCCATGTTACATTACATGTCTGTGTTACAGTATGTGCGTGCATGTTACATTATATGTGCATGTTACATTATGGGTGCATGTTACATTATGTGTGTATGTTACATTATGTGTCCATGTTACATTATGTGTGCATGTTACATTATGTGTGTATGTTACAGTATGTGTGCATGTTACAGTATGTGTGCATGTTACATTATGTGTGTATGTTACATTATGTGTGCATGTTACATTATGTGTGTATGTTACATTATGTGTGCATGTTACATTATGTGTGCATGTTACATTATGTGTGCATGTTACATTATGTGTGTATGTTACATTATGTGTGCATGTTACATTATGTGTGTATGTTACATTATGTGTGCATGTTACATTATGTGTGCATATTACATTATGTGTGCATGTTACATTATGTGTCCATGTTACATTATGTGTGCATGTTACATTATGTGTGCATATTACATTATGTGTGCATGTTACATTATGTGTCCATGTTACATTATGTGTGCATGTTACATTATGTGTCCATGTTACATTATGTGTGCATGTTACATTATGTGTGCATGTTACATTACATGTCTGTGTTACATTACATGTCCATGTTACATTATGTGTGCATGTTACATTATGTGTGTATGTTACATTATGTGTGCATGTTACAGTATGTGTGCATGTTACATTATGTGTGTATGTTACATTGTGTGTGCATGTTACATTATGTGTGCATGTTACATTATATGTGTCCATGTTACATTATGTGTGCATGTTACATTATGTGTGCATGTTACATTATGTGTGCATGTTACATTATGTGTGCATGTTACATTATGGGTGCATGTTACATTATGGGTGCATGTTACATTATGTGTGCATGTTACATTATGGGTGCATGTTACATTATGTGTGTATGTTACAGTATGTGTGCATGTTACAGTATGTGTGCATGTTACATTATGTGTGTATGTTACATTATGTGTGCATGTTACATTATGTGTGCATGTTACAGTATGTGTGCATGTTACATTATGTGTGTATGTTACATTATGTGTGCATGTTACATTATGTGTGCATATTACATTATGTGTGCATGTTACATTATGTGTCCATGTTACATTATGTGTGCATGTTACATTATGTGTCCATGTTACATTATGTGTGCATGTTAAATTACATGTCAATGTTACATTACATGTCTTGTCTACTTGTCTACTGTTTCTAGGTTGGTAACTTGCCAATAATTTCTCAAAAACATTCAACGTTATTTCTTTGAATCTTCGCATACACATCCGATGACTAATTCCCTACACCCGCAGTATGTCTCACACCCAAGAGTGAGCTTGTTCTTGAATTTTGGCCAAAAATATTCCGTTTTCCGAAATTATATTTGCGTAAAAGAACCCGCAAATTACAATGCTTCTCAAAACAGTCATAAGTGTGGCTTTAAAACTTTGCATACACATCAGAGGACTAAATCCCTACATGAGCAGTCTCACTCTAGCACTGACCTTGAATAGTTTGGCTATTCGTTATAAAACATAAAAGACATATTTATTGATGATGATGATTGAGCTTATTTACCCTCGCCTCCGGCGAACCATATGGGTGAGTGTACTAAGAAGATTAGTTAGCACTCATATATTGTAAACTAAGGAGATTAAGTCGTGATAGCGCAGTGGATGCGCGTTCGCTTCAGGTGCGAAAGGTCCGGAGTTCGAGCCCCGCTGGAGCCGTTACGATTGTGTCCTTAGGCAAGGCATTTAAATTCCACGTTGCCTCTTCTCTCCCTCGTGGCGATGGATTCCATCAGGAATGAGGTCTCGAGAGTGATTAATATAAGTTGAAAGAACTTGTTTCGCAATCGAGCTAAAATAAATTTGTATAAACTAAGGAGATTAAGTTGTGTGCGTTAATAATACGATATGAATGCTCAGCCTGGCCATAGATTAGGCTACAAGCACCATAATATATAGAGTCGGTACAGGAGTCACGCTGTACTAACACGCATCTTGATTCTATAATGTTTGAATTAGATGGGTAATGTTATTTGATAACGCAGCCCGACCATAACTTAGGCTACAAGCATCAAAATGCATAGGGTCTGTTTAGGAGTCACTCTAAACATATTTTAATGTGTGTTTTTACGTTTATTTATCGTCGCTACCGGTTGCCCATATGAGCGACGCCTCCTGAAAAGATTAGTAATTTTAGATTTTGGAGGATAGTGCAATGATACAGACAGAGACCCATTCCAGAGTCTCCTCTGGTTCTTTTACGTGCACGGTGTTAAGCACCGACACGAGACCTCGGTTTAACATCCCATCTGAAAGACTGTTAATTTTATTAGGGTCAGACGGGGGGATCGAACCTGCGATCCCTGGATTACCAGTCCAGCGTTTTACCACTGGAATACAGATCCGTCTGTTCATATTTTATTTTGCTGAACCAACACTTATATAGTGTATCTCTCGTGACCAGAAACCCTTGGGGCCGTGGCCTCGTTCTTATTTATAACTAAAAATGTGAAATCTCTGGAACTAGGTCACGGAATTTCATTAGAATTGTGTCATAATGACATATTTTACTGTTATTTTCACCGCAAATGTAATCCATTTATCTATGAAATTGATATATATTATATATATAGAACATACATGGAGAATAAGTCCATTTAATATGTAAGCACGCTCTTATAGAAGTTAATGGTACGTGTACCTGCCATGTTCATCAACATCATCATCAACATCATCATCAACATCATCATCAACATCATCAACATCATCATCAACATCATCATCAACATCATCATCAACATTCCATTGTGTAACCATGGTATCAAAAGCAGCAGGGTTCATTCTAGGTCAGAATTTTTGTGATGAAGTGAGAAAGCGCACTATCCGTCCTAAATGATGTTATTTAATAAATATCAACGAAATATGATTACAATGCACAATATGACCATTAAATACAACATTTGAATAGCAGGAATGCTTTATAATGAGCCAGTGTATCTTACTGGACAAAAATGTGTATGTAAATTGTAAAAAAAAAGAAGCGAAGTCAGGGTCCCTAGGGCGACTATTTCACCCTCTAGAATGATCCCTGAAGAAATATGAAAAATACATGTTGAATTGAGTATATATGTGACAAAACAGCTACCATAAAAATGTGTCTTTATATAGTATAGAAGTACATCGGTAATAATATAGCATATTACTTAGATATGAATTTTATATGTATAGAAGTACATCGGTAATAATATAGCATATGTATAGAAGTACATCGGTAATAATATAGCATATGTATAGAAGTACATCGGTAATAATATAGCATATGTATAGAAGTACATCGGTAATAATATAGCATATGTATAGAAGTACATCGGTAATAATATAGCATATGTATAGAAGTACATCGGTAATAATATAGCATATGTATAGAAGTACATCGGTAATAATATAGCATATGTATAGAAGTACATCGGTAATAATATAGCATATGTATAGAAGTACATCGGTAATAATATAGCATATGTATAGAAGTACATCGGTAATAATATAGCATATGTATAGAAGTACATCGGTAATAATATAGCATATTACTTAGATATGAATTTTAGCCTATGTTTTGCCAAAATACTTTCTACCATCCAGGTTGATACACTGTGTTTTCCAGTCTGATATTACGTTTGCTTGTTTGGTCTCTGGCTGATATCAAGTTGCCACGTGTCGATACCTATGCTGATATCAAGTTACCACGTGTCGATACCTATGCTGATATCAAGTTGCCACGTGTCGATACCTATGCTGATATCTAGTTGCCACGTGTCGATACCTATGCTGATATCAAGTTACCACGTGTCGATACCTATGCTGATATCAAGTTGCCACGTGTCGATACCTATGCTGATATCTAGTTGCCATGTGTCGATACATATGCTGATATCAAGTTGCCACGTGTCGATACCTATGCTGATATCAAGTTGCCACGTGTCGATACCTATGCTGATATCAAGTTGCCACGTGTAGATACCTATGCTGATATCAAGTTGCCACGTGTCGATACCTATGCTGATATCAAGTTGCCACGTGACGATACCTATGCTGATATCAAGTTGCCATGTGTCGATACCTATGCTGATATCAAGTTGTCATGTGTCGATACCTATGCTGATATCAAGTTGCCACGTGTCGATATCTATGCTGATATCAAGTTGCCACATGTCGATACCTATGCTGATATCAAGTTGCCACGTGTCGATACATATGCTGATATCAAGTTGCCACGTGTCGATACCTATGCTGATATCAAGTTGACATGTGTCGATACCTATGCTGATATCAAGTTGCCACGTGTCGATACCTGTGCTGATATCAAGTTGCCACGTGTCGATACCTATGCTGATATCAAGTTGCCATGTGTCGATACCTATGCTGATATCAAGTTGCCACGTGTCGATACATATGCTGATATCAAGTTGCCATGTGTCGATACCTATGCTGATATCAAGTTGCCATGTGTCGATACCTATGCTGATATCAAGTTGCCATGTGTCGATACCTATGCTGATATCAAGTTGCCACGTGTCGATACCTATGCTGATATCAAGTTGCCACGTGTCGATACCTATGCTGATATCAAGTTGCCACGTGTCGATACCTATGCTGATATCAAGTTGCCACGTGTCGATACATATGCTGATATGAACCTAGCATCGTAATAACCTCTAAATATTCCGATAAACTTCCGATCAGTAAAATTAAAGTCATATTTCTAAACATAAGTCTGTAATTGTAATGCATAATGTCGGATGCTGGATGCAATGGGTGCAATACTATATTGTCTATGACATGTCAATCACAGTATTATAGTATAACGCGACCTTGCACATGTACTGTAAAGTATTCTTGTCACATAACCGTATTAGAAATGGTAAACATATTTTTATATATATGCAATCTTAGACATCTTAGAAATATACGTGCACTGGGTCTCTTGTATTCACCCGGTCTACCCCCGACTGTCGTTGGCACACATTCTTGTGTGAGCGACAGTTGGAGATATGAAAACCGAACACACTGAGATTACAGCAGCCCTCATAGCCAGGTCAATAGCTTCAAGGTCAATGTCACTCTTGGAGGCTAAATGTGAAATATAGGGACACTATTTCCTGTTCGGGTTGTAACTTCCCTGCCCATGGAGGGATTTCAAAACTAATGTGTTACAGATGTACATTAATTGTTTGCTAATATGATTTGGTACATAGAATCTGAGCTACGGTGAGAACTGAATAAAAAGCAGATACTCCTAGTATATTTCGAGTACATAAAAACAGTCTACTGTTGGAGTTCTTAACTGGAACACTGGTTAATACTGGAAGGCACGCAGCCACAGAGTGACATTTTAATTACACAGAATGAAGTGCGCAGCACCGTTTGGGGAGCACATGGGAGGGGTGTCCGGAGGATCTCGTCTTAAAAATGTTCTTTTCTAGATCGCAATTGGAACACTGTGAGAGAGTTTCTGATGATATAAATGAGTGATCGTACAGTGTATGTCCTCTTTCAGGGGCGGTAATAGGAAATTCCACACACACGCACTGTTTTATTGCATTTTAGCTTCTTTAATTTTATTTGGAAACTTCTAGTACACAGCTGCGTATTTGCATACAGTCAGCTACGTGCCTGTAATGAATACAATTACATTATGACAACCTTCTTAGACAATGTCCTATACTAGGTCAGAATGTTTGGGAGACGTGAGAAACGTGCGATTGCACCCTTGTATTAATTTCAACAGAATAGAGTACAACAAATACACAGTATGTGTGTTTTACGTTTATTTATCGTCGCTACCGGTTGCCCATATGAGCGACGCCTCCTGAAGAGATTAGTCATTTTAGATTTTTGGAGGATAGTGCAATGATACAGACAGAGTCTCCTCTGGTTCCTTTACGTACACGGTGTAAAGCACCGACACGAGACTTCGGTTTAATGTCCCATCTGAAAGGCTGTTAATTGTATTAGGGTCAGACGGGGGATTGAACCTGCGATCCCTGGATTACTAGTCCAGCGTATTACCACTGGACTACACAGTATGACCATTAAATACAACATTTGAATAGAACGAGTGTTTTACAATGGCCAGTGTAGCTTACTGGGCAGGATTCTGTATGAACATTGTAAAAAAAAAATATTTTATTGTATTCATCCCCTGGGCCCCCCACTTGACCATAAATGTTTTTTATGGTGAAGTGGGGTAGTCAGAGTCCCTAGGGCGACTACATTGCCCCGATTGTGAGAGTGGTTTTGAACAGGATTATAACTGTATTTTCTCACAGATGACTGCGTGCTTCCATACGATATTGATGCTAGACTGTTGATAAACAACCAGTTACAGGAGAGTGTATCCGGTGGTTATACGGTCAAGGTTGGAGATTACGTCATTTTCAATTGTTCCAACGTGGATGAGCAGAAGTATGAGCCTCTGAATAGACGATTTAAGTGCGATAACGGCAAATGGCTGGAAGATGAGAAAAACAAGGAATGGAAGTTTGGGAATAATGGCAGATTTCCAAAATGTAGAGAAGGTACACCTGTCTATTGCTATTACATTTCCTTCGATGAATGTATATCTATTGCATAAATGCATCTATTTTCGTATGACTTTCCTCATTGATATAATCCTTTTATTACCTCCATATACATGAAGAGCACAAATGAACATACATAATATACAATTACACGTTTTACATGGACACATATAAACATACATATATACAAAGTAGTACAAGTGTACAATAATGGTCATAAGAACTGACATAACCATGCAGCTATTAATTAGTGTATACCGATCATCATAACTTGCCGAAACGAAATGCAAGGGAAAGAGATCTTCAAAGCATTTAAATTAGCCAAAGTTATACCCATTCACAAAAAGGGTGACAAATCAGATAAAAATAATTACAGACCTATATCAATATTACCTGTTATGTCATTGATTCTTGAGCGCCATGTCAGCCTTCACTTGAAACAATTTCTCGAGGAACATAATTTATTATATAATCGACAGTCCGGATTCCGTGAAAATCATTCATGTCAAACTGCCCTTACACGCTTACTGGATGACTGGATATCAGCAATTGATAACAATGAAGTAGTGGTCACTGTCTTTCTGGATCTTTCCAAAGCCTTTGATCTGGTTGATCATTCTATCTTAATACGTAAATTAGCTTATTATGGTCTTGCTGAATCATCACAAAATTGGTTTTCCTCGTACTTAGCTGACAGGTTCCAACAAACGAATGTTTCTGGTGCTCGTTCTGATGCTGGACCTGTTGTTTCTGGTGTTCCTCAGGGGTCTGTCTTAGGTCCCATTCTCTTTATAATTTACATCAATGACTTATCTATGACTCTTACCAGCACAGTTGCAGACATATTTGCTGACGATACAACTATATCTGCCTCCGATCAATCTCTTGACACTCTTACTACTTCTTTATCTACTGATTTGATAAATGTTCAACAGTGGTGTTTAGACAATCGTATGATTCTCAATACTTCTAAGACCAAAATCATGTATATTTCCTCTAAATCAAAAGTTCATAGTATCAGTGAGTCTGCTCTTGAAGTGAAAGTGAACAACACCGTCATACATCCGAGTTCTGCTGAACGAATACTCAGAGTTATGATTGACAACACACTATCCTGGGATAAGCATACTGACAATGTTCTCAAAAAATGTAACTCTTATTTATATTTATTGTCTCGTATAAAAAGGTATCTCTCTATTCCCAATCGCAACCTCTTCTACAATGCTTACATATTGCCTCACTTAGACTTTTGTTGTGTGATTTGGGGTAACTGCAACTCATCTTTAGAAGATAAAATAGTTCGGTTACAAAAGAGAGCAGCTAGACTAATTCTAGATCAGGATTTTGACACTCCATCGCAATTATTATTCCCCCAACTAAAATGGATGACCTTTCCAGAACGAGTCATATATCAGAAGGCTATACAAATGTATAAAACATTACATGGAGCTGCTCCAGACTATTTAAAATCGTCCTTCACTTTAACTTCTGATATACATCCTAGAATTCTTAGATCAACCTCAGAATATCAATTATACACACCAAGACCAAATTGTGAATTATTTCGTAATACATTTGAATTTTCAGGATCATCTATTTGGAATGCATTGCCTCACTCAGTTCAAAATGCTCCAACTATCCAACAATTCAAAATTCTCTACTTAAGGTGGAACTATAACAATTCAAACTAATCGCGTACTTCTACTGTTATTATATACGTGTATTGCCATTGCTATATTTATTAGAATCGGAATATTGCTGTCCTTAAGTTGATTTCATACATATTTTGAAGATACCACTACAAGTCAAATCTGCACACTGTTAGATACATCTAGTATCATTAATTGTCTCATTCCCATTTTCTACTCTGCTAGCCAATTCCATATATCATCATATTCCAATACATATTAAATATAGTTTCTCTATTTTTCAGCTTTTACATTACTATATTATTCCAATGTGCAGTTCTCACTTATAGTGCTATCTTTTTTTTTTTTTTTTCAGCTACGAGGAGTAGCCCGTTTATTTTTTTCATGTTATAATTAACAATTACATATGTAAACATATAATATCAATTACAGTTGTTTTACAATAATCTATCGATACTATATATTAGTATAGTATATGTACAAATGCATTTATTAATTGTTATAAAGAGAGAAGACATTATGTATGAAAGTAAGATAGCAGGAGAAGAGTTGAAAGAATTCCGATCCAGAATACAAACATCTTTTCAATATCAGTTGTTAATACGATTGCTGTTAACATGCTTGTGATATATTTATATCAGTCAATATCAATTTGTTCCACTTTCTATTGTGAGCTTCTAATTTATTTTTCATAAAGGCTATATGTTCTTCGATGTGTTGTCTTTCTTTTAAATATCTGATAAAGGTAATGCAGTTTGGAACACATTTTTCTATTTTGCTTTTAAAAATATAATATTTTGCTAAAAGAATTATGAAATCTATCATAATATGGGGATGCTCTATACTTTGATTACCAAATGAAACCGTTTTATAATCTATATTAAACTCTATTTGTTTGTCTATCAAATATGTTTTTAATCGCGACCAAAAATGTTGAACATGAGAACAGTCCCAGAATAAATGTTTTAATGTCTCTGTATGCATATTGCAAAGTTCACATAGAGTTGAGTTTGTTATTTTTAATTTATAGAGTAGTTCATTAGTTGGTAATATTCGTGTCACATATTTATATTGGAATGTTCGTAATTTTGTATCGATAGTACATACAAATGGCATGTTGTATATTTTCTTCCATTCCAGGTATTCAAATATAGCTTTCCATTTTGTTTCGGCTTTATTTTGTGGAGTTTTATTGTACGTTTTTAGGAATGTTTTGTATAGGAATTGAGTTGGTCTTTTAATATTTTTTATTTCCTCTAGCAACGTATTTGAATTTCTATCCATTTGATTATTCTCTTTTATTTCTTCGTTCCATTTTTTAGAAATATTTGACACTAGCATGTGGTATTTTAAAAAATCTGAACGGTCTATTCCATAGATGTTTTGTAGTTCTGTAAAAGTATGAAATTTTTTTGTTATTCGATTATATATATGTTCTACATATTTAATTCCCTTTTGAAACCAGTTCTTATAAAATAACGTATTTTCTCCGACCCGTATAAACGAGTTGTTCCATAATATTTCGTTTGCATAACAATCTATTTGTGTCTTGAAATTGACTTTTGTCCAACTGGTAACAACATCTCTCAAAAAGCTATTTTCAAGTTTCGAAGCAATGTGCTTAGCAGATATATTTGATTCAAATAGAAGTTGTCCTCCAAATTTATTCAATTGTTTTAGATATGTGTCTTTCCAATGACCTTCATTTTCGGGGTTTATTAATCGTTTTACCCACGCAGCTTTTATAGAATTAACATATGCGTTTATATCAACCATTTGTAGCCCCCCATCTTGATAGTCACGCTTAATAATCGATCTTGCGACTTTATCTGGCTTCCCATCCCATAAGAAAGAGTAAATATTTTTAGTAATTTCAGCTAACACATTTTCACTAGGACTTTCGAGTACAGTTAATGGATAGATAATTTTGGGCAATGCACATGTTTTTATGACTGTGATTTTACTTTTACCCATTAGTGTCAGTTTGTGCTTTCTCCATTTATTTAAACACGAGTACATTTCTTGTATTTTATTATTTATGTTGATTGAGATTCTGTCTCTTTTATTATTCGTAAACAGTATGCCCAATGCTTTTACTTCGTTCGATGTCCATATAAAAGATTTCATTTTACAGTAAATTTTATCAGAGTTCCTAAGGGACCCGGCTCTTAATACCACAGATTTGTTTGTATTTATTTTCAATCCTGATATATTACTGAAATCATCGATAGTTTGTACAAGTTTTTTAAAAGATCTTTCTGATCCGTCAGTTAAAAAAGTTGCATCGTCTGCAAATAATGAGTTTTTTATTTCTTCATTGTGCAATTTTATACCATTGATGTCTTTGTTTTTCCGTACCTTTAATGATAATATTTCAATGGCAATAATAAAAAGATAAGGCGAAAGCGGACATCCTTGTCTTACTCCGCGTTCTATATTAAAGAAATCCGACATATGTCCATTGTTGCATACACAACTCTGTATGTTGTTGTAAAATACTTTAATCCATTTCATTAATGAATTCCCAAAATTAAAATAATGTAATGTTTTAAAAATAAACTCATGGTCTAAGCTATCAAAAGCCTTTTCAAAATCTGCGAAAAATAACAAACCAGGTGCATTGGTATCGTTTAAGAAGTCTATGGAGTCGTAAATTAGTCGTATATTTTCACCAATATATCTACCTGACATAAAACCTGATTGAGAATGATGAATTATAGTTGGGAGTACATGTTTTATTCTATTTGCTATGGTTTTTGTTGCTATTTTGTAATCTACGTTTAACAGTGACAATGGACGCCAATTATTCAAGTCAGTCAGTTCTTTATTTTTCTTGGGAATAAGGTTAACGATTCCTTGTTTTTGAAGTTGCGTGAGAGTACCATGTTCGTAAGAATAGTTAATCGATGCAAGATAATATTGTTTCAAATCTCTCCAAAATATTTTATAAAATTCTGCAGTTAAACCGTCAGATCCAGGGCTTTTATTGTTTTTCATATCTAAAAGGGCCTTTGCGCATTCTGCTTCCAATAATGTACCTTCACATGACATTTTTTGGACTTCATTTAGCATATCATTGTTTGACGGAAAATAGTCTATGTCACTATTCGGTAATTCAACCTTTTTATATAGCTTTTCATAAAATTGTTTTATTTCATATAGTAATTTCTTGGATTCAGTAATCACGTTATCTTTTACAATTAATTGTGAAACAGTTTTTTGTTCTTTTTTTCTAGATTTGAAAAGTATTTTGTATTTTTATCCATTCCTTCGATGTATTGTGATCTTGTTCTAATAAAATATCCACGAGTTTTATTGTTTATAATAATGTCAAGTTCATCCTTTTTATTTTTAATTGAAGTAAGTATGTTCTCGTTTGTGGAGTCATTTATTAATTTTAACTCTAGTTCATCAATTACTTTTATGAGTTGTTTTTCATTGTTATTATTTTCCTTCTTTTTCCATGAACAATATTTGATAGTTACATTTCTGATACAACCTTTAATCAATTCCCAAAGAGTATTTGGATTTGCACTTACATTGTTTGCTGCTATTTCAGTAACACTAGTTCTGATTTGTTTTTGATAATCTTCCTCAAGTATCACAGAATTGTTCAATTTGAAATAACCCGGGCCTCGGATTTGGTTTGTAACATCTAGCGATAGATAAATTAAGGAGTGGTCTGATTTTATACCGGTAGTAATTTTACATGTTTTTACTTTGTTTGAAAGGTTAGATGATATTAAGAAGTAATCCAGTCTACAGAATATTGGAGTTTTATGATTAGAATGCCAGGTGAATTGTTTTAATCCCGGATGCATAATACGCCATATGTCCAACATGTCATTGTTTTCTATTATATTTTGAAGTTTCGTACTACTTTTTTTATGTCCATCGATCCTTCCGTGTTTCTTGTCTATATTCATATCAAGAACAATGTTAAAATCCCCCCCAATTATAAATGTTGTGTCTTCATTATCTTCCACGAATCGTTCTATGGTATTAAAATAATTAACGTCATCAGTGTTTGGCCCATATACATTCATTAGCATGATCTTATTGTTATCTATGATAAGAGACAAGCATTGCAGACGGCCTTCAATAATTTCAGTGTATTCTAATGTTTCAAAAGATCCATTTAAAAATATGCCTATGCCTTTGCTGTTGGAACTATTTCCGCTTAGAAATATCTTTGCACCCCACTCTTTCTCCCATTTATCAATATCGGATTTCTTGCAATGTATTTCTTGTAAAAAACATATATTATATTTACTATCTTTTAACCATGTAAATACGTGCTTTCTTTTCTTATAATCGCCGAGTCCCTTTACATTAAAAGAACATATCTTACATGTCATGATTTAAATAAGATGAAACTATAAGCTCACATACAATGGCATACATCGGAATATTTTTTTATACAATGTATATAACTGGAAATAGTTGACCGATATTGAAGCACATCACAAGCACTAAACATGTTATTTAAAAGATCTAAACTATATCGTATGAAAGGTAGCATACCAATAGTTATCCTTTCCGGGTTATATTGACCAATATATAGACCATTAGTTTGACTGCAATTTTAAATGAGAATAGAGAAATACAAACATTGTAAGTCATGGTATAACGTCACGTTGACCATATAGGTCTTTGCACATATTTCCTTTTGTTTAGCAATATCGTCCTGTGCAAGAGTCAATGTATAATACGCTGCACGATATTATACAATTGTGTTCAAACATAAAATATACATCTATACACTCATATATACAAATATTAATAGCTACTAACATATACCTATTTAGACGCACATGTACTCACGCGCACACGCGCATGCACGCACACACACACACACACACACGCACGCACGCACGCACGCACGCGTACATATATATACACACATATACATATACGTGTGCGTGTGCATATACATACATACATATACACAAACACACACTTATATATATATATACATATATTCACACATTAGTAGGATATTATGACACATTATTATCAATCTGACATGACACCGAAGGAACATAAATATATATCTGCGTGTAGTTCATTTTTTTAGTATTTGTCGTTAGCTAACATATAAAAAGAAACATGCCATTAGATTAGAGAATGCTTTCTCAAAAACGAAATGAAAGTAAACTCTGTTGGCATGCTAGATTATCTCTCTAAATTAGGTCCCAAATCCGATACCTTCTAATCAATTAACCGCGTACCGCCAGCCGTGTCATGGATTAGAAGGCTTTATTTTGGAGCTAATTGTGATGTGCACTTACGTATCCACATGGACGCGCACTCACTATAATGTCGATAATGTTTACCCACAAACTGCAGATATATAGATATATATACTGACATATTATGTTTTATAAACTGTTTATTATATATTATGTGTGGTTATTAGAAATGTTGTGTTTATAATATTATTCACTATGAACAAGGAAAACTGTAGTTCGTAGTATTCTAAAGCGTAACGTAAGCCGTGGTGAAAGAAATGTATACTAATAGGTTCAATCAAGGGGGGTAATTATTATGTCCTCTTACAAAGCCAAATAGTTTTTAAGTTAATTCTGGGTGGTTAGTGTCAGAGGTTGATAATAACTTCTCTCAAATCACAAACGTACATCTCGGCTTTCTGAACAAATCTAAGACTCAACCAATCTATTATTAATGTCATTTATATTTAAATACGAAATAAAACAAAATGGTATAAAACACTAAATCGAAAAACAAGCACTAGTGCGCTTTTAAGAAATATTTTACAAAATCAGTTATCACCCAGGATCAGATCGAGAATGACCTAATTAGCAGTTGCTTCTTGTAGTCTGTAAAAATCATAGATATATAGTAATTAACACAAAAAAGGGCATTATTTACAAAGGTAAAAGTAACGACGCTGTAGTATATTAAAACAGGTTTTGGCACAAAGTCTTATCACTGATTGATTACTGAATAGAAATAGAAATTGATCACGTTTTATCATATTACAGAAATTATGGTCAGCTAATATTGCCTTCTGCAATAGTAAAGTTCTTAGATCATTATATATGGCACATTCCAATAAAACGTGTCTGTGTCTGCATATGTTTAGTCGACGACCGCTTTCTAAACGTCTGGGTGTCCCCAACAAGTACAATGGTATATTGTATAATACACAAGGTGATTGAACACCTCAGTCACATCAGTCTGGGTGTCCCCAACAAGTATAATGCTATATTGTATAATACACAAGGTGATTGAACACCTCAGTCACATCAGTCTGGGTGTCCCCAACAAGTATGATTATATATTGTATAATACACAAGGTGATTGAACACCTCAGTCACATCAGTCTGGGTGTCCCCAAGAAGTATAATGGTATATTGTATAATACACAAGGTGATTGAACACCTCAGTCACATCAGTCTGGGTGTCCCCAACAAGTATAATGGTATATTGTATAATACACAAGGTGATTAAACACTTCAGTCACATCAGTCTGGGTGTCCCCAACAAGTATAATGGTATATTGTATAATACACAAGGTGATTGAACACCTCAGTCACATCAGTCTGGGTGTCCCCAACAAGTATAATGGTATACTGTATAATACACAAAGTGATTGAACACCTCAGTCACATCAGTCTGGGTGTCCCCAACAAGTATAATGGTATATTGTATAATACACAAGGTGATTAAACACTTCGGTCACATCAGTCTGGGTGTCCCCAACAAGTATAATGGTATATTGTATAATACACAAGGTGATTGAACACTTCAGTCACATCAGTCTGAGTGTCCCCAACAAGTATAATGGTATATTGTATAATACACAAGGTGATTGAACACTTCAGTCACATCAGTCTGGGTGTCCCCAACAAGTATAATGGTATATTGTATAATACACAAAGTGATTGAACACCTCAGTCACATCAGTATGGGTGTCCCCAACAAGTATAATGGTATATTGTATAATACACAAGGTGATTGAATACCTCAGTCACATCAGTCTGGGTGTCCCCAACAAGTATAATGGTATATTGTATAATACACAAGGTGATTGAACACTTCAGTATGGGTGTCCCCAACAAGTATAATGGTATATTGTATAATACACAAGGTGATTAAACACCTCAGTCACGTCAGTATGGGTGTCCCCAACAAGTATAATGGTATATTGTATAATACACAAGGTGATTAAACACTTCAGTCACATCAGTCTGGGTGTCCCCAACAAGTATAATGGTATATTGTATAATACACAAGGTGATTAAACACTTCAGTATGGGTGTCCCCAACAAGTATAATGGTATATTGTATAATACACAAGGTGATTAAACACTGCAGTCACATCAGTCTGGGTGTCCCCAACAAGTATAATGGTATATTGTATATACACAAGGTGATTGAACACTTCAGTCACATCAGTCTGGGTGTCCCCAACAAGTATAATGGTATATTGTATAATACACAAGGTGATTGAACACTTTAGTCACATCAGTCTGGGTGTCCCCAACAAGTATAATGGTATATTGTATAATACACAAGGTGATTGAACACTTTAGTCACATCAGTCTGGGTGTCCCCAACAAGTATAATGGTATATTGTATAATACACAAGGTGATTGAACACTTTAGTCACATCAGTCTGGGTGTCCCCAACAAGTATAATGGTATATTGTATAATACACAAGGTGATTAAACACTTCAGTCACATCAGTCTGAGTGTCCCCAACAAGTATAATGGTATATTGTATAATACACAAGGTGATTGAAAACTTCAGTCACATCAGTCTGGGTGTCCCCAACAAGTATAATGGTATATTGTATAATACCCAAGGTGATTAAACACTTCAGTCTGGGTGTACCCAACAAGTATAATGGTATATTGTATAATACACAAGGTGATTAAACACTTCAGTCTGGGTGTACCCAACAAGTATAATGGTATATTGTATAATACACAAGGTGATTAAACACTGCAGTCACATCAGTGTGGGTGTCCCCAACAAGTATAATGGTATATTGTATAATACACAAGGTGATTAAACACTGCAGTCACATCAGTCTGGGTGTCCCCAACAAGTATAATGGTATATTGTATAATACACAAGGTGATTAGACACCTCAGTCACATCAGTCTGGGTGTCCCCAACAAGTATAATGGTATATTGTATAATACACAAGGCGATTGAACACTTCAGTCACATCAGTCCGGGTGTCCCCAACAAGTATAATGGTATATTGTATAATACACAAGGTGATTGAACACTTCAGTCACATCAGTCTGAGTGTCCCCAACAAGTATAATGGTATATTGTATACTACACAAGGTGATTAAACACTTCAGTCACATCAGTCTGGGTGTCCCCAACAAGTATAATGGTATATTGTATAATACACAAGGTGATTAAACACTTCGGTCACATCAGTCTGGGTGTCCCCAACAAGTATAATGGTATATTGTATAATACACAAGGTGATTGAACACTTCAGTATGGGTGTCCCCAACAAGTATAATGGTATATTGTATAATACACAAGGTGATTGAACACTTCAGTCACATCAGTCTGGGTGTCCCCAACAAGTATAATGGTATATTGTATAATACACAAGGTGATTGAACACTTCAGTATGGGTGTCCCCAACAAGTATAATGGTATATTGTATAATACACAAGGTGATTAAACACCTCAGTCACATCAGTATGGGTGTCCCCAACAAGTATAATGGTATATTGTATAATACACAAGGTGATTAAACACTTCAGTCACATCAGTCTGGGTGTCCCCAACAAGTATAATGGTATATTGTATACTACACAAGGTGATTAAACACTTCAGTCACATCAGTCTGGGTGTCCCCAACAAGTATAATGGTATATTGTATAATACACAAGGTGATTAAACACTTCGGTCACATCAGTCTGGGTGTCCCCAACAAGTATAATGGTATATTGTATAATACACAAGGTGATTGAACACTTCAGTATGGGTGTCCCCAACAAGTATAATGGTATATTGTATAATACACAAGGTGATTAAACACCTCAGTCACATCAGTATGGGTGTCCCCAACAAGTATAATGGTATATTGTATAATACACAAGGTGATTAAACACCTCAGTCACATCAGTATGGGTGTCCCCAACAAGTATAATGGTATATTGTATAATACACAAGGTGATTGAACACTTCAGTATGGGTGTCCCCAACAAGTATAATGGTATATTGTATAATACACAAGGTGATTAAACACCTCAGTCACATCAGTATGGGTGTCCCCAACAAGTATAATGGTATATTGTATAATACACAAGGTGATTGAACACTTCAGTATGGGTGTCCCCAACAAGTATAATGGTATATTGTATAATACACAAGGTGATTAAACACCTCAGTCACATCAGTATGGGTGTCCCCAACAAGTATAATGGTATATTGTATAATACACAAGGTGATTGAACACTTCAGTATGGGTGTCCCCAACAAGTATAATGGTATATTGTATAATACACAAGGTGATTAAACACCTCAGTCACATCAGTATGGGTGTCCCCAACAAGTATAATGGTATATTGTATAATACACAAGGTGATTGAACACTTCAGTCACATCAGTCTGAGTGTCCCCAACAAGAATAATGGTATATTGTATAATACACAAGGTGATTAAACACTTCAGTCACATCAGTCTGGGTGTCCCCAACAAGTATAATGGTATATTGTATAATACACAAGGTGATTAAACACTTCAGTCACATCAGTCTGGGTGTCCCCAACAAGTATAATGGTATATTGTATAATACACAAGGTGATTGAACACTTTAGTCACATCAGTCTGGGTGTCCCCAACAAGTATAATGGTATATTGTATAATACACAAGTTGATTAAACACTTCAGTCACATCAGTCTGAGTGTCCCCAACAAGTATAATGGTATATTGTATAATACACAAGGTGATTGAACACTTCAGTCACATCAGTCTGGGTGTCCCCAACAAGTATAATGGTATATTGTATAATACACAAGGTGATTAAACACTTCAGTCTGGGTGTACCCAACAAGTATAATGGTATATTGTATAATACACAAGGTGATTAAACACATCAGTCTGGGTGTCCCCAACAAGTATAATGGTATATTGTATAATACACAAGGTGATTAAACACTTCAGTCACATCAGTCTGAGTGTCCCCAACAAGTATAATGGTATATTGTATAATACACAAGGTGATTAAACACTGCAGTCACATCAGTGTGGGTGTCCCCAACAAGTATAATGGTATATTGTATAATACACAAGGTGATTAAACACTGCAGTCACATCAGTCTGGGTGTCCCCAACAAGTATAATGCTATATTGTATAATACACAAGGTGATTGAACACCTCAGTCACATCAGTCTGGGTGTCCCCAACAAGTAATGGTATATTGTATAATACACAAGGTGATTGAACACTTCAGTCACATCAGTCTGTGTGTCCCCAACAAGTATAATGGTATATTGTATAATACACAAGGTGATTAAACACTTCAGTATGGGTGTCCCCAACAAGTATAATGGTATATTGTATAATACACAAGGTGATTAAACACTGCAGTCACATCAGTCTGGGTGTCCCCAACACTAATCATCACCAATTAAAATTTCAACAAAAGAATTATGGTCTTTATATAAACAGTGAAAGTGAAATAAAAATAACTTTAAAGCGACACTACATCTGTGAAAACGCAAATGTCTGCAGAATGTATTTTCATATTATATGGTATAATTTTTTACAACTATTTGCCTAAATAGTATTTCAACAAATAAACAAACGTCGTATGTATACGCGGTTTGTTGACATAACAAAATAATGTAAATAGGGTCGACATTCATGCGTAATACAAGGCGTTTATCCTGAATAACACGAGTTATGCTGCATATGTACCGTGATATCTCACATTTGTGCCTATGCATATTTATTTGTTGACTAATCTTAATTAAATTATCTCTAATCGAAAGTATCGCGTGTTTAGTATTGTCTTCAATGACAACAAACGTCAATTCAGGAGCTTGGATGACCGTTTTATGAAATACAACGTTTGAAAGTATGTATACCACAAAAACACTGTTAAATTGATTCAATGTTATTGTTTGATGTATTTGTAGTAACAATGCATTTATACGTGAACAAATGCATTTTATATGCTTTTTGCTATGTAATGTCGCTTTAACCGTTATCGAATTATTTTTATCAACTGGCTAGCAGTTTTATCTTTATATATAAGTAATATTTGTTCAATGATTACATACAATACATTGTACATGAAACAATCTGGTGCATCTCATAGAAATAGCACATTCTTAACAGTAATTACTCTTATTTAACCCTTTGTACTTCTAAGATCAAATCATTATTTATCATTGTAGAAATCAGGCCCGAAGCCCCACTGAGACACACTGAGGCAGTTTCCTCGATTAAAATGTCCAAAGTAAATGAAAAATGAAATCAATAAAATGCAAAAAATATCCCTTTGCTGTATAAACTGTTGAATGCTAGAGAGCTGAAAGGTCTGGCTAAGCTCATTGAATCAGAAAACGCAGGAAATCGCACCCTCTAGATTGTCTCGGTTGAAATTTGCCTCTGGCTACGATACCGTAGATCTCGACCTGTCTTACTTAATATGTTCTATTCCACTACTGCAAATGTAAATTTATGTTGCATCTTTGTTTATGTCTGCAAATAGCTATTGGAGCTAGTGTTTAATGTTGTGTATCCGACCACAGGAACTTGAAATTTTATCCATAAGCCACCAACGGTCTCTAAAAAGAGGGGGGTGTCCTAGGATAGAGGTACGAGACCGTTGGTGGCTTATGGATAAAATTTCAAGTTCCTGTGGTCCGACTCAAAATAAAGTTTCTTGTATCTTGTATTCCATATCTATTTCATATGTAATAAGGGGTTGACCATTATTTCAAGCTTAAAACGCCAGGTTGCCCGTTGCTCTAATGCAGTATATAATGTTACCCATATGAGCGACGCCTCCTGAAGAGATTAGTTATTTTAGATTTTGGAGGAAAGTGCATGATACAGACAATGACCAATTCCAGAATCTCCTCTGGTTCTTTTATGTGCACGGTGTAAAGCACCGACACGAGACCTCGGTTTAACATCCCATCTGAAAGACTGTTAATTTTATTAGGATTAGACGAGGGATCGAACCTGCGATCCCTGGATTACCAGTCCAGCATGTTACCGGTAGCTTGTTGGAAGATAGTATTTATAGATACGCATTGTCTGGAGGTGTGCTATTGTAGCTGATTGGATTATTCATTAGTTTGATTGACAGGCGGCGACTGGTTAATTACAAGACAGTTGATAGCAGCTTGTGCAAAGGAAACAATGATGAAAACAAAAAGTCCTATCCCCATTAATCCTTTGCACACTGAGTAAATAAAATCACATTTGCAAACACCATAGATCCTGATCAACCGCGATGTAACGCTGTGTCCTATCAGGATCTATGTTGTTTGCTATTCGGCCAAGTGTTTTAGCTCCACTATCCGAATAGCAAACAGCATAGAGCCCGAGAACGTGCGTCTGATCTGGCTCTATACTGTTTGCAAATGTGATTTTATCTGCCGCTAAGGGTTAAAGAGTATTCAGGGACGCATGTCTGTAATTGTTGATATGTTGTAGCTATCTGTAAACCAGCGTGTGAAAACCTAGGTGTCTGTCACAGGGATGATAAATGCAAGTGCAATCACCTGACAACTGGCGAGCGCTGTGAAACGGGTAATATACACATTATTTTAACTTGTTGGAGATATTAGTACACCTATAATCCAATGGCTTTCCTTCTTTCCAAGGAATTCCATCGCCATGAGTGAGAGAAGAGATTGCTTTCCTTCTTTTCTGGGAATTCCATCGCAATGAGTTAGAGAATAGGTTGCTTTCCTACTTTCCAGGAAATTCCATCGCCACGAGTGAGAGAAGAGATTGCTTTCCTTCTTTCTAGGGAGTTCCATCGCCACGAGTGAGAGAAGAGATTGCTTTCCTACTTTCTAGGGAATTCCATGACCACGAGTGAGAGAAGAGATTGCTTTCCTTCTTTCCAGGGAATCCCATCGCCCTGAGTGAGAAATGAGATTGTTTTCCTTCTTTCCAGGAAATTCCATCGCCATGAGTTAGAGATGAGATTGCTTTCCTTCTTTCCAGGGAATCACATCGCAATGAGTGAGAGATGAGATTGCTTTCCTTCTTTCTAGGGAATTCCATGAGCATGAGTTAGAGAAGAGATTGCTTTCCTTCTTTCCAGGGAATCCCATCGCCCTGAGTGAGAAATGAGATTGTTTTCCTTCTTTCCAGGAAATTCCATCGCCATGAGTTAGAAATGAGATTACTTTCTTTCTTTCCAGGGAATCACATCGCAATGAGTGAGAGAAGAGATTGCTTTCCATCATCATTTATACACATTTGTTTTAGCTCGATTGCGAAACAAGTTCTTACAACTTATATTAATCATTCTGAAGACCTCATTCCTGATGGAATCCATCGCCACGAGGGAGAGAGAATAGGCATGTAGAATTTAATTGCCTTGCCTAACGGCATAATCGTAATGGCTCCAACTGTGCGTAAACCCCGGGCCTTTCGCACCTGAAGTGAATGTGCTACGACTGCGCTATCACGACATACGATCATCATGAGTGAGAGAAGAGGACAGATATATTGAAGTATTTTACGTAACAACATCACAATCGTGGTTCTGGCGGTGCTTATGCTTGCAACACCTCGGATACTGTTTCCAGTATAATTATATTGATGTACATTGTATTGATTGCATAATTATCTGTTATTATGCTAATGTATGCATTGTGTTGAATTTCATAGTTATATATACGATACGCATTTCTTGGTGGTAATTTCATACGTATGTAATATACGCATATATTCATTAGAATGGTGTCCGATTGTGTCCGTGTTTGACTGTTATTTCCACTGCTAGCATTCAAAGAGATAAGCTGTAGGGTTTGGGCCAATATAATATCACCCAACATTGTTAACTTAGTTTGAAGTTGTGGAGAAGGCTGAAAATAATGTCATAGCTTGTAGTCCAACCCATTTGCTTTTCCCTCAGATTAAATCGTATACAGCAATAATAATTAATCCTAATTTAATTTCAAATTGTTTTCCACGTATTTCATTGTATGCATAATTGTAATGTAACGTATGGGGGGAAATGCAATACAATAGTATTAAAAGTTTATAAAAAAATTCTCTTAGAAATGGATGTAAACATTGACTGGCTAAATTGCCAAATTGAAAATGATAGCGTTCAACTGCCATTTGATGTAATGGCATGCATTTTGTAAGACGACATGAACTATGTATAGTGAAACTCCAGTGAATTTGTGTTGCTTCCAGTGCAACTTGGTGGTAGCTGCGTTAATTTAGAATTTCCTTTTACGGTAGTTGCCATATCGGGGAGGTGGGTTTTGTCGTTGTACTCCGGTCTCCTCCCACACGAATGACCACATGTACGGCATTAATTTGCGCTGATAAGAGTGATTAATATAAATTGTGTTAAGCTTCAGACTCGATCGTTGTAACATAAAGTTTATACTTTTAATATCCCTTGTATTAACGATTTATCGTAACATTTTTGCATGAATGTTGTTACATCATCAGATACCAGTTATGTATGATCCCTATTCACAACATACACACATTTAATGACATACTGAAATAAACATAGATGCACAAATATACCAACATGTTTTGACTCTTGTCTTGTTCCATTTTATGCTATCAAAGAAATAAAGACATATACATAAATATACTGACACATGTTGACCCGTGTCTTGTTCCATTTTATTCTAATAATATAGGTATATATTGAACGTGTCAATGTGAGTATTTGTCGTTTAATTTCAGTAGTGTGCGATCAAGAGTGCACTTCGAATGGCGGACAGTGTATTAAACCTGGGGTGTGTGGGAAATGCCCAGTCGGTCAACAGGGAAATAACTGTGAAGTTTGTATGTAATCAATTGCAGTCGCTTTTCGTTTGTTTTGGTTTGAATATGTTTATGTTCTTACACTTAGCTTACTTACTTACTCTTAGAATAAATGAACACACTGCAGTGTAATCACTAAATGTTTGTTTGGTCTATGCTGGACTTCATCAGGAATGCAAAACATCTATGACATTATAATTGATCGCATGTGGTCACTAACACGCCTACCATTAAAATGCCTACAACTAACACGCCTACCAATAACACGCCTACCACTAACAGGCCTACCAATAACACGCCTACCACTAACACGCTTACCACTAACACGCCTACCAATAACACGCCTACCACTAACATGCTTACCATTAATACGCCTACCACTAACACGCCTACCACTAACATGCTTACCATTAATACGCCTACCAATAACACGCCTACCACTAACATGCTTACCATTAATACGCCTACCATTAACACGCCTACCACTAACGGGCCTACCACTAACACGCCTACCACTAACACGCCTACCACTAATACGCCTACCACGCCTACCACTAACACGCCTACCACTAACAAGCTTACCACTAACAGGCCTACCAATAACACGCCTACCACTAACAGGCCTACCAATAACACGCCTACCACTAACACGCCTACCATTAACACGCCTACCATTAACACACATATCATTAACACCACTAGCACTAACAAACCTACCATTAACACGCCCAGCATTAACACACCTATCTTTAACACGCCTACAACTGACACGCCTAAAACTACCATGACTAACCTGTCTCTTGTGTACATTCATTTATTACCACAGTC
Organism: Archivesica marissinica; assembly: GCA_014843695.1. NCBI lineage: Eukaryota > Metazoa > Mollusca > Bivalvia > Venerida > Vesicomyidae > Archivesica > Archivesica marissinica. The sequence goes on along the minus strand of CM026400.1, from coordinate 12,112,637 downwards.
ATCTCTCTGTAGCAACCTTCTATACTACTAATGTACCTCCAATGTACATTCATTTATTACCACAGTCACCTCTCTGTAACAACCTTCTATACTACTAATGTACCTCCAATGTACATTCATTTATTACCACAGTCATCTCTCTGTAACAACCTTCTATACTACTAATGTATCTCCAATGTACATTCATTTATTACCACAGTCACCTCTCTGTAACAACCTTCTATACTACTAATGTATCTCTAATGTACATTCATTTATTACCACAGTCATCTCTCTGTAACAACCTTCTATACTACTAATACATCTATAATGTACATTCATTTATTACCACAGTCATCTCTCTGTAACAACCTTCTATACTACTAATGCATCTCCAATGTACATTCATTTATTACCACAGTCATCTCTCTGTAACAACCTTCTATACTACTAATGTACCTCCAATGTACATTCATTTATTACCACAGTCATCTCTGTAACAACCTTCTATACTACTAATGTATCTCCAATGTACATTCATTTATTACCACAGTCACCTCTCTGTAACAACCTTCTATACTACTAATGTACCTCCAATGTACATTCATTTATTACCACAGTCATCTTAGTCCAATCAAGATAAATATACGTTCAAACTAATTTCAAAAGTCTGTATTTTCATACTGGATGAAAGTTCATATGCATATTAGTCATACAAAAAAAGTTGCACTTTACAGATGGAGCTAAAATTGGAAAAAACTGGCGGTGAAATCTTGCAAAATCTTAAAATGCAAAGATGGCATACAAATCCCACCATACCGAATACTCTTCAATCTCCTTTTAAGTATGCACGCGCGATATATTATTTAAAAACAAACGCGGAAGTGTCAAGAGTGGACCCGTGAAAAGCCGTATTGCTTTACAATAATAAGAGGGTAAGTTTTAAATGTAGTTTATATTATTTTACTATGATAACCGTTCAAGAAGCAAAACATTAACCAGTCCTATACAAATTTAATAATTACTAAGAATAACGTGTTTTCGCGACAAGTGCTGCATTTTGAATTGACCTTTTATTTGGTGTAAACTGTGGTAAGTTGAAACATATGCCAAGTATCAATTGTATACCATGTGAAAATCATCATCACCTTACTTGTACACGAATTTAATCAGTATTGATTTTTGAACAGCGTGAATTAATAAAAATGCTGCTCAATTTCCAAAAACTACGGAAGCGTGTATGTGCCACATTTACACACATTTCTCTTGCTTCATTCCACGATCGTCGAAAGCTTGATTCGTACGCCAAAGTCTGGAATACAATTCTCCTTTTTATGTATATTGTAGATGGATGTCTGTCCAATCTGCAAAAAGGTTTTAGACGGTAGCACACCGACAGTCAAGCTTCGAGCAAAAGGTTGCGAAGGGATAAATAAAGCTAGCCTCGAAAGAAAACAAGATATTAGTGTAACTAGAGGACAAGTGGTGCATGTCGAGTGTCGAAGAGATTATATCCATCATAGAAATACAACCATCGCAACTTCTAGTAGTGACATTACCAGTGATGAGAAGCCAGCAACTAGATCGTGTTTTTCTTTTGACTTTAAGAATAAGTGCCTTTTCTGTGGTCAAGGTGTGAAGTTGAGTAGGGGAAAACATAGTATTGATGCATATCCTGTCCGTACCTTTGACTTCCAGGATGCAATAAAACAGAAGTGTATTGACAGGAATGACGAGTGGTCTCACAACGTTATGGGTAGGCTCGCACTAGCTATTGACTTACCAGCTGCTGATGCTGTACACCATCAAAGTTGCAATGTTAACTTCCGAACATTGCGTAACATTCCAAACTGTTTTTCAGACAGTGAAGCTAGTAGCAGGAAAAGAACACCAGGAAGGCCTACCAGCATTGACACATCAGAGGCATTTCAGGCAGTGCTAAGGTATATGGAAGACAATGTAGATACTGTGTTAACATTAACTGAACTTGTCAAAGTAATGGAAGATATATGTGGGGATCGAGCATATTCAAAGGTACACTTAAATAAGAAACTGAAAGACCATTTTGGAGATCAGATCTCAATAAGTACACTTGCTGGTAAAGAAAGCAAGATAACTTGGACTCCAACATCATCAACAATCATTCATGAATTTTATAAAACAAATGCTGGAATAACACAAGATGAACAAAAGCAAAATATAATAATGACTGCAGGAAAGTTAATCAAAGCTGACATAGCTGATATAGAGTCAAACAAGATCAATTATCCATCATTTGATACAGTAGCTTCAGTTCAAGAAAACACGGCATTCATCCCAGAAAGTCTGCGATTGTTTTTGTCTTCAGTTTGTCAAAAAGCCAATGAGGTAAAGTTAGCGGCAATAGGACAAGCCATAATTCAAGCCTGTAGGCCTAAAGGTATGATTGCCCCATTACAGATTGGACTAGGTGTACAGCTTCACCACCACTTTGGATCAAGGTTTCTGATCGATACACTCAGTAGTTTAGGCTTTACCGTGTCCTACAGTGAAGTTCAACGGTTTGAATCAAATGCAGCTGCAGCTATCAATACGACAATACCAGACTTTTTTCCAGGCAAATTTGTTCAATTCGTAGCAGATAATGTTGATCACAACATCAGAACTTTAGATGGACAAAATACATTCCATGGCATGGGAATAATCGCGTGTACAACACCAGGCTCTACGGTGTGCACATCAATACCTAGAGTCGAAGTAAGCATCGATGAGCTGACCAAGATTGGAAAAGTTAATATCAAATATTATAACTATCCTGCACAGAGGGCTCACAATGCAATATGTTTCAGGGAATTAAAGAAGTTAGGTGACATAGATAGTGCAACAGGTGATTCATTTGACACATTTTCAAAGGTAATTTGGCCAATGAAAACGTTGAGACCCAGCTGGGGTGGCTTTATGCATATGTATGACAAAGGTAAAAGTGGTCAGAATATGCCCATGAAGTCTAGCGTTACCTTTTTACCGATGATTGATATGAATCCAAGTGATTTATCTTGCATTAATTCAGTTACACTTTGTCTGTGAACAGGCTTTGAAGTATGATGTTACGCCAGTGTTGACCTTCGATCAACCATTTTTTCAAAAGGCTACTCAGATCATATCTCACTCTGAAAGTGGAAGTCAACTGAATCAGATAGTGTTACGATTAGGTGGATTTCACACAGAAATGAGTTTCTTAGGTAGTATCGATTACATTATGTCCGGATCTGGGTTGCAGGAAGTCCTCGAGACTGTTTATGCGTCAAATGCTGTGGCACATATGATGAGTGGGAAGGCGATAACAAGGGCAATACGGGGTCATTTTCTTGCAGACACTGCACTGCATGCACTTCTATTATCAACTATGCCTGATACCGAATTGCAACCAGAATTAGCAGCAGAGCAGCAAATGTTGGCAAATGTAAACAGTCATTCGGTTATTGACATAGCAGCGAATAGTAGTGGACATGAACATGTTAACATGTCAAGTGTTACTGAACCTGAAGTAGATAACCAACAACAGACGATGACACAGTTAGCGAAACTCTATGAAGGACTTTTAGAGGACAGTGTTTCCAGAGATGAGGTGTGCAAAAGTGAAGCATTACGGGACGTTTCCAAACAACTTGCTGCTGCTAAGTCAGCGCTACAGAAAAGCCGAACCGGGTGTCTTTGGATTCAGTACATGGAAATGGTTGAAATTTTGCAACAGTTCATTAGAGCAGCAATATCACAATTATTTAAAAAAAATACACAAATGTCACAGTGGTGTTTGATGGATACTCCCACGAACCATCTACAAAAGACGTGACCCATTACAGGCGAGGAAAAGGTATAGTTGGAACTGAAGTTAAATTCACATACAACACGCCATTCAAATCAAAGAAAGATGTATTTTTGAAAAACCTGAACAACAAACAAAACTTTATTACACTCCTAGGAGAATTCCTGACGTCAATCGGCATTGACATCAGATATGCATCCAGTGATGCAGATACACTTATTGTCAATGTGGCACTTGAGCTTGCAGCAACACAAAACACTTTCATTATTGGTGAAGACACATACTTACTGGTTCTCTTATGTTACTATGTGAGGCAAGATTCGAAACAAATAATCTTCAGATCAGACTCGAGGCAAACTGCGGTAAACAGAAACAAGATATGGGATATTCAAAAGACCCAAAATGTTCTGTCGAGAGAAATATGTGATCTTCTTCTTTTCTTTCATGCCATGACAGGTTGTGACACAACATCTCGAATTTATGGCATTGGAAAAACGTCTGCTCTTAAATACATTCGAGAAAAGCCAAAACTTAGAGAAGTTGCCAAACATTTCATTGAAAGTTCTGCACAGCATGATGTTGCAAAATTTGGCGAGTTAGCAGTCATTCTTTTTATTGATAGTGACTTTACTGAAAGTCTGGACACAGCCAGGTTTAAGAAGTTTTCGTCAAAGGTTATGACAAATACTTCATTTGTACAGGTTCACACCCTTCCGCCCACGTCTGCTGCCTTGAGATTTCATAGTTTACGTGTTTTTTACCAAATACAAGTGTGGAAAGGATCCGAAGAACTTCGCCCAAAAGATTGGGGTTGGGAAGTTGTCAGTGGAATGTTCATGCCAGTGAAAACGAGTCTCCCTCCTGCTCCTGAAAGTCTTCTGAACATTATACGCTGTAAATGCAAAGCAAACTGTGACAGCAAACGTTGCACATGTCGAAAACATGAATTACTGTGTTCTGTGGCGTGCGGAGCTTGTCGAGGCGTTGGTTGCTCAAATTCGCCTACTCTTGCTGAATTACATATCGAGGAATTGGGAGAAAATTGTTGTGATGAATAGTTAGAGAGTTGAATTTAGGTAATGACTAGTTTGATACATTCTACAAACTAAAGGGCTCTGCTTTCATTGCACACTGATGATATGTTGACCGTCGCGATAAAATTGTCCTTTGGACAAAATCGCTTTTGCAAAAGCATAGAGCCAACATATTCGAATGCGTGATATCATATTTGAGTGATATCATCTATTCAATATTGTTGATACAATCATATAATATAGTTGAATATGTGATTCTTAGGCATAGTTCATATTCGATAAATACGATTCACATATTCAAATATGTGATACCAACAATCTGATTTTGTATATCACATTTCGACTATTTATAATATATTGGTTCCATAATGATACTGATATGACATTTTTGAAAGGTTGATATGGAATTCTTGGCACTCACTATCGAGTAAGTGTAATTGATATAATGATATTAACTATGTGACAATTCTAGAATATATATATAGTTGTAAAATATGGATCATAATAGTCCTAGTACATATTCGACAGCGTGATTTCAACTATTTGAATGGTAGGAATAACTAACTAACAAACAATCATTACATTTAAAAAATATATTCAGTTGTATAAAGCATACATGTACGTGTGGATCTACTTACATATGAATTATATTCAAATCTTAATCCAGTTAAAATACATGTTCTAACGTGTATAAATAGTGGGTGGGGTATTTCAACCCTCTATAAAGGCAGAACATTTCTATTTCACATGCCAGAATGTCTTATATAGGCATTTGTCATATGCAAATGGAGTATTTATTATTAATTGACAAAATGAATTCAAGGCACCCGACATCCGGGTGCATTTAAAGTGTAGATCAACTGGCATACTATCGATCAAATAGCCGTATCAAAGTGGTCACTATTTACATATGGCAATTTTAACCAGTTTTGACAGTATAACAAGTAACTATAGCTGTTAATATATTACACTTGACCCAGCCTTCATATCAGAAAATCAGACGCATGTTCTTTTGCTGCCACTTTGATGCATAGCAATATTGGTAGTGGGTGGGGTAACTTTACCCCCGAAAAAGTCTTATTGTGTCAACCATATTAGTTTTATTTATGCCATTTACATAAAATATGGCTAGTTACCTTATACATGTAATTGAACGTAAAGAGAATCTAACGAATTGAAATAGCAATGCTACGGAACGCTGTTACTGCACACTGAATGCTCAGAATAAATGTCCTGATATTTCGTCAGTAGTCTCTTTCTAGGACATTTTTGACCAATTTTAGCTTATTGTACAGATTGCAACTTTTAGTGTCGGATGCTTCACATATCATCATAATCAAAACTGCTAAAATAAATCCTTTTGCAATTAGTTTGCACTTAGATGCCAATTCCAGCTACCTTGACTGGACTATCTCTGTAACAACCTTCTATACTACTAATACATCTCCAATGTACATTCATTTATTACCACAGTCATCTCTCTGTAACAACCTTCTATACTACTAATGTATCTCTAATGTACATTCATTTATTACCACAGTCACCTCTCTGTAACAACCTTCTATACTACTAATACATCTCCAATGTACATTCATTTATTACCACCCACAGTAATCTCTGTAACAACCTTCTATACTACTAATGCATCTCCAATGTACATTCATTTATTACCACAGTCATCTCTCTGTAACAACCTTCTATACTACTAATGTATCTCCAATGTACATTCATTTATTACCACAGTCACCTCTCTGTAACAACCTTCTATACTACTAATGCATCTCCAATGTACATTCATTTATTACCACAGTCATCTCTGTAACAACCTTCTATACTACTAATGTATCTCCAATGTACATTCATTTATTACCACAGTCACCTCTCTGTAACAACCTTCTATACTACTAATGCATCTCCAATGTACATTCATTTATTACCACAGTCATCTCTCTGTAACAACCTTCTATACTACTAATGTATCTCCAATGTACATTCATTTATTACCACAGTCATCTCTCTGTAACAACCTTCTATACTACTAATACATCTCTAATGTACATTCATTTATTACCACAGTCATCTCTCTGTAACAACCTTCTATACTACTAATACATCTCTAATGTACATTCATTTATTACCACAGTCATCTCTCTGTAACAACCTTCTATACTACTAATACATCTCTAATGTACATTCATTTATTACCACAGTCATCTCTCTGTAACAACCTTCTATACTACTAATACATCTCCAATGTACATTCATTTATTACCACAGTCATCTCTCTGTAACAACCTTCTATACTACTAATGTATCTCCAATGTACATTCATTTATTACCACCCACAGTCATCTCTGTAACAACCTTCTATACTACTAATGCATCTCTAGCGCCCACCTTTAGAATGACACACCCGCATACAGCATGACACGCTCGCATACAGCATGACACGCTCACATACAGCATGGTACGCCCACATACAACATGACACGCTCGCATACAGCATGACATGCTCGCATACAGCATGACACGCTCGCATACAGCATGACACGCTCGCATACAGAATGGTACGCCCGCATACAGCATGACACGCTCGCATACAGCATTGCACTCTCGCATACAGCATGGCATGCTCGCATACAGCATGGTACTCTCGCATACAGCATGGCACTCTCGCATACAGCATGGTACTCTCGCATACAGCATGGCACTCTCGCATACAGCATGGCACTCTCGCATACAGCATAGTACGTTCGCATACAGCATGGTACGCCCGCATACAGCATGGTAGGTCCGCATACAGCATGGTACGCCCGCCTTCAGAATGACACATCCGCATACAGCATGGTACGCCCGCATACAGCATGGTACGCCCGCATACAGCATGGTACGCCCGCATACAGCATGGTACGCCCGCCTTCAGAATGACACACCCGCATACAGCATGGTACGCCCGCATACAGCATGGTACACCCGCATACAGCATGGTACGCCCGCATACAGCATGGTACGCCCGCATACAGCATGGTACGCCCGCATACAGCATGGTAAGCCCGCATACAGCATGGTAAGCCCGCATACAGCATGTACGCCCGCCTTCAGAATGACAACCCGCATACAGCATGACACGCTCGCATACAGCATGACATGCTCACATACAGCATGACACGCTCGCATACAGCATGACACGCTTGCATACAGCATGACATGCCCGCATTCAGCATGGCACGCCCACATTCAGAATGACATGCTCGCATACAGCATGACACGCTCGCATACAGCATTGCACTCTCGCATACAGCATGGTACGCCCGCATACATAATGACAACCCGCATACAGCATGACACGCTCGCATAGAGCATGATATGCTCGCATACAGCATGGCATGCTCGCATACAGCATGACACGCTCGCATACAGCATTGCACTCTCGCATACAGCATGACACGCTCGCATACAGCATTGCACTCTCGCATACAGCATGACACGCTCGCATACAGCATTGCACTCTCGCATACAGCATTGCACTCTCGCATACAGCATTGCACTCTCGCATACAGCATGACACGCTCGCATACAGCATTGCACTCTCGCATACAGCATTGCAATCTCGCATACAGCATGACACGCTCGCATACATCATGACATGCTCGTATACAGCATGATATGCTCGCATACAGCATGGCACTCTCGCATACAGCATGGCATGCACGCATACAGCATGACACGCTCGCATACAGCATGGCATGCCCGCATACAGCATGGCACGCCCGCATACAGCATGGTACGCCCGCATACAGCATGGCAACACCCGCATACAGCATGGCACGCCCGCATACAGCATGGTACGCCCGCATACAGCATGGTAGGCATACAGCATGGTACAGCATGGTACGCCCGCATACAGCATGGTACGCCCGCATACAGCATGGTACGCCCGCATACACCATGGTACGCCCGCATACAGCATGGTACGCCCGCATACAGCATGGTAGGCCCGCATACAGCATGGTACGCCCGCATACAGCATGGTACGCCCGCATACAGCATGGTACGCCCGCATACAGCATGGTACGCCCGCATACAGCATGGTACGCCCGCATACAGCATGGTACGCCCGCATACAGCATGGTAGGCCCGCATACAGCATGGTAAGCCCGCATACAGCATGGTACGCCCGCCTTCAGAATGACAACCCGCATACAGCATGACACGCTCGCATCCAGCATGACATGCTCGCATACAGCATGACACGCTCGCATACGGCATGAGACGCTTGCATACAGCATGACATGCCCGCATTCAGCATGGTACGCCCACCTTCAGAATGACACACCCGCATACAGCATGACACGCTCGCATACAGCATGATACGTTCGCATACAGCATGACATGTTAGCATAGTGCATGGCACGCCCGCATAGAGCATGGCATGTTCGCATACAGAGTAATTACGTTTTTTAAAACAGGAATATGGATTTAAGTGAATGTATTATTGTCTACCACTGATGTAACAGACAAACATAACGATTTTTTAAATTGTGTTTCAGTTAACTGTAAGATTCCTGACAGTGCAGCTGTAGTGCGCAGCCAGAGACTATATTATGCTAGTGGTAAAACGATTCCTTGTTCCGAGTTCGAGTGTCCTGATAAACACATGTTATCATCGTCAAACGGAATGGAGTGTCTAAAAGACGGAATTTGGTCGCATATAATAACATGCGTAAAAGGTGATATTTTAAATATTGTGATAACCCAACAAAATAAAGTATTATACATATATATATATTATTATTACCCATGTGGTAAATTAAGCGCAGCCATCACATATTTTCTTGTATGTACGCACGTGTAATACAACCTGGAAGGAATACTGATTGGTCGCGGAAATGACACATTTCTTTTGACACATATAGAACTTTAGTGTTTATGCTTTATTTGTTGAAAATCAATAAAATGCTAAATATGCGCTAGAGATATATAATGATTAAAAGTAGTGTGTCAATTATTTTGTTTGGAATTGTTTGATTATCAGGGACTATTTTCTACGGATGCACCTTACTGATATCCTTGAGATGTAATTAGGCTCAGAAATATGCTGAATTTTTTTTTTAATTTGTGGTTGTTATTACTGTGGTTATAATAAGGATTGTACATTTGTGGTGATTTCATACCGTATTAGTAGCAAAATTCCAAATCAGTACTAGTCAAACATGTCTTAAGCAGCCAGCCAACGGAATCTCAGGAACTGGCTGCTTAATACATGTGGCTGCTTATTAGAGGTCAAATGTATAACAAATCAACATATTTGGAATATGGAAACTGGCTGCTTAATACAGGTTGGCTGCTTAATAGAAGTGACCACTACCACATGTTTAACTGTAATGTAAGATCCTGTATGTACACTGTATTGCAACACAAATAAAACTATCTAGATACAAAATATCTATAATCAACATTTAAGCAGCCAGCCAAGGGAATCACAGAAAGTGGCTGCTTAACACAGGTGGCTGCTTAATAGGGGTCAAATGTATAATAAAACAACATATTGGGGAATCTTCAAACTGGCTGTTTAATACGGGTTGACTGTTTACTGGAGGTGACCACTAACACAGGTTTGACTGTATTCACTTTTTCTCGTTGTGGTGCGCAATGAACGCATGCTCATTGATTCATGTATATATTTCTATTCATTATGTTGTTACTTCGAGTGGTTACGGTCGTTGACTTCAAATCACTTGCCCCTCACTGCTGCAGGTTCGAATCCCACTGTGGTGTGCAATGCTTTCAAGTGAGGAAGCTATCCCGCTGGCTTGCAGAATGTCAGTGGTACAACCTGGGTGCCCGTCTGTGCCTGAAATTCTGCAAACACACCATATGACCTAAGCTGTTGGTGCGACTTTGAACACCAAAAGAAAACAAAAGAATACTTTTGTAAAGTAGATAAACAATATTTCTGCTACGTTTACATGTACTCAGAATCCTTCCAGGTTTTATTACACGTGTGTTGATTTAAGATAATATGTGATGGCTGTATTTCACTGAATACAAGCAAACTCGTGTGATATAAATATTTCTTAAATTCTTAATCAATGATAAAATGGTATTCACCTTCAATTTGTCCACTTTCACAACATAGACAATATCGCTCGTTTCGAGATATTCAATTAGACATTATCATATTAAAGTGGAACTATTGATGGTCTGATTAGTTGTTATCAGTGATATCTCAGTATACAGTAAAACCCCTCTAATCATGACACCCTCTAATCATGACACCCTCTAATCCAGAATCCCCTCCAAACCAAAGATATCTGGATTAGAGGGTAAACATATTTTGTATTATTCCTATACTGCGAGCAGTGCTCTCTTATTTGTATATGTACGGTAGCTGTTTCGTCCTCTTCTATGACCGCTATGGATGTGTATCCAGTCTATTGTGTTATCCACTGTTGTATATTTATGTCTAAGTCATAGTGCGGGAGAGTGGTTATATCCTAAATCCACTTCTAACCCCTTCTAAACCCATTTGCCACCTTTTCTAACAACCGCGTACTTGAGAAAGAGAAGTCACCATGTACATATATATCATTGACATTCTCGATCATAGTTAGTAAGTGGCTCGAGATAAACCCCATTCTGTTGTTCTACAACAATATGTAGTTAGTAAGTGGCTCGAGATAAACCCCATTCTGTTGTTCTACAACAATATGTAGTTAGTAAGTGGCTCGAGATAAACCCCATTCTGTTGTTCTACAACAATATGCAGTTAGTAAGTGGCTCGAGATATCAAACAAAATAATTTATGAAAAAATCAGTTATGCATAAATCATTTACGAATCAATCATTTACGAATCAATCATGTACAAATCAATCATTTATACATCAATCATTTACACATCAATCATTTATGCATCAATCATTTGCGCAACAATCAATTACACTTCAGTCATGTCCACATCAATCATGTACAAATTAATCATGTTCAAATCAATCATGTACAAATAAATCTATCATTTATACATCAATCAATCATAAATCGTTTATGCATCAACATAAATACCTCTATAGTACAAAATTATGTTTATTGACAATTAACCAAATCACAAACCTTCTATAACATGTACACCCCTGACAAACCTTCTATAACCATGTACACCCCTGACAAACCATCTATTACATGTACACCCCTGACAAACCATCTATAACATGTACACCCCTGACAAACCATCTATAACATGTACACCCCTGACAAACCTTCTATAACATGTACACCCCTGACAAACCATATATAACATGTACACCCCTGACAAACCTTATATGACATGTACACCCCTGACAAACCAACTATAACATGTACACCCCTGACAAACCAACTATAACATGTACACCCCTGACAATCCATCTATAACATGTACACCCCTGACAAACCTTCTATAACATGTACACCCCTGACAAACCATCTATAACATGTACACCCCTGACGAACCTTCTATAACATGTACACATCTGACAAACCTTCTATAACATGTACACCCCTGACAAACCATCTATAACATGTACACCCCTGACAATCCATCTATAACATGTACACCCCTGACAAACCATATATAACATGTACACCCCTGACAAACCTTCTATAACATGTACACCCCTAACAAACCACCTATAACATGTACACCCCTGACAAACCTTCTATAACATGTACACCCCTGACAAACCTTCTATAACATGTACACCCCTGACAAACCTTTTATAACATGTACATCCCTGACAACCCATCTATAACATGTACACCCCTGACAAACCATATATAACATGTACACCCTGACAAACCTTCTATAACATGTACACCCCTGACAAACCTTCTATAACATGTACACCCCTGACAAACCACCTATAACATGTACACCCCTGACAAACCTTCTATAACATGTACACCCATGACAAACCTTCTATAACATGTACACCCCTGACAAACCAGCTATAACATGTATACCCCTGACAAACCATCTATAACATGTACACCCCTGACAAACCATCTATAACATGTACACCCCTGACAATCCATCTATAATATGTACACCCCTGACAATCCAACTATAACATGTACACCTCTGAAGAGATTTGACATTTAACTCTTTTTTTAAAACTTTATTTATTTTGCAACGATTGCGAAACAAGTTTTAACAACTTATATTAATCACTCTCGTTGGCACAGATGAAAGCGTATATGTGGTTATTCGTGTGGGAGTACCCTGAGAAAACCCACATGTCCGATCTGGCGACCACCGTACCATCTCACATACTTCCCGGTCCGAGGATCGAAACCGGGAGGTTGCATTGGTGAGAAGTGAGCGTGCTAACCACTGCGCAAATCGAACAGCATGTATTTAACTCATAAATTCACATAAACAGTTTTATCGTTTCCACATATAGTGGCTGTTCTACGCCATTAGCTATTCCCATAGATATAGCGGCTGTTCTATGCCATTAGCTATTCCCATAGATATAGCGGCTGTTCTACGCCATTAGCTATTCCCATAGATATAGCGGCTGTTCTACGCCATTAGCTATTCCCATAGATATAGCGGCTGTTCTACGCCATTAGCTATTCCCATAGATATAGCGGCTGTTCTACGCCATTATCTATTCCCATAGATATAGCGGCTGTTCTACGCCATTAGCTATTCCCATAGATATAGCGGCTGTTCTACGCCATTAGCTATTCCCATAGATATAGCGGCTGTTCTACGCCATTAGCTATTCCCATAGATATAGCGGCTGTTCTACGCCATTAGCTATTCCCATAGATATAGCGGCTGTTCTACGCCATTAGCTATTCCCATAGATATAGCGGCTGTTCTACGCCATTAGCTATTCCCATAGATATAGCGGCTGTTCTATGCCATTAGCTATTCCCATAGATATAGCGGCTGTTCTACGCCATTAGCTATTCCCATAGATATAGCGGCTGTTCTATGCCATTAGCTATTCCCATAGATATAGCGGCTGTTCTACGCCATTAGCTATTCCCATAGATATAGCGGCTGTTCTACGCCATTAGCTATTCCCATAGATATAGCGGCTGTTCTACGCCATTAGCTATTCCCATAGATATAGCGGCTGTTCTATGCCATTAGCTATTCCCATAGATATAGCGGCTGTTCTACGCCATTAGCTATTCCCATAGATATAGCGGCTGTTCTATGCCATTAGCTATTCCCATAGATATAGCGGCTGTTCTACGCCATTAGCTATTCCCATAGATATAGCAGCTGTTCTACGCCATTAGCTATTCCCATAGATATAGTGGCTGTTCTACGCCATTATCTATTCCCATAGATATTGATTATTAAGTACATTGTGCAGTACATTTTGTTACATGACCTATACACAAAAGAACACATCTACTGTTATTAAATCTGCAATAAACCACATCTACTGTTATTAAATATGCAATAAACCACGGCTACAGCTGTTGAATTTTGCTCCCCCTGTATAAAACCGTATTTATGGCCATAAATATGCACAACTTTTAACAATTTTACATTGGAATTGAATACAGCGATTGGACAGGATTTGTAGTGTTAATAACCAGTCATACAGGAAATATAGTGTTGATAGATGGAGGAGGATTTTCAGTGCCACTGGAAAGCATATTTTACAGGGGGGTATTTTGTGCAAGCCATCAGCCAAATAACAGACAAGGAGACAAACTAACACACACATTTATTTGTTTCATAGTATTATATTGGGCAATGTTAGAATGGAAATAATATGTGTTCATGTGCATCAGAAGTTCAAAGGGTTGTTTATTTGCTGATAAACAACAGCAATACAAATAGTATTGCCTAACTGACTAAGTTGGTCTAATATGTTGTGGAGTAATGTGTTATGGCTTGAAATGATAGTGCAATGATACAGACGTTACAGAGGTTCCTCAGGTTCTTTTCAAGTCTCAGCCGAAAAACTCTATTATTAGTCATTTGAATACGGTATAGAAAGATATTACGAATCCAGCATATTACCACTGTATAATTGGTCGGCATCATAAAATGTGACTGAAGAACGACTTTATTCTTATTGTTCAATAGAAGGAACTACTTTATCTTATTGTTCCATAGAAGGACCTACTTTATCTTATTGTTCAATAGAGGGAACTACTTTATCTTATTGTTCAATAGAGGGAACTACTTTATCTTATTGTTCAATAGAGGGAACTACTTTATCTTATTGTTCAATAGAAGGAACTACTTTATCTTATTGTTCCATAGAAGGAACTACTTTATCTTATTGTTCCATAGAAGGAACTACTTTATCTTATTGTTCCATAGAAGGAACTACTTTATCTTATTGTTCCATAGAAGGAACTACTTTATCTTATTGTTCCATAGAAGGAACTACTTTATCTTATTGTTCCATAGAAGGAACTACTTTATCTTATTGTTCCATAGAAGGAACTACTTTATCTTATTGTTCCATAGAAGGAACTACTTTATCTTATTGTTCCATAGAAGGAACTACTTTATCTTATTGTTCCATAGAAGGAACTACTTTATCTTATTGTTCCATAGAAGGAACTACTTTATCTTATTGTTCCATAGAAGGAACTACTTTATCTTATTGTTCCATAGAAGGAACTACTTTATCTTATTGTTCCATAGAAGGAATACTTTATCTTATTATTCCATAGAACAAACTGCTTTAGCTTATTCATTACATTGAAACTTGTACTGATTTTCAGAGGTCACATATTTAATTCGAGTTCAGACGGCTGTTGGAAATTGGCAGAGTGGTGTTGGGACGAGCGCTAACATTTACATATATTTAAATGGAGAAGATGGGTCTACAAACAAAATAAATCTAAGTGGGCCGTTTCAAAGTGGTAAACTGGCTGTGACGATGAAACGCGAAAAGGATATCCGACCTGTATGTTCTGCAACTATTCTTGTTTTTGTGATTTACTTTATCAAATGTCGTAACTTCTTTTTCTGTGTCTTTAATCTTTTGTACTCCATAGTTACGGTGAGCTATCAATTTACATATTTTCCGAATAGGCCTGATTTGTTAAGAACTAGATATAGCATAATCCGGCACACATACTGATTTGTGTGCTACCACTATACGTACGGGATATATCATAATCCGTCAAGCACTACTGATTTGTGTGCTACCACTATAAGTACGGGATATATCATAACCTGTCACGCACTACTGATTTGTGTGCTACCACTATAAGTACGGGATATATCATAATCCGTCACACACTACTGATTTGTGTGCTACCACTATAAGTACGGGATATATCATAATCCGTCAAGCACTACTGATTTGTGTGCTACCACTATAAGTATGGGATATATCATAATCCGTCAAGCACTACTGATTTGTGTGCTATTTCAATAAGTACGGAATATATCATAATCCGTCACACACTACTGATTTGTGTGCTACCACTATAAGTACGGGATATATCATAATCCGTCACGCACTACTAATTTGTATGCTACCACTATACGTACGGGATATATCATAATCCGTCAAGCACTACTGATTTGTGTGCTACCACTATAAGTACGGGATATATCATAATCCATCATGCACTACTGATTTGTGTGCTACCACTATAAGTACGGGATATATCATAATCCGTCAAGCACTACTGATTTGTGTGCTACCACTATAAGTACGGGATATATCATAACCCGTCACACACTACTGATTTGTGTGCTACCACTATAAGTACGGGATATATCATTATCCGTCACGCACTACTAATTTGTATGCTACCACTATACGTACGGGATATATCATAATCCGTCAAGCACTACTGATTTGTGTGCTACCACTATAAGTACGGGATATATCATAATCCGTCATGCACTACTGATTTGTGTGCTACCACTATAAGTACGGGATATATCATAATCCGTCAAGCACTACTGATTTGTGTGCTACCACTATAAGTACGGGATATATCATAATCCGTCAAGCACTACTGATTTGTGTGCTACCACTATACGTACGGGATATATCATAATCCGTCAAGCACTACTGATTTGTGTGCTACCACTATAAGTACGGGATATATCATCATGCACTACTGATGTGTGTGCTACCACTATAAGTACGGGATATATCATAATCCGTCAAGCACTACTGATTTGTGTGCTACCACTATAAGTACGGGATATATCATAATCCGTCACGCACTACTGATTTGTGTGCTACCACTATACGTACGGGATATATCATAATCCGTCAAGCACTACTGATTTGTGTGCTACCACTATAAGTACGGGATATATCATAATCCGTCACACACTACTGATTTGTATGCTACCACTATACGTACGGGATATATCATAATCCGTCAAGCACTATTGATTTGTGTGCTACCACTATAAGTACGGGATATATCATAATCCATCATGCACTACTGATTTGTGTGCTACCACTATAAGTACGGGATATATCATAATCTGTCACACACTACTGATTTGTGTGCTACCACTATAAGTACGGGATATATCATAATCCGTCAAGCACTACTGATTTGTGTGCTACCACTATAAGTACGGGATATATCATAATCCGTCAAGCACTACTGATTTGTGTGCTACCACTATAAGTACGGGATATATCATAACCCGTCACACACTACTGATTTGTGTGCTACCACTATAAGTACGGGATATATCATAATCCGTCACACACTACTGATTTGTGTGCTACCACTATAAGTACGGGATATATCATAATCCGTCAAGCACTACTGATTTGTGTGCTACCACAATAAGTACGGAATATATCATAATCCGTCACACACTACTGATTTGTGTGCTACCACTATAAGTATGGGATATATCATAATCCGTCACGCACTACTAATTTGCGTGCTACCACTATAAGTACGGAATATATCATAATCCGTCACACACTACTGATTTGTGTGCTACCACTATAAGTACGGATATATCATAATCCGTCAAGCACTACTGATTTGTGTACTACCACTATAAGTACGGGATATATCATAATCTGTCAAGCACTACTGATTTGTGTGCTACCATTATAAGTACGGGATATATCATAATTCGTCAAGCACTACTGATTTGTGTGCTACCACTATACGTACGGGATATATCATAATCCGTCAAGCACTACTGATTTGTGTGCTACCACTATAAGTACGGGATATATCATAACCTGTCACGCACTACTGATTTGTGTGCTACCACTATAAGTACGGGATATATCATAATCCGTCACACACTACTGATTTGTGTGCTACCACTATAAGTACGGGATATATCATAATCCGTCAAGCACTACTGATTTGTGTGCTACCACTATAAGTATGGGATATATCATAATCCGTCAAGCACTACTGATTTGTGTGCTATTTCAATAAGTACGGAATATATCATAATCCGTCACACACTACTGATTTGTGTGCTACCACTATAAGTACGGGATATATCATAATCCGTCACGCACTACTAATTTGTATGCTACCACTATAAGTACGGGATATATCATAATCCGTCAAACACTACTGATTTGTGTGCTACCACTATAAGTACGGGATATATCATAATCCATCATGCACTACTGATTTGTGTGCTACCACTATAAGTACGGGATATATCATAATCCGTCAAGCACTACTGATTTGTGTGCTACCACTATAAGTACGGGATATATCATAATCCGTCAAGCACTACTGATTTGTGTGCTACCACTATAAGTACGGGATATATCATAATCCGTCACGCACTACTGATTTGTATGCTACCACTATAAGTACGGGATATATCATAATCCGTCAAGCACTACTGATTTGTGTGCTACCACTATAAGTACGGGATATATCATAATCCGTCAAGCACTACTGATTTGTGTGCTACCACTATAAGTACGGGATATATCATAATCCGTCAAGCACTACTGATTTGTGTGCTACCACTATAAGTACGGGATATATCATAATCCGTCAAGCACTACTGATTTGTGTGCTACCACTATAAGTACGGGATATATCATAATCCGTCAAGCACTACTGATTTGTGTGCTACCACTATAAGTACGGGATATATCATAATCCGTCAAGCACTACTGATTTGTGTGCTACCACTATAAGTACGGGATATATCATAATGCACTACTGATTTGTGTGCTACCACTATAAGTACGGGATATATCATAATCCGTCACGCACTACTGATTTGTGTGCTACCACTATAAGTACGGGATATATCATAATCCGTCAAGCACTACTGATTTGTGTGCTACCACTATAAGTACGGGATATATCATAATCCGTCACACACTACTGATTTGTGTGCTACCACTATAAGTACGGGATATATCATAATCCGTCAAGCACTACTGATTTGTGTGCTACCACTATAAGTACGGGATATATCATAATCCGTCAAGCACTACTGATTTGTGTGCTACCACTATAAGTACGGGATATATCATAATCCGTCAAGCACTACTGATTTGTGTGCTACCACTATAAGTACGGGATATATCATAATCCGTCACACACTACTGATTTGTGTGCTACCACTATAAGTACGGGATATATCATAATCCGTCAAGCACTACTGATTTGTGTGCTACCACTATAAGTACGGGATATATCATAATCCGTCAAGCACTACTGATTTGTGTGCTACCACTATAAGTACGGGATATATCATAATCCGTCAAGCACTACTGATTTGTGTGCTACCACTATAAGTACGGGATATATCATAATCCGTCAAGCACTACTGATTTGTGTGCTACCACTATAAGTACGGGATATATCATAATCCGTCAAGCACTACTGATTTGTGTGCTACCACTATAAGTACGGGATATATCATCATGCACTACTGATTGTGTGCTACCACTATAAGTACGGGATATATCATAATCCGTCAAGCACTACTGATTTGTGTGCTACCACTATAAGTACGGGATATATCATAACCCGTCACACACTACTGATTTGTGTGCTACCACTATAAGTACGGGATATATCATAATCCGTCAAGCACTACTGATTTGTGTGCTACCACTATAAGTACGGGATATATCATAATCCGTCACACACTACTGATTTGTGTGCTACCACTATAAGTACGGGATATATCATAATCCGTCAAGCACTACTGATTTGTGTGCTACCACTATAAGTACGGGATATATCATAATCCATCATGCACTACTGATTTGTGTGCTACCACTATAAGTACGGGATATATCATAATCCGTCACACACTACTGATTTGTGTGCTACCACTATAAGTACGGGATATATCATAATCCGTCAAGCACTACTGATTTGTGTGCTACCACAATAAGTACGGAATATATCATAATCCGTCACACACTACTGATTTGTGTGCTACCACTATAAGTATGGGATATATCATAATCCGTCACGCACTACTAATTTGCGTGCTACCACTATAAGTACGGAATATATCATAATCCGTCACACACTACTGATTTGTGTGCTACCACTATAAGTACGGATATATCATAATCCGTCAAGCACTACTGATTTGTGTACTACCACTATAAGTACGGGATATATCATAATCTGTCAAGCACTACTGATTTGTGTGCTACCATTATAAGTACGGGATATATCATAATTCGTCAAGCACTACTGATTTGTGTGCTACCACTATACGTACGGGATATATCATAATCCGTCAAGCACTACTGATTTGTGTGCTACCACTATAAGTACGGGATATATCATAACCTGTCACGCACTACTGATTTGTGTGCTACCACTATAAGTACGGGATATATCATAATCCGTCACACACTACTGATTTGTGTGCTACCACTATAAGTACGGGATATATCATAATCCGTCAAGCACTACTGATTTGTGTGCTACCACTATAAGTATGGGATATATCATAATCCGTCAAGCACTACTGATTTGTGTGCTATTTCAATAAGTACGGAATATATCATAATCCGTCACACACTACTGATTTGTGTGCTACCACTATAAGTACGGGATATATCATAATCCGTCACGCACTACTAATTTGTATGCTACCACTATAAGTACGGGATATATCATAATCCGTCAAGCACTACTGATTTGTGTGCTACCACTATAAGTACGGGATATATCATAATCCGTCATGCACTACTGATTTGTGTGCTACCACTATAAGTACGGGATATATCATAATCCGTCAAGCACTACTGATTTGTGTGCTACCACTATAAGTACGGGATATATCATAATCCGTCACACACTACTGATTTGTGTGCTACCACTATAAGTACGGGATATATCATTATCCGTCACGCACTACTGATTTGTGTGCTACCACTATACGTACGGGATATATCATAATCCGTCAAGCACTACTGATTTGTGTGCTACCACTATAAGTACGGGATATATCATAATCCATCATGCACTACTGATTTGTGTGCTACCACTATAAGTACGGGATATATCATAATCCATCATGCACTACTGATTTGTGTGCTACCACTATAAGTACGGGATATATCATAATCCGTCAAGCACTACTGATTTGTATGCTACCACTATAAGTACGGGATATATCATAATCCGTCAAGCACTACTGATTTGTGTGCTACCACTATAAGTACGGGATATATCATCATGCACTACTGATGTGTGTGCTACCACTATAAGTACGGGATATATCATAATCCGTCAAGCACTACTGATTTGTGTGCTACCACTATAAGTACGGGATATATCATAACCCGTCACACACTACTGATTTGTGTGCTACCACTATACGTACGGGATATATCATAATCCGTCAAGCACTACTGATTTGTGTGCTACCACTATAAGTACGGGATATATCATAATCCGGCACACACTACTGATTTGTATGCTACTACTATACGTACGGGATATATCATAATCCGTCAAGCACTATTGATTTGTGTGCTACCACTATAAGTACGGGATATATCATAATCCATCATGCACTACTGATTTGTGTGCTACCACTATAAGTACGGGATATATCATAATCTGTCACACACTACTGATTTGTGTGCTACCACTATAAGTACGGGATATATCATAATCCGTCAAGCACTACTGATTTGTGTGCTACCACTATAAGTACGGGATATATCATAATCCGTCAAGCACTACTGATTTGTGTGCTACCACTATAAGTACGGGATATATCATAACCCGTCACACACTACTGATTTGTGTGCTACCACTATAAGTACGGGATATATCATAATCCGTCACACACTACTGATTTGTGTGCTACCACTATAAGTACGGGATATATCATAATCCGTCAAGCACTACTGATTTGTGTGCTACCACAATAAGTACGGAATATATCATAATCCATCACACACTACTGATTTGTGTGCTACCACTATAAGTATGGGATATATCATAATCCGTCACGCACTACTAATTTGCGTGCTACCACTATAAGTACGGAATATATCATAATCCGTCACACACTACTGATTTGTGTGCTACCACTATAAGTACGGATATATCATAATCCGTCAAGCACTACTGATTTGTGTACTACCACTATAAGTACGGGATATATCATAATCTGTCAAGCACTACTGATTTGTGTGCTACCATTATAAGTACGGGATACATCATAATTCGTCAAGCACTACTGATTTGTGTGCTACCACTATACGTACGGGATATATCATAATCCGTCAAGCACTACTGATTTGTGTGCTACCACTATAAGTACGGGATATATCATAACCTGTCACGCACTACTGATTTGTGTGCTACCACTATAAGTACGGGATATATCATAATCCGTCACACACTACTGATTTGTGTGCTACCACTATAAGTACGGGATATATCATAATCCGTCAAGCACTACTGATTTGTGTGCTACCACTATAAGTATGGGATATATCATAATCCGTCAAGCACTACTGATTTGTGTGCTATTTCAATAAGTACGGAATATATCATAATCCGTCACACACTACTGATTTGTGTGCTACCACTATAAGTACGGGATATATCATAATCCGTCACGCACTACTAATTTGTATGCTACCACTATAAGTACGGGATATATCATAATCCGTCAAGCACTACTGATTTGTGTGCTACCACTATAAGTACGGGATATATCATAATCCATCATGCACTACTGATTTGTGTGCTACCACTATAAGTACGGGATATATCATAATCCGTCAAGCACTACTGATTTGTGTGCTACCACTATAAGTACGGGATATATCATAACCCGTCACACACTACTGATTTGTGTGCTACCACTATAAGTACGGGATATATCATTTTCCGTCACGCACTACTAATTTGTATGCTACCACTATACGTACGGGATATATCATAATCCGTCAAGCTCTACTGATTTGTGTGCTACCACTATAAGTACGGGATATATCATAATCCATCATGCACTACTGATTTGTGTGCTACCACTATAAGTACGGGATATATCATAATCCGTCAAGCACTACTGATTTGTGTGCTACCACTATACGTACGGGATATATCATAATCCGTCAAGCACTACTGATTTGTGTGCTACCACTATATGTACGGGATATATCATAATCCATCAAGCACTACTGATTTGTATGCTACCACTATACGTACGGGATATATCATAATCCGTCAAGCACTACTGATTTGTGTGCTACCACTATAAGTACTGGATATATCATCATGCACTACTGATGTGTGTGCTACCACTATAAGTACGGGATATATCATAATCCGTCACGCACTACTAATTTGTATGCTACCTCTATACGTACGGGATATATCATAATCCGTCAAGCACTACTGATTTGTGTGCTACCACTATAAGTACGGGATATATCATAATCCGTCAAGCACTACTGATTTGTGTACTACCACTATAAGTACGGGATATATCATAATCTGTCAAGCACTACTGATTTGTGTGCTACCATTATAAGTACGGGATATATCATAATTCGTCAAGCACTACTGATTTGTGTGCTACCACTATACGTACGGGATATATCATAATCCGTCAAGCACTACTGATTTGTGTGCTACCACTATAAGTACGGGATATATCATAACCTGTCACGCACTACTGATTTGTGTGCTACCACTATAAGTACGGGATATATCATAATCCGTCACACACTACTGATTTGTGTGCTACCACTATAAGTACGGGATATATCATAATCCGTCAAGCACTACTGATTTGTGTGCTACCACTATAAGTATGGGATATATCATAATCCGTCAAGCACTACTGATTTGTGTGCTATTTCAATAAGTACGGAATATATCATAATCCGTCACACACTACTGATTTGTGTGCTACCACTATAAGTACGGGATATATCATAATCTGTCACACACTACTGATTTGTGTGCTACCACTATAAGTACGGGATATATCATAACCCGTCACACACTACTGATTTGTGTGCTACCACTATAAGTACGGGATATATCATTATCCGTCACGCACTACTAATTTGTATGCTACCACTATACGTACGGGATATATCATAATCCGTCAAGCACTACTTATTTGTGTGCTACCACTATAAGTACGGGATATATCATAATCCATCATGCACTACTGATTTGTGTGCTACCACTATAAGTACGGGATATATCATAATCCGTCAAGCACTACTGATTTGTATGCTACCACTATACGTACGGGATATATCATAATCCGTCAAGCACTACTGATTTGTGTGCTACCACTATAAGTACGGGATATATCATAACCCGTCACACACTACTGATTTGTGTGCTACCACTATAAGTACGGGATATATCATAATCCGTCAAGCACTACTGATTTGTGTGCTACCACAATAAGTACGGAATATATCATAATCCGTCACACACTACTGATTTGTGTGCTACCACTATAAGTACGGAATATATCATAATCCGTCACACACTACTGATTTGTGTGCTACCACTATAAGTACGGATATATCATAATCCGTCAAGCACTACTGATTTGTGTACTACCACTATAAGTACGGGATATATCATAATCTGTCAAGCACTACTGATTTGTGTGCTACCATTATAAGTACGGGATATATCATAATTCGTCAAGCACTACTGATTTGTGTGCTACCACTATACGTACGGGATATATCATAATCCGTCAAGCACTACTGATGTGTGTGCTACCACTATAAGTACGGGATATATCATAACCTGTCACGCACTACTGATTTGTGTGCTACCACTATAAGTACGGGATATATCATAATCCGTCACACACTACTGATTTGTGTGCTACCACTATAAGTACGGGATATATCATAATCCGTCAAGCACTACTGATTTGTGTGCTACCACTATAAGTATGGGATATATCATAATCCGTCAAGCACTACTGATTTGTGTGCTATTTCAATAAGTACGGAATATATCATAATCCGTCACACACTACTGATTTGTGTGCTACCACTATAAGTACGGGATATATCATAATCCGTCACGCACTACTAATTTGTATGCTACCACTATACGTACGGGATATATCATAATCCGTCAAGCACTACTGATTTGTGTGCTACCACTATAAGTACGGGATATATCATAATCCGTCAAGCACTACTGATTTGTGTGCTACCACTATAAGTACGGGATATATCATAATCCGTCAAGCACTACTGATTTGTGTGCTACCACTATAAGTACGGGATATATCATAATCCGTCAAGCACTACTGATTTGTGTGCTACCACTATAAGTACGGGATATATCATAACCCGTCACACACTACTGATTTGTGTGCTACCACTATAAGTACGGGATATATCATTATCCGTCACGCACTACTAATTTGTATGCTACCACTATACGTACGGGATATATCATAATCCGTCAAGCACTACTGATTTGTGTGCTACCACTATAAGTACGGGATATATCATAATCCATCATGCACTACTGATTTGTGTGCTACCACTATAAGTACGGGATATATCATAATCCGTCAAGCACTACTGATTTGTGTGCTACCACTATACGTACGGGATATATCATAATCCGTCAAGCACTACTGATTTGTATGCTACCACTATACGTACGGGATATATCATAACCCGTCACACACTACTGATTTGTGTGCTACCACTATAAGTACGGGATATATCATAATCCGTCAAGCACTACTGATTTGTGTGCTACCACTATAAGTACTGGATATATCATCATGCACTACTGATGTGTGTGCTACCACTATAAGTACGGGATATATCATAATCCGTCAAGCACTACTGATTTGTGTGCTACCACTATAAGTACGGGATATATCATAACCCGTCACACACTACTGATTTGTGTGCTACCACTATAAGTACGGGATATATCATAATCCGTCACACACTACTGATTTGTGTGCTACCACTATAAGTACGGGATATATCATAATCCGTCAAGCACTACTGATTTGTGTGCTACCACAATAAGTACGGAATATATCATAATCCGTCACACACTACTGATTTGTGTGCTACCACTATAAGTACGGGATATATCATAACCCGTCACGCACTACTGATTTGTGTGCTACCACTATAAGTATGGGATATATCATAATCCGTCAAACACTACTGATTTGTGTGCTACCACTATAAGTACGGGATATATCATAATCCGTCACGCACTACTAATTTGCGTGCTACCACTATAAGTATGGGATATATCATAATCCGTCAAACACTACTGATTTGTGTGCTACCACTATAAGTACGGGATATATCATAATCCTTCACGCACTACTAATTTGCGTGCTACCACTATAAGTACGGGATATATCATAATCCGTCACACACTACTGATTTGTGTGCTACCACTATTAGTACGGATATATCATAATCCGTCAAGCACTACTGATTTGTGTGCTACCGCTATAAGTACGGGATATATCATAATCCGTCAAGACGGATCTGTAGCCCAGTGGTAAAATGCAGGACTGGTAATCCAGGGATCGCAGGTTCGATCCCCCGTCTGACCCTAATAAAATTAACAGTCTTTCAGATGGGACGTTAAACCGAGGTCTCGTGTCGGTGCTTTACACCGTGCACGTAAAAGAACCAGAGGAGACTCTGGAATGTGTCTCTGTCTGTATCATTGCACACTATCCTCCAAAATCTAAAATTACTAATCTCTTCAGGAGGCGTCGCTCATATGGGCAACCGGTAGCGACGTTAAATAAACGTTAAAAAACAAAACATCCGTCAAGCACTACTGATTTTTGTGCTACCACTAACTGATAAGACAGCCAGCTAGTTAAATAATTGTTACCGATTGCACATAGATATTGATTAGTGTATATGTAGTACAGTATGCCTATTGCTTATCAGCAGTATGGAGATTAAGTGAGTAATTGTCATCATCTATTGTGGAGTAAATGTATGCCAAATCTGACTAACTGACTATACATATATAATTTACAGATAAAGAGTGTGCGTATAGGACACGATGGTACTGGATTTTTTGATGACTGGGAACTGGAATTTGTTTCAGTATACATAGAAGATGTGGACGAGTTCTACGTGTTTCGACATCATGATGCTCATTGGGTTTTCAAGGACAAAGATGTGACACTACCTCGCAGAAATGGTATATGTTTACATCACTCGAGTGATTCGTCACATCTTATCAGAGAGCTCATCCTAGAGGGCAACATGAGCCTAGTTGCACTAGGGATCATGACTTCGCCCACTGGAGCCAAGGACCCTGAAAACAATTACAATGTTATTCTTACAATTTTTATACAAACTGTATAAGCTACACTAGTAGTTATTCAGTTTGCTAGCGACTCTCCACCAAGTTATGTGTGGTCAGTAAATTCTATGGGGAGTGAGGCGTTGCATTCCTGAGTGGGCAATATGAAACATATTACCCCGAGAAATATGAATATTAACCGAGGCGTTATTATTTATTAGAATACTCTTCCTTATTATTAATAAAAGAAACTGTAGGTTCTTTAGGAGACAAACTATTATAATTATAGCATTCCTGAGTGGGCAATGTGAAAAATATCACCCAGAGAAATATGAATATTAACCTCGGCATTATATCACTCCGAGAAAAATGAATATTAACCTCGGCATTATATCACTCCGAGAAAAATGAATATTAACCTCGGCATTATATCACCCCGAGAAAAATGAATATTAACCTCGGCATTATATCACTCCGAGAAATTTGAATATTAACCTCGGCATTATATCACTCCGAGAAATTTGAATATTAACCTCGGCATTATATCACCCCGAGAAATTTGAATATTAACCTCGGCATTATATCACTCCGAGAAATTTGAATATTAACCTCGCATTATATCACTCCGAGAAATTTGAATATTAACCTCGCATTATATCACTCCGAGAAATTTGAATATTAACCTCGGCATTATATCACCCCGAGAAAAATGAATATTAACCGAGGCACTATATCACCCCGAGAAAAATGAACATTAACCGAGGCATTATATCACCCCGAGAAAAATGAATATTAACCGAGGCATTATATCACCCCGAGAAAAATGAATATTAACCGAGGCATTATATCACCCCGAGAAAAATGAATATTAACCGAGGCATTATATCACCCCCGAGAAATTTGAATATTAACCTCGGCATTATATCACTCCGAGAAATTTGAATATTAACCGAGGCATTAGCCTGTTTCTAGGGGGGATATTTTTCATATTGCCCACTCAAGGAATGCAATATTTATTTTATTATACTGAACCCAGGTACAGGTATTTGAAAATATTGAAGAATTAAGTTGACTTGTCTGAGTAAATCGATTTATAGTTCTGAAACTTTAGCAAATGTTGGCATTCTTGCTCTCGTCTGATAATTATCTAGAAGCTTGTATGTATGCATTTGAATAAGCGGCTATTCATTGCAGAGTGTGACTATATTAAAGTGCGCATATCAGATCGATTGGCGCGTATGGCACGCATAAGTCTTCTGTATAGCGTTTTGCTGATTCAGACCGGAAGTGAAATAATTCTTACAATGCGCGCGCCCTATATGCCCTAGGGCGTATAGTAAGAATTATTGACTGTTTGCCTATGAACAGTTTGCATTGAATAGTCACGTGAGGTATAATAATATGTATTAACGTTGAATGTTAATACTAATAATATGACTGAATACAGAAAATACTGTGTATAAAAGATATAAGATGTCCGTTTTAATAATAATGTATTTTTTGGGAGTTGATTCTCTCCCATCTACGTTTGCGTTTATTCACTTGTGATCATGTAATGGATAATTAATATATACAATACAATCGTTTTCTAAAGCATAAAACATAATACAATGTTTATAGCCAAATACATAATGAGTACAACATATACAATTTGCATAACGCTTTCATCCGAGCCAACGAGAGTTGTTAAAACTTGCTTCGCAATCGTTGTAAAATAAATAAAGTATAAAAAAAAGAAGAGCATACACTATGGAACTCAAGTACTGGTTAACCGCTGGAGCCTGCCCAGGACAGGTGTTGTTAGGTAAACTGTCCGCCGGCGATATAGCCCAAACTGGTGCTGATGCAGGCGTAAAACCCGAACTATAACATAATATATATATAACTTAACTCGATTGTGAAACAAGTTCTTACAACTTATATTAATCACGCTCGAGACCTCAATCCTGATGGAATCCATCGCTACGAGGAAAAGAGAAGATGCATGTGGAATTTAAATGCCTTGCCTATGAGAAAATCGTAATGGCTACAGCTCTGCGCGAACTCCGAACCTCTCGCATTTAAAGCGAACGTGCTACCACTGCGCTACCACTGCGCTATCACGACTGTTCATGTGTTGATATTGCATAAATAAATTTGTATTATTTTTGTTGTTGTAGCTTTCGATGAGGTATGTATCAATACATTTGGAGACAAACAAACATGGTATCCTAAAAATTGGAGAAATGTCGACGACAAGAATTTAGGAGCAAGGCTATCAGAGAGGGAGTGCAAACAGAGATGTACGGAACAGATAAAACAACGATGTGTCGCAGTTATATATGATAGTACATATAAAAGTTGTTTTGGATTTTCTAAGGTCGATCAGAGAGATTTTAACGTTATGAGTAAATCAGAATCGACGGGTTTCTTTTTTAAAATATGTATTCACGTGTGACATTTTCATTTTAATATCAGATGGTTGTACAAGAATATGTCTCTGCAGTTATGTATGTATGCTTAGCATAGGGATTGGTTTGGATGTTACATATGGAGCGCCGTGTTGCTATTTATTCATTATTTATGTATATCCATAATTCCAGGCGCGTCGTTTTGCTATTTTTTCAGCATTTATGGATATCCATAATTCATTTTTTAGATATCCATATATAGATTATGCGATATCCATATATAGATTATTGGATATCCATAAATAGATTATTGGATATACATAATCCCAGGCACGCCATTTTGCTAATTATTCAGCATTTATGGATATCCATTATTAGATTTTTGGATATCCATAAAAAGAGTATTGGATATCAATAAATAGCTTAGAATTATGATATATCCATATATCGAATAATGGATATCCAATAATTGAATTATGGATATCCAAAAATGGAATTATTGATATCAATAAATACTGAACAAATAGCAAAATGGTTCCCCATAGTTCTAGTTATAATGTAAGATAGTTATATTTTATGCTCTCCAATGAAATATACAAATAATACCGAATATTGACAGTTTTAGCTTCATCACGTGACCTTGCTGCTCAATTCAGCTATCGCAACGGCATCCGTTTATATGAGGACCTAAAAACTGTCATTTAATGGTCTAAACCGGAGCGACAACTGTCATATAGAGCACCATTGTGGCCTTAACTGTGTGTACACCATTGAAATCAGGTGCAAATACGGTCTTCTAATGGCCTTAACTGTGTGTACACCATTGAAATCAGGTGCAAATACTGTCTTCTAATGGCCTTAACTGTGTGTACACCATTGAAATCAGGTGCAAATACTGTCTTCTAATGGCCTTAACTGTGTGTACACCATTGAAATCAGGTGCAAATACTGTCTTCTAATGGCCTTAACTGTGTGCACACCATTGAAATCAGGTGCAAATACCGTCTTCTAATGGCCTTAACTGTGTGTACACCATTGAAATCAGGTGCAAATACTGTCTTCTAATGGTCTTAACTGTGTGCACACCATTGACATCAGGTGCAAATACTGTCTTCTAATGGTCTTAACTGTGTGCACACCATTGAAATCAGGTGCGAAAACTGTCATATAGAGCACTATTGTGGCATTAACTGTGGGCACACCATTGAAATCATGTGCGAACACTGTCATATAGAGCACTATTGTGGCATTAACTGTGTGAACACCATTGAATCAGGTGCGAAAACTGTCATATAGAGCACTATTGTGGCATTAACTGTGTGAACACCATTGAAATCAGGTGCGAAAACTGTCATCTAATGGCCTTAACTGTGTGCACACAATTGGAATCAGGTGCAAAAACGTTACTCTAATCGCCATAACTGTGTGCACACCATTGAAATCAGATGCGCAAACTATCAAATAGAGCACTATTGTGGCCTTACTGTGTGCACACCATTGAAATCATGTGTGAAAACTGTCACATAGAGCACTATTATGGCCGTAACTGTGTGAACACCACTGAAATCATGTGTGAAATCTGTCGTCTAATGGCCTTACCCGTGTGCATACCATTGAAATCATGTGCAAAAACTGTCATATAAGGGCCTTAACTGTGTGCACACCATTGAAATCAGGTGCGACAACTGTCACATAGAGCACTATTGTGGCCTTACTGTGTGCACACCATTGAAATCAGGTGCATAAACGTTATTCTAACCGCCTCAACTGTGTGAACACCATTGAAATCGGGTGCAAAAATGTCGTATAGAGCACTATTGTGGCCTTAAATATTGCACACCATTGACATCAAATGCCAAAACTGTCATCTAATGGCCTTAACTGTGTACATACCATTGAAATCAGGTTCTAACACTGTCATATACAGCACTATTGTAGCCTTAACTGTGTGCACACAATTGAAATCAGGTGCGACAATTGTCATCTAATGGCATTAACTGTGTGCACATCATTGAAATCAGGTGCGAAATCTGTCACAGAGCACCATTGTGGCTTTAAATGTGTGCACGCCATTGAAATCAGGTACGAAAACTGTCATATAGCACAGTTGTGGCCTTAACTGTGTGCACTTCATTGAAGTAAGGTGCAAAAACTGTCTTCTAATGGTCTTAACTGTGTGCACACCATTGAAATCAGGTGCGAAAACTGTCACATAGAGCACCATTGTGGCCTTAACTGTGTGCACATCATTGAAATCAGGTGCAAAAACTGTCATATAGAGCACTATTGTGGCCTTAACTGTGTGTGCACCATTGAAAGCATGTGCGCAAACTGTCATATAGAGCACTAAACACATTTATTGAGTAATGGTCCTTGATTTATAGACACAATTATTGAGTTATGGTCCTTGATTTATACACATTTATTGAGTAATGGTCCTTGATTTATGGACACATTTATTGAGTTATGGCCCTTGATGTATAGACACATTTATTGAGTAATGATCCTTATTTATAGACACATTTATTGAGTAATGGTCCTTGATTTATGGACACATTTATTGAGTTATGGTCCTTGATTTATGGACACATTTATTGAGTAATGGTCCTTGATTTATGGACACATTGACTTATTTTGTGGTTTTGACTTTCAAACACAAAGATCTTGTGATGCCCGGAAATTTGAGATTATAAAAAGAAGAAAAGTCAGCAACAGTATGTAGATGACAAGAGAAATTTTCGGAAATTGAAGTCGACGATGTTCAGAGAAAACCAAGCCAGCTCCAACTTTTATAATCGTTGTATTGTAGATTTTAGGATCGAACCCGGGTTGCAGTGGTGAAAAGCGAGCGCACTAATCAGACACGAGTAATATAATGAAAGGCATAATTTTATCGGTTTTAACATTTCCAAAATATGTGAAAACTGTACGAGGTCTAACCGAACCCTTGGTTCAGATGTGCTGTGTATTGTAAAACTGTAGGTCTAACCGAACCCTTGGTTCAGATGTGCTGTGTAT
This sequence comes from Archivesica marissinica, assembly GCA_014843695.1. NCBI lineage: Eukaryota > Metazoa > Mollusca > Bivalvia > Venerida > Vesicomyidae > Archivesica > Archivesica marissinica. The sequence goes on along the minus strand of CM026400.1, from coordinate 12,079,652 downwards.
TGTAAAACTGTAGCAGGTCTAACCCAACCCTTGATTCAGATGTGCTGTGTATTGTAAAACTGTAGGAGGTCTAACCCAACCCTTGGTTCAGATGTACTGTGTATTGTATAACTGTAGATCTAACCCAACCCTTGGTTCAGATGTGCTGTGTATTGTATAACTGTAGAGCTAACCTAACCCTTGGTTCAGATGTGCTGTGTATAGTAAAACTGTAGGAGGTCCAACCCAACCCTTGATTCTGCTGTGCTGTGTATTGTAAAACTGTAGGAGGTCCAACCCAACCCTTGGTTCAGATGTACTGTGTATTGTAAAACTGTAGGAGGTCTAACCCAACCCTTGGTTCAGATGTGCTGTGTATTGTATAACTGTAGATCTAACCCAACCCTTGGTTCAGATGTGCTGTGTATTGTAAACTGTAGGAGGTCTAACCCAACCCTTGGTTCAGATGTGCTGTGTATTGTATAACTGTAGATCTAACCCAACCCTTGGTTCAGATGTGCTGTGTATTGTAAAACTGTAGGATGTCTAACCCAACCCTTGGTTCAGATGTGCTGTGTATTGTATAACTGTAGATCTAACCCAACCCTTGGTTCAGATGTGCTGTGTATTGTATAACTGTAGGTCTAACCCAACCCTTGGTTCAGATGTGCTGTGTATTGTATAACTGTAGATCTAACCGAACCCTTGGTTCAGATGTGCTGTGTATTGTAAAACTGTAGGAGGTCCAACCCAACCCTTGGTTCAGATGTGCTGTGTATTGTAAAACTGTAGGAGGTCTAACCCAACCCTTGGTTCAGATGTGCTGTGTATTGTAAAACTGTAGGAGGTCTAACCCAACCCTTGGTTCAGATGTGCTGTGTATTGTAAAACTGTAGGAGGTCTAACCCAACCCTTGGTTCAGATGTGCTGTGTATTGTAAAACTGTAGGAGGTCTAACCATTGGTTCAGATGTGCTGTGTATTGTAAAACGATAATGTACAAAATGTAGCATAACTCGGTAAGTTAGCGAATACACTCGTGTTCACTCAATGTCGAGTTTCATTTGAATTGGGCGAGGAATTGAGGGACAATGTGGCGGACGGGTCGAACGTACAAATTTGTTGATAAAAATGACAACCATGTTGATAAAAATGAGATCTCAAATGAAACATCAACCATACATGTCATCTTTACTGACACAGTCCAAACTGGCCTTTATTTAACAATTGGTGATTTTTGACTAGAGGTGTTGGTGACCAAGCCAGGTGGTTACCAGTAGTGAGTGACATGCTTGCGTATACTGTTAAACCAGTCTTAAGCAGCTAGCCAATGGAATCACAGAAAGTGGCGGCTTAGCACAGGTGGCTGCTTAATAGGGGTCAAATGTATAATAAAACAACATTTGGGAAACTAACTGCTTAATACAGGGTGGCTGCTTAATAGAGGTGTATCTTGAAAACATTTTTATTTATTCAATGAGAGACATTCCCCCGAATAGGATAGGTCTTTTTTAATTGGTTTTCATCGCGGTTTCCTTTGAATATTCATCCGTTTTCTCATCTTATAATTATTAAATCTCAACAAATAAACAAAGGTTTACAGTAAAGTAAACAAAGGTTTACAGTAGAGTAAACAAAGGTTTACAGTAGAGTAAACAAAGGTTTACAGTAGAGTAAACAAAGGTTTACACAAAGGTTTACAGTAGAGTAAACAACGGTTTACAGTAGAGTAAACAAAGGTTTACAGTATAGTAAACAAAGGTTTACAGTAGAGTAAACAAAGGTTTACAGTAGAGTAAACAAAGGTTTACAGTAGAGTAAACAAAGGTTTACAGTAGAGTATACAAAGGTTTACAGTAGAGTAAACAAAGGTTTACAGTAGAGTAAACAAAGGTTTACAGTAGAGTAAACAAAGGTTTACAGTAGAGTAAACAAAGGTTTACAGTAGAGTAAACAAAGGTTTACAGTAGAGTAAACAAAGGTTTACAGTAGAGTAAACAAAGGTTTACAGTAGAGTATACAAAGGTTTACAGTATAGTAAACAAAGGTTTACAGTAGAGTAAACAAAGGTTTACAGTAGAGTAAACAAAGGTTTACAGTAGAGTAAACAACGGTTTACAGTAGAGTAAACAAAGGTTTACAGTAGAGTAAACAAAGGTTTACAGTAGAGTAAACAAAGGTTTACAGTAGAGTAAACAAAGGTTTACAGTAGAGTAAACAAAGGTTTACAGTAGAGTAGACAAAGGTTTACAGTAGAGTAAACAAAGGTATACAGTAGAGTAAACAAAGGTTTATAGTAGAGTAAACAAAGGTTTACAGTAGAGTAAACAAAGGTTTACACAAAGGTTTACAGTAGAGTAAACAAAGGTTTACAGTAGAGTAAACAAAGGTTTACAGTATAGTAAACAAAGGCTTACAGTAGAGTAAACAAAGGTTTATAGTAGAGTAAACAAAGGTTTACAGTAGAGTAAACAAAGGTTTATAGTAGAGTAAACAAAGGTTTACAGTAGAGTAAACAAAGGTTTACAGTAGAGTATACAAAGGTTTACAGTAGAGTAAACAAAGGTTTACAGTAGAGTAGACAAAGGTTTACAGTAGAGTAGACAAAGGTTTACAGTAGAGTAAACAAAGGTTTACAGTAGAGTAAACAAAGGTTTACAGTAGAGTAGACAAAGGTTTACAGTAGAGTAAACAAAGGTTTATAGTAGAGTAGACAAAGATTTACAGTAGAGTAAACAGAGGTTTACAGTAGAGTAGACAAAGGTTTACAGTAGAGTAAACAAAGGTTTACAGTAGAGTAAACAAAGGTTTACAGTAGAGTAGACAAAGATTTATAGTAGAGTAAACAAAGGTTTACAGTAGAGTAAACAAAGGTTTACAGTAGAGTAAACAAAGGTTTACTCTACTACAGTAGAGTAAACAAAGGTTTACAGTAAAGTAAACAAAGGTTTACAGTAAAGTTGACAAAGGTTTACAGTAGAGTAAACAAAGGTTTACAGTAGAGTAAACAAAGGTTTACAGTAGAGTAAACAAAGGTTTACAGTAGAGTAAACAAAGGTTTACAGTAGAGTAAACAAAGGTTTACAGTAAAGTAAACAAAGGTTTACAGTAGAGTAAACAAAGGTTTACAGTAGAGTAAACAAAGGTTTATAGTAGAGTAAACAAAGGTTTACAGTAGAGTAAACAAAGGTTTACAGTAGAGTAAACAAAGGTTTATAGTAGAGTAGACAAAGGTTTACAGTAGAGTAAACAAAGGTTTACAGTAGAGTAAACAAAGGTTTACAGTAGAGTAAACAAAGGTTTACTCTACTACAGTAGAGTAAACAAAGGTTTACAGTAAAGTAAACAAAGATTTACAGTAGAGTAAACAAAGGTTTACAGTAAAGTTGACAAAGGTTTACAGTAAAGTTGACAAAGGTTTACAGTAAAGTTGACAAAGGTTTACAGTAGAGTAAACAAAGGTTTACAGTAGAGTAAACAAAGGTTTACAGTAGAGTAAACAAAGGTTTACAGTAGAGTAAACAAAGATTTACAGTAGAGTAAACAAAGGTTTACAGTAAAGTAAACAAAGGTTTACAGTAGAGTAAACAAAGGTTTACAGTAGAGTAAACAAAGGTTAATAGTAGAGTAGACAAATATTTACAGTAGAGTAAACAAAGGTTTACAGTAGAGTAAACAAAGGTTTACAGTAGAGTAAACAAAGGTTTACTCTACTACACAGTAGAGTAAACAAAGGTTTACAGTAAAGTAAACAAAGATTTACAGTAGAGTAAACAAAGGTTTACAGTAAAGTAGACAAAGGTTTACAGTAAAGTTGACAAAGGTTTACAGTAGAGTAAACAAAGGTTTACAGTAGAGTAAACAAAGGTTTACAGTAAAGTAAACAAAGGTTTACAGTAGAGTAAACAAAGATCTACAGTAGAGTAAACAAAGGTTTACAGTAGAGTAGACAAAGATTTACAGTAGAGTAAACAAAGGTTTACAGTAAAGTAAACAAAGGTTTACAGTAAAGTAAACAAAGGTTTACAGTAAAGTAAACAAAGGTTTACAGTAGAGTAAACAAAGATTTACAGTAGAGTAAACAAAGGTTTACAGTAGAGTAGACAAAGATTTACAGTAGAGTAAACAAAGGTTTACAGTAGAGTAAACAAAGGTTTACGGTAGAGTAGACAAAGGTTTACGGTAAAGTAAACAAAGGTTTACAGTAAAGAATACAAAGGTTTACAGTAGAGTAAACAAAGGTTTACAGTAACAGCGTTGGATATTCGTGACAATATGTTCCGGCCAACTTGGCCTGTACTTGAGAAAAGGTACCGGCCAAGATGAAATAGTACAGGCCAATTTTTGGCCTGTACTTAAGAATTAGTTCCGGCCGCAAATAAATGGTACAGGTCATTGAATGTGGTTCTGTCCGGTGGCAAAGCAACCGGATGCAAGTGCCACAGGCAATTGCCATGCTAGGGGGGTCCGGGGGCATGCCCCCCACGAAATTTGTTTTAAGTAGACACAAAATGGTGCATTCTGGTGGACTTTGGGGTAAAATCAACCTCTTTTTTTATCTTAAATTTTGTCACTTTTTTAGATAATTTTTCTTCAAAATTGCTATGTAAGTAACTGTTTAACTAAGGGGGGTTGCTTTTGAATCATTTTTAGGACTGTCCCCATTCAACTTATCTTTTTTTATTAAAAACCTTTATAACCACATATACGCTTACATCCGAGCCAACGAGAGTGATTAATATAAGTTGTTCAAACTTGCTTCGCAATCGTTGTAAAATAAATAAATTATAAAAATTAAAAAAAAAAAAAATTAAAAAAAAAAAATTAAATAAATCGCCACGATGTCGAGTGCGTAGTAAACGTTTCTCGCCAGTCTAAAAACGTTATCGCCATGGCGAGTTGGCGAGTGCGAATATCCAACGCTGCAGTAAAGTAGAAATTTGCTGTACATTAATAAACATGATTTTGATAAAATCACATTTATCGTAACATCTGCAGTGGCTCAAACTAGACCCAAATCCTTGGAAGAAGTGAGAAAGTGCAAGATTGAGTCATCTAATGGTATTATTCAATCAATTTTAACATAATATAGGGTTAAAATACACAATATGACCATTAAATACAATATTTGAATAGGAGGAATTCTTTATAATGGCCAGTCTATCTTACTGGACAATAATTATTTTGTCCGAAAATTGTAACAAAAACATTTTTTTAGGGAGAAGTGGTGCCCCAGTGGTCGAAGTCAGGGTCCCTCGGGTGACTACTCCGCCCATGTCGCCCTCTAGAATAAGCCCTCATCTGGTTAGGGAACAACAGTAAAGTTTAAATCAAACATAAAATGCTGAATTGAATGTCTTCTTCCTTTTCCCATCTTGCACATTGATTTGTCCGTACGGGCACTGAAAATATAATCTCAGTCTTAACTATGCTCATCACAAACCATAAAGAAACAATACACAATATGCTTTTGCTGGACACGACGTGTAGGTTGCCCGACATGAAGTGTATGTTGCCAGACATGACGTGCGTAAGTTGCCAGACATGACATGTAGGTTGCTGGACATGATGTGAAGGTTCCAGACATAACATGTAGGTTGCCAGACATAACATGTAGGTTGCCGGACATGACGTGTAGGTTGCCAGACATGACGTGAAGGTTGCCAGACATAACATGTAGGTTGCTGGACATAACATGTAGGTTGCTGGACATAACGTGTAGGTTGCCGGACATAACGTGTAGGTTGCCGGACATGACGTGTAGGTTGCCGGACATGACGTGTAGGTTGCCAGACATGACGTGCGTAAGTTGCTGGACACGATGTGATGGTTGCCAGACATGACATATAGGTTGCCAGACATGACGTGAAGGTTGCTGGACATAACATGAAGGTTGCCGGACATAATGTGAAGGTTGCTGGACATAATGTGAAGGTTGCTGGACATAATGTGTAGGTTGAGCACTGGACATAACGTGTAGGTTGCTGGACATAATGTGTAGGTTGCTGGACATAATGTGAAGGTTGCTGGACATAATGTGTAGGTTGCCGGACATAACGTGTAGGTTGCTGGACATAATGTGAAGGTTGCCGGACATAATGTGTAGGTTGCTGGACATAATGTGAAGGTTGCTGGACATAATGTGTAGGTTGCCGGACATAACGTGTAGGTTGCTGGACATAATGTGAAGGTTGCCGGACATAACGTGAAGGTTGCCGGACATAATGTGAAGGTTGCCGGACATAACGTGAAGGTTGCTGGACATAATGTGTAGGTTGCCGGACATAATGTTAAAGTTGCCGGACATAGGGTGAAGGTTGCCAGACATGACATGAAAGTTGCCGGACATAACGTGAAGGTTGCCGGATACAACTTGGTAATGTGATAAAATGGATCTTAAACTTTCATACCATAATTTATGTAACATTAGTAAATGTTTTTTATCTAGTTGTACTGGATTGATAGGAACTTATATATATACATGTCTGCATGCGTTTCCGCAACACTCTCCCCGTTGTAGATGAGCAACCCTCGTCATCACGTAATAGCCAGTTAGCGGATCCACGTACATTAACTGTTGGTCCTGATATATAATATAAAATTATTATTAAGCATAAGTTTAGTAATATTAAATAAAGATGCCATGAATATAATAATTTATAATGCTAGACGGTTAATATCGCCAAGGTAACATCGCCAGGGTAATATCACCATTGCGTATTTTTCGTATGCATACCGAGCAAAATTTCTAATTGGTCACCTGGTCTTATTTGGAGCCGAGTAATGATGATACAATATAATATTTTATTATTATTTATTATTATAATGCATTTTATTCCAGATGATTATAACAATTCAATGTTGAAAGTAGCATTAAATCGTAATAAAGGATGTTTTGGGTAAAATATAAATACTAATGTGTGTGTGTTTACAAAAATCTAAATAGTTGCTCAGAAACGATAAAATTCCAATAAATTTAAACCGTCGGATACGTGAATTTGTTTATCAACACAAATTGTAAACACGCACAGCTCGCATGCGTGAAACAACAGAGGATGTAGAAAACAATGTATATATTTTGAACATGAAAGACTATCTATCTATATTCCTCTAATGTCGAACCCCTCGCGGGGATGTAGAAATGTCCCTAAAAGACTTAGCTAACAGAGGTATGAATCAACATCTCAAGTAATTTAATTAAAAAAGACATGTGGGACAAATGGGGACGATGCATTCCGAATGTAAACAAGTGCGGACAATGCATTCCGAATGTAAACAAGTGCGGACGATGCGTTCCGAATGTAAACAAGTGCGGACGATGCGTTCCGAATGTAAACAAGTGCGGACGATGCATTCCGAATGTAAACAAGTGCGGACGATGCATTCCGAATGTAAACAAGTGCGGACGATGCGTTCCGGTTGTAAACAAGTGCGTGGCCGATCGACTCGGAAAGTCCTACTTTCGATTTCGAGTTTGTTTTATAGCAAAAAACACTGTTTACCAAATGAACATAAGCATACAAAGTATAATGTTAGAATGTGTAGCAGCATTGCTACCCATACGTAAAAATTTAATTTTTCAAATATCTTTTATTTCATACGATGTAATGCTGCTTTAACGATCTGTAATAAATCATTTTATTCCAGATGATTATACAGCAATTCATTGTTTAACGATCTGTAATAAAATCTTCAAATATTGCTATAGTACAGGGCTCATTCTAGAGGGCGATGTGGGCGAAATAGTCGCCCAAGTGACCCTGACTTCACCCCCTGGAGGCCCCACTTCTACTTATTTTTATTATTACAATTTTCATACAAACTTTTGTCCAGTAAGATACACTGGTCCATTATAACGCACTCCTATTCAAATGTTGTACTTTATGGTCATACTGTGCATCTTAACCAATTTTGCTGACATTTATTAAACACCAATTAAGGACAGGACGCGTTCTGACCCAGAATGAGCCCTGTTCTATGGTTAGTAGTTTGCTCCAAATATTGTAAAACACCAGGTGACCGATTAGAAATTTTGTTGAGTTTAAGTAAAATAAGAAATTGACCTGACGTCGCAATTCTGGAGGTACTGGAAATAATCAATGGGCTATTAACACTATAAATCCTGCATGATGGGCTATTAACACTATAAATCTGCATGACGTGCTATTAACACTATAAATCCTGCATGACGTGCTATTAACACTACATATCCTGCACGACGTGCTATTGACACTACAAATCCTGCTACAGTAGTAATTCCAATGTAAAACTTGCTAAAAGTTGTGCAAATAGACGTTCCACATATATCACGCTAAAGGTTAAAATTTACAGTGCATTTTTTAGTTGCGGATGTCATTTTGGAAGTATTACCGAATGGGATACTACCATTAATTGATTCTACATGTATGTCATTTTACATTTCGATGATTATGAGCGATTCGTTGCGCCTCTAGTGACAAGTATGTCAGTGACTAAAGCTTTGATACGGTCGAGGAACTAATGACGTTCTGCTTGTTTTGGGGGTTTTAAAGTCGCCTTGGGTCATACTGCGACTCTCTCCAGCTATTATTGGTGGAGGAAGACCCCAGGTGATGATGACGATTGACCGTATAAGATTACGGGCAGGGTGTTGCGCCCTTCTAAAATGGCCTAAATGGAGCACTGTGTGGTTTATGTATATTTATCGTCGCTACCGGTTGCCCATATCAACGACGCCTCCTGAAGAGATTAGTCATTTTAAATCTTTGGAGGATAGGGCAATGATACAGACAGAGACCCACACCAGAGTCTCCTCTGGTTCTTTTACGTGCACAGTGTACATCATCGACACGAGACCTCGGTTTAATGTCCAAGCTGAAAGACTGTTAATTGTATTAGGGTCAGACGGGGGATCGAACCTGGGATCCATGGATTACCAGTCCAACGTTTATGCTCATACTTCTGTCAATAAATGACCATCCTTTTTCACAGAAACACATGCAAATTGTGCATTATGAAACTAAGTTTGCATTACGAAACTAAGAACTATTTTTTGCATGCGAACGACCCGGAAGCAATCTCGTTGTGATGCGTCACTTAGAATTTTGGAAATAGCACCGTATCAAATTATTAGCAAACACATATATATAGTGTATCCATTTCATACTGCTGGTTCGATCCCTGGATTACAAGTCCACAGATCTGTCTGTATAAAGCACTGAACATGTGCTTACTATATAATTGAACTTATGACCTCGCAATTAAATCTCCCAACAGCCTTACATGCCAATACTACCCTGCATGAAGGTATACAGTAAAACCTGTCTTAAGCAACCAGCCAAGGGAATCACAGACAGTGGCTGCTTATCACATGTGGCGGCTCAATAGAGGTAAACTGTATAATAAAACAACATATTGGGAATCCTGAAGTTGGCTGCTTAATACAGACTGGCTGCTTAATAGAGGCGACCACTAACACAGGTTTGAAAAATGCCTGGATAGTGAAATGTCACATTTTTCAAGTATAAATATTTGGACTAAGGTTTGACTGTACATTAATTTGGAGAAAATCCATTCAGCAATTTATAAATCATTGTGAAGTCTCACCTTGACTGCAAGCCTGTGACAATCATGTATCTTCCTTTCCGTGGCCGACAACTTCTCATAGTCTACCAACATCTCCCATAAATCCGTATCATTCTGTTGAACACCACAGCTGGGCGACTCAACATCGGCACCTGACCCCTGGCTGAAATGACGACTAGGCATACAAGCACCAATACACTGGATAACAGCATCAGACCTCTGGGAAACACTACGTCTAGACAAAATTGAGCAAGAACTGTTTGATGATTCCCTATGTATCACAAATGGTAAGTTGTTACGTATCACACAATTACACTGGTTACTGGAAATGTTTGTCTTCATACGTCTATGCAGCTTGGCTTTAAGCACCGATGGAGTTCCTAGTTTTGACCAGTCCGGACGATTTTGTAAACTCGCTGTAACAGATTTTGATCTACACATACTTGTGTTACTGTAGTCGCGTTCATAACTTTCGATGTGTTCACTCTTAGAATGTAAAGGATTCCATGAAACTGTATGATCAGTGAGTATATTGTTACCTCTATTCAATATCTCAGTATTAGCACTTACATCGCATGATGTGTCATATGAGACGTCTTTTCCCGAGACAATCCATGGCACTTTGAACAAAATCTTCCGCTGCAGTACATTATATCTTTTTCCATGCAATATCAATTTCATGACTGGTTGCATGTGGTTCTGTTTTCTGGGCAACAACTTGCATTGATGTCATAAATGGTGATATTTGTGTTCAATAATTATAGCGATCTGTTCTTGTTACAATCTGCATCGATCCGAAATAACTCATCTGAAAGAAACAACAGCAACACAGGTGTGAATAATACTCTCGGCGATAGATCTATGGGTCGACAATATCTTGTACAGAATTCGAGAAGATAAGCTACCCGAGCCTGAACAATTTGTATAACATTAAGTAGACCTATAACTAAGACCCAGTGTCATCGAGATCTAACACTGGCACCGAAACAGACCCAGTGTCAACTAGATGTAACAAGTTGGTGTAACACTGTCACCAAAACAGACCCAGTGTCATCTAAATGTAACAAGTAGGTGTGACAGTTACCAAAACAGTGTCAACTAGATGTAACAAGTGGATGTAACACTGTCACCGAAACAGACCCAGTGTCAACTAGATGTAACAAGTTGGTGTAACACTGTCACCAAAACAGACCCAGTGTCACCTAGATGTAACAAGTTGGTGTAACACTGTCACCAAAACAGACCCAGTGTCAACAAGATGTAACAAGTGGGTGTAACACTGTCACCAAAACAGACCCAGTGTCAACAAGATGTAACAAGTAGGTGTAACACTGTCACCAAAACAGACCCAGTGTCAACTAGATGTAACAAGTGGGTGTAAGTTATTGTGCATTATAGATATACATTATTGTGCATTATAGACATACGTTATTGTGCATTATAGACATACGTTATTGTGCATTATAGACATACGTTATTGTGCATTATAGATATACGTTATTGTGCATTATAGACATACGTTATTGTGCATTATAGACATACGTTATTGTGCATTATAGACATACGTTATTGTGCATTATAGACATACGTTATTGTGCATTATAGACGTACGTTATTGTGCATTATAGATATACATTAGTGTGCATTATAGACATACGTTATTGTGCATTATAGACATACGTTATTGTGCATTATAGACATACATTATTGTGCATGAATATGGATACATACATTTTGCATGTATATGGACAAGATGACTCCAGTTGTTTTCAATTGGCGACAGAAATGGTGCTGACAAAAATTCAGACAGAGGAAACACTGTTTACTATCAATGCCAAAATTTTAAAGCATGCATCCAATACGACTTCCAATCTTACCATACTGTTACTGTACCCTCAGAAATGCTAGTGTTATGAAGAATAGGATTTGAGATCGATGGGTCCCCAGTTTGATAATTAGACATCTCACACACATTAGTATAAACTTTATTTATTTTAACAACGATTGCGAAACAAGCTAACAACTTATATTAACCACTCATGTTGGTGCGGATGATAACTTATTTATGGAAGGAAATCGATGAAAACCCACCTGTAGAACAAAACATTGATTAGTAGCCTACTACTTAACCAACTGGTAACCACTTAGCCCCGTAAAACAGGTCGACCACACGCTTAGCCCAGTAAAACAGGTCGACCACACGCTTAGCCCAGTAAAACAGGTCGACCACACACATAGCCCAGTAAAACAGGTTGACCACACACTTAGCCCAGTAAAACAGGTCGACCACACACTTAGCCCAGTAAAACAGGTCGACCACACACTTAGCCCAGTAAAACAGGTTGACCACACACTTAGCCCAGTAAAACAGATCGACCACACGCTTAGCCCAGTAAAACAGGTCGACCACACACTTAGCCCAGTAAAACAGGTCGACCACACGCTTAGCCCAGTAAAACAGGTCGACCACACGCTTAGCCCAGTAAAACAGGTCGACCACACACTTAGCCCAGTAAAACAGGTCGACCATACGCTTAGCCCAGTAAAACAGGTCGACCACACGCTTAGCCCAGTAAAACAGGTCGACCACACGCTTAGCCCAGTAAAACAGGTCGACCACACGCTTAGCCCAGTAAAACAGGTCGACCACACGCTTAGCCCAGTAAAACAGGTCGACCACACGCTTAGCCCAGTAAAACAGGTCGACCACACGCTTAGCCCAGTAAAACAGGTCGACCACACGCTTAGCCCAGTAAAACAGGTTGACCACACGCTTAGCCCAGTAAAACAGGTCGACCACACGCTTAGCCCAGTAAAACAGGTCGACCACACGCTTAGCCCAGTAAAACAGGTCGACCACACGCTTAGCCCAGTAAAACAGGTCGATCACACGCTTAGCCCAGTAAAACAAGCACGCTTAGCCCAGTAAAACAGGTCGACCAAGGTCGACCACACTTAGCCCAGTAAAACAGGTCGACACACGCTTAGCCCAGTAAAACAGGTCGACCACACACTTAGCCCAGTAAAACAGGTCGACCACATGCTTAGCCCAGTAAAACAGGTCGACCACACACTTGGCCCAGTAAAACAGGTTGACCACACACTTGGCCCAGTAAAACAGGTCGACCACACGCTTAGCCCAGTAAAACAGGTCGACCACACACTTAGCCCAGTAAAACAGGTCGACCACACGCTTAGCCCAGTAAAACAGGTCGACACAAAGGGAAGTGATATTAATGGGAAATGAATATGGAAATTGGCTATGTGTGGAAGTCGTGATAACGCAATGCCTTTGCGCTTCAGGCTCGGAGTTTGTGCCCAGCTGTAGCCATTACGATCGTGTCCAAAATCGCTTAATTCCTGTAGTATATTCCGGTGTTTAATGGCGACACGGATATATGGTATGTGCAAAAGAGTAGGGGTGAGGCTCCAGGAATCAGAGTGCGTCTCCTAAAGAATAAAAAGAGTGTAGTGTATTCCGGCATGGATAGAACATTGGCCCAGATAGCTCAGTTGGTAGAGCTGTCCAACTAATGTTCGGGAGGTCGTGGTTTCGAGACCCACGTCGGTTCACTAACATTTTTGCTCTTTCTTTGCTTTGTCACTTTATTCCACATTGTCACTCGAGAGCGATAAAACTAGTTTCACAATCCAGCTAAAATAAAAAAATTTAAACAAACTAAACTACGTAGGGATTACTGTATTCTTCAATTATACCCAATAATATTTCGGATCATAATTGGGAAGTATATGTGATGAACGAAACATGAAAACTGTAAAATAAACCAACTCAACTCACGACAACTGTCAAAACTGACAATAACATGTCGCGAAAAACGGCTACAAAACAAAATTATCTGTGACAGTGACGCATCATAGCAATATATTGCATAATTATTTATTTGGAATGAAATGTTGAAATATAAATTACAAAACTGAGCATCATTGTGGAAGAAATCCAACAGTTGATAACATTGATACACAGGCACCAGACACAAAAAAAAAATTATTTTTGGCCTATGGTCATATAGTAAGTAATATATAATATATTACTTACTATATGACCATAGGCCAAAAAAATTTTTAACTGTACATTGATATTACAATTTACCGGTCTCCCTATTCACCGACAAGAATCGTCAAGAGCCGAAAAATGGTTAAATAGGCATACAAGACGTCGACAAGAGATGGTTACTTAACAAATATGATATAATAAAGTCATCTAAAGTATTAAATATAACATGTGTTTGTCATATATTGGCTTATTCCATCCAAAAAACTCAACACGATCAAACGCCGTCTTGACGGTCCGCCATACTGTAAAGGGACTTAACTCTGTCTGGTATAAAGGTATAACACCACTACCGTCTATACTACCTCTATGTAGAATACAATCATACATCACTGTGTACAGTAGTCTGTACAATCCGTAGGTTTAACACACTCATAGATCACTGTATGCAATATGCTGCACTACCCCTAGATATAACACAATCATAGATAAGTGTGTACAGTAATATGTACGACCCCTAGGTAGAACACAAGCATAGGCAAATGTGTAGAGTAGTATTTACTATCGCTAGGTGTTGATATGATCAGATACTTAATACGGCTCAATTAATAATCTTGGTGTTAAAATATATTTATTTGACTGACCAGGCAAAATATATCGGCGCCTGTTCCCAGGCTACCCTGGAGTTTACAGAACTGCATGCGGTAAATGTGGATTCTTGTTTGGAACTGAGAATTTGACTGTGACAGTTCCTGGATTTACCATAGCACGAAGAAGGAGAAAATACAGTGGTGTGCATTCAATAAACCATATGTAATATATTGACTATGGCTATCCATTAGTAGATCCAGTTGAAGGTGTCCAGCGAAGATAAGTTTGTTGGGGGCTGGCTTCTATCGTACCGTTACACACTTGCTCCTTTCCCTAAATCTACAATGATTAGATCTCCGACTATTGAGAACAAGCCATCCCTTATAATGGGGATAGCACTCGGGTCATTATGAATGTTATACATTGAGAATTACCCAGTACACCTCTGTTCACCCCGCACACTACTGATATTCCTTGAACGATATGATACAGCAACAACATTTGTTACGAATGAACCCCATGGATCAGTCCCGTTTCTCACTGTTCTAGAGCAGTCAGATCGATGTGTAGGTTTTGTGCATTGGCAAGCATATACAGGCAGGCAAGCAATGCGTTTTTGAGCCAGATTAGCATTCACTGAAACTAAAATAAAATCAACTAACGCAATGTTACGGTACAGTATAAAATGTCGGCACATAAAATACATGCCAATTGAACTAATGCTTCTACTTCAACGTCATACTGCCGAACAATTTAGTAATGATTATGATTGGCAGGCGCAGTCTAGAATAGTTAGTTAATCTAAAATGGTATGTGGAAGTTAAGGACCTACAAAGCTATAGTTAAAAGCAGGCAGTACAAGGATTGGAGATAGTTCGAGTCCAGTCTGCTAACAAAGGTCGGCAGACTGTGACTCGTCTATATATATATGTCGGTAGACTGTAACAGTTCCGTAAGTTTTCGATTTCCAAAATCACGAGCAATGTTTGCGTCTGCGCACGCATGCGCCATGCAGTACTTTCCTTATAAGGGCATATCTTGGAAAAGGACAGCTGTAGACCATACGGCCTCTGATAGCCTGATTGTTCTTGGGGGGAAAGAGCTGGCATGGTAGGCCTTATTGGGTTTTTTACTTTGGGATTAGATAGTTACGGTTTCTTGTGGGTGTACGGTGATGGTGATCCACAGCAACTAGTTCATTTCGTATTTTGAAAAACATAATTAGTGAGGCTTGGTTTCGGCTATGTTCTAATGTTTTCCAATTGAGGGTGGATACTATTTGTGATACACTACTGTATATAGGGGAACTGAAGACGTCAGGGCACCTATGCACGGCGTACTTGTTATTTTTTATTTATCCACCATAACTTGTGGAATATCTTATTTTGATTTATTACATCATTGAATAAAACAACACGTATTGGTCTTAATCAGAAATGGTATAGAAACTAGTTTTGTGTAGATTTTTTAAATACGGATAGCTACCCGTATTGCTCATACACCGTAACAGTTTCGGTGGAAATATTCTCCCAATGAAATTAGCCTAGAACTATATAAATATTTTAAATACGGATGAAAATGGAAAATACGCCGAGCATAAGAATACGCCTAGCATAGGTTCCACCAACTCAATCTATGATTGAGCTATCTTAAATATGCTTTGCCTTAGGCTATTCATATTATAATGTTGTAACGACTGGTTTCGCAATTGAGCCAACTAAATGTTGGATAAACTAATTCAGAAGTACTATAGGTCCATGGATATGCTTGAATTTACTTTGATGCTTTGTCGTGTTCATATTTATTATTATTATTATATTATTTCGTTAAAATAATTCTAGTTGTGTATGAGTTTACCGGTGTCGGGATAAAATATCCATTTTGGTGTACATGTTACGAAAACACGAATGTTTTCAGAAACCAACAACTAAACTAGTAAAACTATCAATAAATATATTGTAGTATGTTTAGTTTTCTAATACAAAGATTTAAATCGACCTTGTTAATATGTTGTTAGCATAGTGTAGCAGGGATGAATTATAATCAGTTCGTACCCTGGACGTTTCGTACCCAGTTTGGACGTTTCGTACTCACAGTTACCAAAATTCACGAAACGTCCAACTGGGTACGAAACGTCCAGGTTATGAAATGACATGCAAGGAGAGTGTACACTGGCTTCTCATTTTATCAACAGGCCCATATTATCTAGGTGAAAATGTTATTTGTCCACACATGTAGAGTGGTGCTCTATGCTCGGCGTATTTTCCATTTTCATCCGTATTTAAAATATTTATATATAGTTCTAGGCTAATTTCGCCGACAGAGATGAAGCATGGTTCAATAGCATTCTGTTGAGTGTATCGGTAGGGTGATCAATGCAACTGTCATGTGACTGGTCCAGCAGACGAATATAAACAAACAAATCATTGGGAGAATATATCCACCGAAACTGTTAAGGTGTGTGAGCAATTCGGGTAGCTATCCGAATTTAAAAAATCTACACCTAACCCGAAAAATAGTTTCTATACCATTTCTGATTAAGACCAATAAATGTTTTTATTCAATGATGTACTATATCAAATAAGATATTCAACAAGTTATGGTGGATAAATAAAAAATAACAAGTACGCCGTGCATAGGTGCCCTGAAGTCTTCAGTTCCGCATATAAACGTGTGCCGACCGACACCGTTGTGATAGTTGTATTGAGTAGCAAGGTCACGTGATGAAGCTAAAACTATCAACAAGAGTGTTTTGAAAGTTGTTTTCATGGCTTAAGAAATAATATAAGAATAAGAAGTGCAATTAACATTTTATACTGGTCATTATATGTGCGATTTACGCCGAGCATAGGTTCCACCACTCTACAATTGTTTGTAGGTCATCAAATGCTAGTGGTATATAGGGAGACTTATACTGTCTCGCTAGAGAGCTAGCTTTTATAGCGACGCAGTAGAGTGTTCGCCTCCAGGTAATGGAGGATCAGGCAGTCGTGGGTTCGAACCTTAAATAGCTGGATTCCATCTGAAATAAGTGATGTGTAATAACAAATTAAACCAGTACAATTTATATAAAATGTATATGTTTCCTGTGTCATATAGAATATTGATCCCCCTCAAAATAATGCAGCGGGTCATTATTCGGCCATAGAATATTGACCCCCTTGCGGAAAAATGACCCTCCTTGCAAATAGCAATATATATACACTGCTCAAAACAATTAAAGGATCACTTTTTATAATGACTCTACAGTAATCATTTTGGTATCGACATATATATTGTCCATTAATATGCGCTAATACATGTCTCTTATGAATACGCACGGGTAAATCAAGCGGTTTGCTAGTCAAGAAGCTCGTGCAAATTGTGATTGAAATCAATACACCTATAAATTGGCCTGATTTGTGATATGGGAGTCAATTGTCATCTTTCGTTATAGTGATGAGTATGAACTCTTTTTGGCTTTTATTGGGACGTTATGTGCTTATTTACACGTGCGACTGTGTTAGGCGTCACTTAAATCCACCCGAGGTCGCCAGGGCGGTGCAAATGATACAGGAACACTAGACGTCTCGCAGAGCGTGATTGCACGTTTGTGGGCGCGGTACCAGGAGACGGGACAGTACACCAGACGTCCTGGTCAAGGTCGTTCACGATGCACAACCAATGCCGATGACCGCTATATACGGTTAATGGCCTTAAGAAACCGTCGTGGTACTGCAACGCGGCTCCAGATACAGTTCCAGCTGACCACCGGGCAACGAGTATCCACCCAAACCATCCGTAATAGACTCCACACTGACACCATGAATGCTAAACGCCCAGCAACCGGCCCTGTTTTGACACGTGCGCATCGCATTCGGAGACGCGAATTTGCTGAGGACCACCTTAACTGGGGACTTCGAGATTGGGAGCCTGTGTTGTTCACTGACGAGAGTAGATTACATTTATCATCATGTGATAGGCGTACTCGAGTGTGGAGACGGCCAGGTGAACGATATGCGGACTTTAACATTATGGAATGGGATCGTTTTGGGGGTGGCTCAGTAATGGTTTGGGGTGGGATCTGCTTACGAGGACGCACGGACCTCTATGTGTTTGATCGGGGAACATTAACTGCTTTAAGGTATAGGGATGACATTCTAGCACCGATCGTAAGGCCATTCGCTGGATCTATCGGTGTTGACTTCATTTTAATGCAAGACAATGCCCACCCACACACTGCTAGGATAGCCATGGACTACCTTAATCAGGAGGGCATTGAAGTAATGGATTGGCCGGCGCGTTCACCCGACCTAAATCCTATAGAACATGTGTAGGACTACATTTATAGACGGATTTCGGAGCGCGACAATCGACCACTTACTCTACCGGACCTCATACATGCGCTCATTCTGGAATGGAATGGCCTACCCCAGCAGGTGATAGCCACCTTAATCAGGAGTGTGCCTAGGCGTTGCCGTGAGTGTTACAATAGACGAGGGGGGCATACTCATTATTAGCAGACATTAATTATTTCAGACAGTTCTCTGGTCTTAAACACAGTTTTCCTCATTATGTTAGCATTATGCCATTGTTAAGATAATTGATACTTTCTGATTAAGCCAGAGTTTCTACGGTCAGTTACGTTGTTGCTTGTTTTCCTGTTACTGCTTCGTCATGTAAATGTTGCGAATACATGCAAATAAAACCCGTTTCTAATTATTATTCCATATGGTCCATTTAATTCCAAATATGTGTTTGATCCTTTAATTGTTTTGAGCAGTATATATCGGATTATCCTGGCATTTCCTTGTATCGCGGCACAAAACGATCATATCAATAATGTGTACAATAAAACACTTGTCACTTAATTACCTCAAAATCATCTTTATCCTGTCAGTTATCTTGTCTTCATGTTCGCACAACAGCAATTACTCTGTCATATTTTTCAATTGTTTATTTTGTTATTTTCGTAGGCCATGTTTGACCTTGGATCAAAAAACTACTTCCTGTTGTATCGCGTCATCCGGGTTTTTCCAATTATTGTCATAAATATTGAGGCCCCGATAAGTGTTCTTTATACAAATGCTACTTAATAATATATTTAGCAGTTTTAAACGAGTATCACATATTTTAACTTGTAACAGTTTAAGAAAAAAACTGAACTGTGTACTGTTTTTTAAGTTTAATCTTCTTGTGGTGGGCAGTGTGGCCATCTGAACACACTGTCTCCTGTGTAGAGTGATCAGACGCTGCATTTACCCTAAGTCAGTATGCAAATACCACGCCATGGCAGTTGTGGACATATTTATGCAAACTATGTCCAACTTAAGACAAATATAAATTTATTATAATTTTGAGATTTTCTAAATATTCTGTTAGGGCCTCAAAATTGTATGCCCATATTTGGAAACTGGTGACATCGTAATATTCACATTTTGTGAGATTTACTACTTTCATTCATAAAATATAGTAGCAGATGGACGTTTTGGTAGTAAATGTTTTATTTTTGGTTTTTGTGTTTTCAGCTGATGGGGTAGGGGGTGGTGTAAAATGACTAGTTTCGTGAAATACAGGTGTATATACTAAACATAAACTGTACATACCTTTTTGTTTACAAACAAAAAAGCAGTCGTAAAATTGGACCGTGGAAACTGACGATAGGTGGCGCTTTTTCAGACTTGTTGTCGAAATGGGAAATACCGCGATACAAGCTATCCCGTGGATACAACCGGAATCAAAAGTATGCAAATAATGTGTCTCTTATTAATTTCTAAAGATGATAATGAGGTGGTGGGTGCTGTATAACTAAGAGGTTCACATAATGCATATGCATAATATTTACACAGACAAACATAAAACAAATAAGAACAATGACCCCCACCCCTTATGTATACACTGCACATTGATGCCATAGAATAATGACCACTCTATGTGTAGACTATATGAGAGAGGGTCACTTTTCGATGCCATGGAATAATGACCCCCTGGAATGGGTCTCTGTCTGTATCATTGCACTATCCTCCAAAAATCTAAAATGACTTAATCTCTTCAGGATGCGTCGCTCATATGGGCAACCAGTAGTGACGAGAAATAAACATATAACACACACACATTATTGTAATTCTGACTATTGTTGATCATATTAAGCCTTATTTTCTTTGCCACAGGTGTGAAAAGCAATAACACTTTATTTTTAGGGAACTGCAACCAACAGTGACACTTCCTGTGGTTACATGTTTTATATCATTCATAATAATTAATATTTTAATATTGTATGAGCAAGGACAGACAACATTATATTTTATAATGTGTGCCTCCCTATGTATTCAAGAAACTGTTCCATGCGTACATATAGAATGTGTGGGAGCTGATGCAGGCGTAAAACCCGAAATATAACATAACATAACATATAGAATGTGACCCACATAATGTAGAGTATCTGATTTAGAGTAGGTCACTTTTCCTTGCCATAGTATAATGATGCCCCTGTATGTAAACTATGCGAGTGAGGGGAGGGGTGTCACTTTTCCATGCCATAGAATAATGACCCCCCTATGTTTATACTGTACGAGTGAGGGGTGGTCACTTTTCCATGCCATAGAATAATGACCCCCCTATGTTTACACTGTACAGGTGAGGGGTGGTCACTTTTCCATGCCATAGAATAATGACCCCCCTATGTTTATACTGTACGAGTGAGGGGGGTCACTTTTACCATAGAATAATGAACCCCCTGTATGTAAACTATATGAGTGAGGGGTCACTTTTACCATAGAATAATGGCCCCTGTATATAAACTATATGAGTGAGGGGGTCACTTTTCCATGCCATATAATAAGGGGGTCATTATTCTATGGCTAGAATAAGGGGGTCATTATTCTATGGCATGGAAAAGTGACCCTACCTCACTCATATAATTAATATACAGGTGGGTCATTATTCTATGGCATGGAAAAGTGACCCCCCCCCCACTCACTCATATAGTTAATATACAGGGGGGGGGTCATTATTCTATGGCACGGAAAAGTGACCCCCCTCACTCATATAGTTTACATACTGGGGGTCATTATTCTATGGCATGAACAAGTGATCCAACCTCACTCATATAGTTAATATACAGGGGGTCATTATTCTATGACATGGAAAAGATGACCCCCCTCACTCATACTGTGTAGACTTAAGGGTGTCATTATTCTATGGCATGGAAAAGTGACCCCCACCTCACTTATATAGTTAATATACAAGGGGGGTCATTATTTCATGGCATGGAAAAGTGACTTACCCTCAATCAGATAATCTACACTAAGGGGGTCGGTCATATTCTATGCATGGAACAGTTTCTTGCACTGGGTAGCACACGCTATAAAACATAATGGTATCTGTCCATGCTCATACAATAATAAAATAGTATGTATTATGAATGATAGAAAACACAGGAAGTGTCACAGTCGACTGCAGTGCTCCAACAATACGGTTTTATTGCTTTATTATGGGGATTATGGCAACATTAGTTAGCCACACCAGTCAGAATTATAATGGTTAACAGCATAGTATATAGTTGTACATTTTCTGGAGAGTTTAAGAGAACATGCATGACTATGATAAGAATGGTTATTACTGTGCTATTTTATGGTATTTATTTTGAGCTGCATGGTTTCAAATACCAATTAAGTTGGGTGTATGTCTTTTTTCATACATAAATTCAATATAATTTTATTGACAATTGTTAATTTTATAGCTTATGCAATTATTAATAAAATATATTGATAACATTGTTTTTGTAGGCTTTGGGGGGGGGGTCATTATTCTATTATAGAATATGGACCCGCGGGTCACTTTTCCCTATAGAATAATGACCCACGGGTCATTATTTTGGCGGGTCAATATTCTATATGACACCGGTACTACACACATACCTATTAGGGTTTATTCTAGAGTGGAAAAAAGAGCAGGGTGGGTCATAGTCCAAATATTTAGACTTGAAAAACGTGACATTTTACTATCGAGGCATTTTCACCCTCGAAATAACAGATCGAAAACAAATATTATGTAAAGGTCTTATATAGGACTAGGTGGGTTAATAAAGGGGCAGGGTGGATCAAAAAAGCGACAATGTGCATTTTGAGTAATCCAAATATTTTAGACTTGAAAAATATGACATTTTACTATCAAGGCATTTCTCGAAATAACAAAGATATAAAAATAACAAATAAGTTTATTTAAAGTCGCCACCGCATAAATGCATTTGGGCGACTGAGTTTTCTAAGAAAATTAAAATACCCATCATCTAAAAGTGATGGTTTTGTCTATCGCAATTATAGTAACTAGATGTTTAGTGGGCTATGAGGGCTGCTGTAATCTCAATGTGTGTTCGGTTTTCATATCTCCAACTATCGCTCACACAAGAATTTGTGCCAGCGACAGTCGGGTGTAAACCAGGTGAATACAATACCCGGTGCACGTATACTTCTAAGATGTCTTGCATATATATAAAATAGGTTTACCATTTTTAATACGGTTATGTGACGAGAATACCTTGCATGTGCATTGTACTATAATACTGTGATCGACCTGTCACAAGACAATAACGTCTTGCACCCATATCCATCCAGCATCCGACATTATGCATTAAAATTACAGAGTTATGTACTAAAATACTTTTAGTTAAGACTGCGAAGTTTAATATATGTGTACTAAGACCATTAAGTCTTAATATGTATCTGTACTATGATAGTTCATAGTTCATAACTGATCCCCCGAGTACATATAATTATAACCAGTTTGGACTTCTTTTTAAACATAATTAAGATAGACCAAATTAATATGGGTTACCCTTAAAAATATAAATATATAGCTAAACCCATATTTCGTTGCAGTAAGCTGCAATAAGTGAAAGTTCATTAGGTTATTGAGGATGTGATTTTGTGTTCCCTCCCTCATATCCCCCCATGTTTCCCTGTGTACTGGGATCATTCATTGTTATATAATAACACATATACCCCTGTGTGACAACATTTATGATCAGTACGTTAAAAACACTTCCGTAGCAATTCCAACGGTCACCTTAGTAGAGCCAGTTGAATTGTAATGTTAACAAAACGAATTACTCTCGATTCGCCACAATCACGATTCGCCACATCTCGATTCGCCACAGAGTAAACATGATTCGCCACAACTAAAACACGATTCGCCACAGTATAATTAAAATGAAAAGTATACTCTAAAAATAATAAAAATATTAACAAAACATGATGCCATAACAATATAATCAGCTTTTATAACGTTTATACACTGAGCAAAATTTCTAATTGGTCACCTAGGTTTTATTCATATTTCTGGAAAACGGATAAGACAACAATATAAATCATTATGATATTTTATAAAGCATTTCATTATGCACGTTTTCTGAAAAAATTATAACAATCTAAAAAATGGTTCAAACATAACAACGATTTAAATGTAGTCACCATCCAATCAAAAAGTCACACAATGTTAATATCTGGTGTGGCCTCCTTGTGCATCAATTACAGCGCGACAACGAGCTCGCACCGAAATGATATATCGCTGTGGGATGGCCTGCAATGCCTGTTGGATAATTATACCCAATCCACGAAGCTGTGGCAACTTACGCATGCGACGTTTGAGAAGATCCCACACGTTCTCAATAGGGTTCAGGTCAGGACTTTTCGATGGCCACCTGGTTGAGTTGCAACATTCCTTGGTTTGCTCTTGTAGTATGACAAGGCGCATTGTCCTGTACTAGCATCATGCCACGATTAGCTCTAAAATGCGGCAGACGTACAGGGGTGATAATTTGATCCTTGTAACGTTTGGCTGTGAGGTTACCATCAACTGACACTGCCGGTGTTTTCGTGTGCATGGACGTCGGTAGATACGCGTACGGCCGTCGGCACCTCTCAATTTGACGCGAGTTTCGCCGACGAACAAAACATTGGCCCAGTCTGCACGGGTAAACCGAAAATGCTGTCTAGCCCAGCATAGGCGTGCATAGCGGTATCTTAGGGTAAGAGTTACACCCTTTATTGGTCGTCGGCACCTCAAACCTACCTCGCGCAGTCGATTTCTCACTGTCTGCGGGGCGATATTACGTCCATGTGAGCCCATGATTTGCCTTGCAGTCCCGGTGGAGGAGGTAAAACGATCTCGTAAATGACTGAGAGTTATGTACTTGTCCTGTCGCCTTGTTGTTACCCTGCGTTTTGGGTGCCGTCGGCGGTCGTTCATACTTCCGGTAGCGGTAAATTTCCCCCATAGGCTCTGTATGGTAAACATTCGTCTGTTGAACATCCGTGCCACCTGAAATAATAATGAATCATGTTAGTTTTGTTATGAAAACATGTTTTTAGATAGATATAATGTGTTTTTATGCAAATAAGTCATTAATTACATGTTCGGTATCTTACCTGCCGAATACTGGTGCCTGCTGCAATCATCCCAACAGCGCGGCCACGCTCTTCTATGGTCATTCTGGCCATTATATGTGTTTTTCAAGTTGTAAAAACGTTATCGAACATATTCATGTACATATGCACAGTTTTCGACTTTTTCACGTGCGCCACGCCACGTGCTTGAATCATGAAAATGACCTCTCCGTTCCGCGTGGGTGATTTTGGCCATAATGTGTTTATTTTAATTGTGGCGATCGATAAAGTGTATACTTATAATGCAATATACAAAGATTTATATCATTCCGAAAATCAGTTATGGTATTAAATTTCATAAAGTGACCAATTATAATTTTTTTAAGTATATACGTGATGTGAGCCTTGTCGGCAATTATTAACCCGAATTTCCTATGTATCGATTCAATTCTGGGTACGTGTGCCAATTATCACCTGTACATGTTGATCACCTGTGGTCATTGTGTAACGATGCGTCTGGTTTCATCTATGCAGTTGTCAGACAAACTAACACCTCAAACCCTTAATCATGGAGTGAAAATAACAATAAACATACATAATAGTTAATACATTTAATATAAAGCACATTTTAGCACATACAACATTTTTATCCTCAAATTACACACCTTAATAAAAGTCCCGTCTCGATAATATATATAATATTTTTAGAACATACAACTACCACTACCATAAATATAGTGTCTAGTAGCACAATGTGGTAACTGCATGTATCAGTCTTTCATAACACAAACTAAACGGGTCCATACAATGAAGCACATGCGTCCAACAGAGCGCTAGTCGAGATGTCCTTCGTCCGGTACTGCTCCCACAGCTTCCACAATCGTCCCTGGATCTTCTTTATCTGGTGTCGCCTCATCTTCTTCTCCTTCACTAGCTTCGTCTGGATCGTCACTTCCTTCGCCTCCTTGTACAGCAGAGTTACTAGTACGTAGAATGGTAGATTTCCCTTCCTCGCTCGTCGATTTAGTTTGTTGTGCCACCCCTCGCAGTCGTTGTTCGTCCTCACGGATCGTCCGTACTGGCTCCAGGATTCCACCGGCCACATGCCGGTCATTAACGGTCATCCAGGTGTTGTTGATGTAGGTGAAGTAGTCGTCCGTCTGTTGTGTGTCGCTCTTCGCCCTCAGATGCTCGAACGCTGGTTGGATGTCGTCAGCTGGGAGAAGGGGAGAACGTCTTCCTCATTATGCGATATACGTCGTCGCGTTCACTGTACGCCCTGTGTAAATATATATATACTGAGTCAAAAAAGAAACGATACCAAACTAAAAATGACGTAAAACGGATAAAACCATAGAAAGGTTTAATATATTATTACGTATCAGTACCGGGTATCTTATTGCGTCAGCCAACCATAAACACAGGTAAATAAACACCCGATAATCCTGGAACGCCGAATTTCCGATTTGCACGTGCTCCTCAACAAAGACAACTTCCTACACATGTACAAATCGGAAAACCAGTTTATTGTACTGGTATTGCATTATCATCGAGGAAAACACCTTACATACCCATTGTTACCTCTAACAAAATGCCTAGGCTAAACCGCAATCAGAGAATGCGTGCCATTGGCATGATTGACGGCGGTTTACGTCAGCGTGACGTCGCAAATCGACTCGGGGTTACGCGGATCACGATAACACGTCTACTTCGACGTTATCGAACACATGGATCGGTGGACGACCGTCCAAGATCTGGTCGACCACGTGTGACGACACGTGAACAGGACCGTCACATTCGGACGTCACATTTACGTGACCGGTTCCTACCTGCTACGCACACAGCTGCCGTTACTCCTGGGATGACCAACAATCGCATCAGTGCACAAACAGTCAGGAACCGGCTCGGTGAACGTGGCATTCGTGCCTATCGGCCATACGTTGGACCCATCCTGACACGACGTCACCGTGACGTACGGCGGGAATGGACGACGGAACGTGCTCGCTGGACTCGGTTACAGTGGAATTCGGTGATGTTTAGCGATGAATCGCGGTTCTGTTTGCGTCGAGCGGATGGCAGAGAGCGGGTATATCGCAGACGCGGTGAACGTTACGCCGACGCATGTGTACGTCAGGTCGATCTGTTCGGGGGCGGAAGCGTTATGGCGTGGGGCGGTATCACCTTCGGCAGTCGCACTGAACTGTTAGTGGTGGACGGGAACCTAAACGCCCAGCGGTACTGTGATGAGATCCTTGCGCCAGTTGTTGTGCCGTTCTTTAACGCCAACAGAAACGTCACACTGTTCCAACAGGACAACGCCAGGTGTCATACTGCTCGGATTTCCACCACATTATTGGAGCAGAACAATATTGAAACCCTGCCGTGGCCTGCTTTGTCACCAGACTTGTCACCCATAGAACATTTGTGGGATACGTTAGACCGCCGCGTCAGACGACGTCAGCCGGTAACGTTAAACCAACTGAGGGATGTTTTGCGTCAGGAGTGGACAAATATTGACCAGCAAGAGATTCAGACACTCTTCCGTTCGATGCGACGGCGGTGCATTGCAGTGAGAGACGCAAATGGTGCCCATACTCGGTATTGACGTCTGTGTGAAAACTCCATTAGACCCCTGTCCGACGAATTACGTCATCACGCAGCAGACAGTTTCGGAGGCTCATTATGCTTTATGTGCTCCTCTTTCAAACATGTTGGACTATCATCTTATGAATTTTCAAAGAATTTTCTTAATAAATGTTGAAATTATAGACACATAAACACCAGGTATCGTTTCTTTTTTGACTCAGTATATGAATATATTAAACGTGAACTTCTATCTAAATCTAGATTTTAACCGCCTCCGCTGTCGAGTGGTTATGGTCGCTGACTTGTATACAACTGTAACCTATCATCACTGATGGTCACGGGTTCGAGCGTAAAACCAGAACTAACAAACATAACAAAACATCAGAGGAATTGGTTTGCTTCTTTGGACACTATTAATAGTTCACATGTGCATTTTGTGACAAAGCAATAAATAATATTTTGTCATTAGAAATAATTACCTGTAGACCTAGCTCTTGGACACTCAGTCCCTGCCACATTCCTGCCTCAAAGTCGACAATAAACGTTTCCAAGCTCCGCTCGTGTAGCAGGTTGATGACAGCTTGGAATACCTGTATAAAGAAAAAGCGATTTTTATAAGTCATATATACATTTTTGCATATATGTAAATAATGTATCAAGTGGAAACATTGCATGCACTGTTTTATTGTCATTTTGCCAGAAGTTAAAAAGTGAAAAATCGAAAGACTAGATCCCAGGCTGATATTATACCAGCAACACCTCATAAGACTGGGTTGACTCATAAGTAGACATATAGCATATTGAAATACATTTTTGATACCATTTTGTAGTCACGGCGCTTTTTCCCGGACATCACCACAAAGCAGAGTGGGACTTGCTTCATGTTGTTGCCGGACTTGATGAAGGCGTGTAAAGACAGAAGCTGATAAAAGGGGGCTTTGACGACCTTGAAGGTACCATCGATATACCATGTCTTTGCCTTAGAGAGTATGCGAAGCTGGACGTCCGTCGCTAGGATGGTGTGTCTACGTTCCTTAACCCTGATAGTTGCGCGATGAAACGGCTCCCCAATCGTGATTGCGAGATAGTCCTCGTCGATCTCATAATCAAGATCTGTCGGATCATCAGGACGGAGACCTATACGTGCGCGACTGGCTATCTGATGGGAGTGCATGAACTGTTCGAGATGCCTCTGGTTGACTGGCGTCCTGAAGTGTGTTTGTGACATTCCTTATTATGACTGGGGCTGTTTCGAAGATGTCGGTAGACGCTTGCTCTTTCACCAGTTTCTTTACATGAACCGACACTCAATCCCGGTTTAGCTGGATGGCTTTGTTCATGACTGGGTGCATTGAAGGATTCCCCTGTCTGCTTGATAGTAGCCGAACAGTCGAGGTCTTTCCGTCTTACACTACAGCGCCAGTCTACAGTGTTGGAGGGAAACTTCCTGTTCATGACATCGGTGTACCCATCCGACGACACAAGTTTGGGTTTTCCACGTTCCGTTCCATTCTCTATTATTTATATTAGTCCACTACCGGTCACCGGTGGGGACTATAGGTTTACCCTCCATCAGTCATTCAGTCAGTTTGTCAGTCCGTCACCAATTTTTTTGTCCGATTTTAAAATGACTTGGCACAATTGTTCACCACCATGAGACGATATGTTCTGCGGGGGAAAATGTCGATATCTCAAAGGTCAAAGTCACACTTAGAAGTCAAACATCAAAAACAATTTAGTTTGTCCGGACTGTAACTTTGTCATCTATCGTACGATTTTGAAATAACGTGGCATAATTGTTCACCACTTTAAGACGGTGTGTCATGCGAAAAATGTGTTGATATCTCAAAGGTCAAAGTCACATGTGGCGTTCAAACGTCAAAAAGTATGACAATTTAGTTTGTCCGGACCGTAACTTTGTCATCTATTGCACGATTTTGATATAAGCTGGCACGATTGTTCACCACCATGAGGCGGTGTGTCATGCGAAAGGTCAAGGTCACTGTGGCGTTCAAACAGTTCGATTTGGGTCATCTGGAGTAAAAAACTAGGTCACTAGGTCAAAAGTTTGACCTAAACTTTATGAAACTTGATTACAATGAATTAATTGTGGCGAATCGTGTTTTAACTGTGGCGAATCGTGTTTTAACTGTGGCGAATCGTGTTTATTCTGTGGCGAATGAAGATGTGGCGAATCGTGATTGTGGCGAATCGAGATAATACCACAGCACGCATGCATTTTTGGCGACGAGACTAAGGATCTTGAGACATATGTTCATATTATCATTCCCCGTCACTAGTATTAATTTTATTTAGAGTAAGTGGCTTATAATGGGAATGCATCAGGAAGAAAGGTAGTTTAAAATAAACAGACAGAAGGAAAGCTGTTCTCTGTACCATTTGTGTAACTCTAAAGACTGTTTTTAATAATTAGTATGTAGTTCTTTTTTTAACACTCTTATTGAGAATATAACCACTGCCTCGGACAAGTGCCCCCAGTCATACTCGGCAGGGCTCATTCTAGGTCAAACTGTTGGGAGAAGTGAGAAAGCGTCCTTAAAGGGTGTCATTTAGTAAATTCAACAAAATATAGTTGAAATGCACAGTATGACCATTCGTCCGCCTCCGTGGTCGAGTGGTTAAGGTCGCTGACTTGTATACCACTGTAACCTATCATCACTGATGGTCATGGGTTCGAGACCCGCTCAAGCCGTGTCTCATTTATATGAAAAAGTTGGCAGTTTCTTACGGAGGTTGGTGCACCCAAGTACTGGTTAACCGCTGGAGCCTGCCCAGGAAAGGTGTTGTTAAGTAAACTGCCCGCCGGCGATATAGCCCGAAATGGTGCTGATGCAGGCGTAAAACCCGAAATATAACATAAAAAATATGACCATTAAATACAACATTTGACTAGAAGAGTGATTTATTATGGGCCAGTGTATCTTACTGGACCAAATTTTGTATGAAAATTGTAAGAAGAAAAACATATTTTTTTAGTGAGAGGTGGCGAAGTCAGTGTCTATTTCACACACATCGCCCTCGAGAATGATGTCTGAAATATGTCAACATAGTATTTAACCTCAGGAATATGGAACCATTGATAATATGAAACCATTGATAATATGAAACCACTACCAGTCCACACGACTGGTCACATGGTTAATACCGTTTTGAAATTTTACAAATAGTCAGCATATAAAATTATGCTGATTATCAGAATTTCTTTGGAAAATGAATTAAATTTTAGCTTTTTTTTTTTTTTTTTTTTTTTTTTATCATTTATTTTCTC
>CM026400.1:12006665-12048268 GCA_014843695.1 Archivesica marissinica | reverse complement strand
ATAACCGATACATAATTAGCAAATGGGTTGGGACACAAGTTCACATGCATTATCTATATATAACCGATACATAATTAGCAAATGGGTTGGGACACAAGTTCACATGCATTATCTATATATAACCGATACATAATTAGCAAATGGGTTGGGACACAAGTTCATATGCATTATCTATATATAACCGATACATAATTAGCAAATGGGTTGGGCCACAAGTTCACATGCATTATCTATATATAACAGTATCTCAGACATGCACTAACACCCGGGTAGAACCACCGACCTTCCGCGAGCCAGCTGGATAGCTTCCTCACTTGCAATAATTCGACACCCCCCAGTGAGGTTCGTACCTACAGTAGTGAGGTTCGTACATACAGTAGTTAGGAGAAGTGAGGTTCGTACCTACAGTAGTTAGGAGTAGTGAGGTTCGTACATACAGTAGTTAGGAGTAGTGAGGTTCGTACCTACAGTAGTTAGGAGTAGTGAGGTTCATACCTACAGTAGTGAGGTTCGTACCTACAGTAGTGAGGTTTGTACCTACAGTAGTGAGGTTCGTACATACAGTAGTGATGTTCGTACATACAGTAGTTAGGAGTAGTGAGGTTCGTACCTACAGTAGTGAGGAGTAGTGAGGTTCGTACCTACAGTAGTGAGGTTCGTACCTACAGTAGTGAGGTTCGTACATACAGTAGTTAGGAGTAGTGAGGTTCGTACCTACAATAGTGAGGAGAAGTGAGGTTCGTACCTACAGTAGTGAGGAGTAGTGAGGTTCGTACGTACAGTAGTGATGTTCGTACATACAGTAGTGAGGTTCGTACATACAGTAGTTAGGAGTAGTGAGGTTCGTACCTACAGTAGTGACGAGTAGTGAGGTTCGTACCTACAGTAGTGAGGAGTAGTGATGTTCGTACATACAGTAGTTAGGAGTAGTGAGGTTCGTACCTACAGTAGTGATGAGTAGTGATGTTCGTACCTACAGTAGTGAGGAGTAGTGAGGTTCGTACCTACAGTAGTGAGGTTCGTACCTACAGTAGTGACGAGTAGTGAGGTTCGTACCTACAGTAGTGAGGAGTAGTGAGGTTCGTACCTACAGTAGTGATGTTCGTACCTACAGTAGTGAGGAGTAGTGAGGTTCGTACCTACGGTAGTGAGGAGTAGTGATGTTCGTACCTACAGTAGTGAGGTTCGTACCTACAGTAGTGAGGTTCGTACCTACAGTAGTGAGGAGTAGTGAGGTTCGTACCTACAGTAGTGAGGAGTAGTGATGTTCGTACCTACAGTAGTGACGAGTAGTGAGGTTCGTACATACAGTAGTGAGGAGTAGTGATGTTCGTACCTACAGTAGTGAGGAGTAGTGAGGTTCATACCTACAGTAGTGAGGTTCGTACCTACAGTAGTGAGGTTTGTACCTACAGTAGTGAGGTTCGTACATACAGTAGTGATGTTCGTACCTACAGTAGTGAGGAGTAGTGATGTTCGTACCTACAGTAGTGAGGAGTAGTGAGGTTCGTACATACAGTAGTGATGATTAGTGAGGTTCGTACCTACAGTAGTGATGAGTAGTGAGGTTCGTACATACAGTAGTGATGAGTAGTGAGGTTCGTACATACAGTAGTGATGAGTAGTGAGGTTCGTACATACAGTAGTGATGAGTAGTGAGGTTCGTACCTACAGTAGTGAGGAGTAGTGAGGTTCGTACATACAGTAGTGATGTTCGTACATACAGTAGTGAGGTTCGTACCTACAGTAGTGAGGAGTAGTGAGGTTCGTACCTACAGTAGTGAGGAATAGTGAGGTTCGTACCTACAGTAGTGAGGAATAGTGAGGTTCGTACATACACATGTGTGCCTATGCATATTTATTTGTAGACTAATCTTAGTTAAATTATCACTAAACGAAAGTATCGCGCGTTTAGTATTGACTCCAATGACAAACCAAACCTCAATTCAAGAGCGCGGATTTCCGTTATATGAAATCCTACTTTCACTTTTGAAGTTTGTAGACAAAAACACTGTTTATTGATTCAATGTTAGTGTTCGAATATATTGACAAGAATACGTTGTAGCAATGCATTTGTACGTGAATACATTTTATTTGCTTTTTGCAATGTAATGTCGCTTTAACGGTTAACGCGAGTAGAGAAAAAAATGCCGATATATACCTGCATCTAAATTAAAAAAATTCGTACCGGAAGTATGATTTACCGGAAATAGCTATTGGGTCATCTACATTGAGATCCGGAAGCGAGATTGTGGGCTAGATTAAAAAATATATCATCTGGAAGCAAACGACATTCACTGACACTATTTGGTAGTTGAATAAAATCGACAAGCGCAATATTATGGTACAGTATAAAAATGTGTCTGCAAATAAAATAAAAGTATGCCTATTTGAACAATACATCATTGGAGACAATTTTAAATAAATACGATTGAAAATTTCGAATCGGGAGATCAAGACGAGCGTAGATAGAATCGCAGTAGGCATACAGGCATTTTGTTCTTCAATATTTTTTGAATTGTTTTCATATTTCTAATGTTTTTTTTATTGAAATCAAGTGTACAATTACATAATTATATATTATACTGGTGTGGCTCCTTGTCTAATGTTGTTAAAACATGTGGCCCAAACCATTTGTATTTTCATGCAATGTATTGTATCTTTATGTGTATGACATATAAAAATAAATTTAAAAACATAATTATATGAATACAGTATGTGTTTTTAAACTTCATACTGCAAAATCTGTTCAAGGATTTTATTATGCTTGTTTACTGATTTTTATAACAAAATATGACCACACATTTCACGTCAACGAGAGTAATTAACCCATTTCATTCTGGATACAGTTCAAACAGTATTTGCAAAGAACATAGAGCCAGATCAACCGCCACGGAACGTGCCGTCTGATCAGGCTCTATGCTGTTTGCTATTCAGATGATCTTGCTAGACACGTGTCCATGTAGCAAACAACATAGATCCTGATCAACACACAGCGTCAGGCTGCGGCTGATCTGGTTCTATGTTATTTGCATAAGCCTTTAAATGTATCCAGACTGAAATGGGTTAATATAAGTTGCTAAAACTTGCTTCGCAATCGTTGCAAAATAAATAAAGTTAAAAAAATAAATAACAAAAAAATGTAGAATATTACAATTGCTGCTGTATTACACAGCATAACAGTAGCAGTAACAGCATCACATTCAAAAACATATCTTTTAACATAAACTATAGAAAATAGTTGTATTAGCCCCGACCATGGATTCAATCATTTCGATTGAGCTATCTATAGAGCGTTGCCTTATTAATTATTTAAATTTAATATTTTAATAATAATAATAATAATATGTCATACCTAGAGCATTTGCCATATCATCATATCCTATCTTCTCTTCCTCTCTCCACCCTCCTACAAATGCTTGTAGTCCCGCCATTTTATCATGCACGTGCTAATTTCTGTTACGACCTGTCGGTATTTCCACAACTAGCAGTATCCTATTCTGTATTATGTTATATACGATCGGCTTCGAATCAAGAAATGGGCAGCTATATATAGTGTATATATCTCTGAGACGTTAACAACGGCAGCTATCCGATCGTGTGCTGTTCAAGAAATGGGCAGCTAAATATATATATATTATATATATATATATATCGGATACACTAACAACGGCAGCTATCCGATCGTGTGCTGTTCAAGAAATGGGCATCTAAATATATATATATATTATATATATCGGATACACTAACAACGGCAGCTATCCGAGCGTGTGCTGTTCAAGAAATGGGCAGCAAATATATATAGTGTATATATCTCTGAGACATTAACAACGGCAGCTATCCGAGCGTGTGCTGTTCAAGAAACGGGCAGCTATATATATATTGTATATATCTCTGATATACGCTAACAACGACAGCTATCCGAGCTTATACTGTTCAAGAAATGGGCAGCTAAATATATATATTGAATATATCTCTGATACGTTAACAACGGCAGCTATTCGATCGTGTGCTGTTCAAGAAATGGGCAGCTAAATATATATATTGTATATATATCTGATACGCTAACAACGACAGCTATCCGTTCTTGTGCTGTTCGATGCAACGGGCAGCTATCCGACCGAGTGTTGTTCGATGCACCGGACAGTTGTACGTATCATGCTGCAGACTTATTGACAGTCCAACAGCGCGCACCTTGTATCATATCCGGTTGTGATGCGCGCGTCTGCTATCTGATATCTATGAATGCAACTGTTATGATCATAAGTTTAGGTTACTACGTACTTCCGGTAACTACCAAATGTGCAGAATACTGCTTCCACTGATGTATTTTATAAACCTATTGTTTTCAAATACATGTATAGTAGTTGTGTTCTGGTGCGGCCGTTTTCTAATGTTGCTATTTTAAACTTGTGGCCCAAACCATTTGTATGTTCATGCTATGCATTGTATCTTTATGTGTATGACATATGTACTATTGATTTGCAATAAAATATGGTTAAATCTTTCGGCGCCGACTAAATTGAGAGCATGCGCAAGCAACATAGATCCAGATCAGCCGCGGCATAACGCCGCGTCTGATCATGATCTATGTTGACAGTTGTTTGCTATTCGGATAGGCAGTGGAGGAAATAAAGTTATCTATCTATCTATATAGTTATGTGATATCGCATATTCTAGACATAGACATAGTTTATTGAACTCCAGTAGGCCTTCAATCCCATTATATAAGTGTTCAATCTGTATTCATCTTGTGCATGCAGGTATACTATATACATTATATGCCAAACAGTGTTTACCCAAGGAAGAATGTCAAATCAGTAGTGGGGGTAGGGATAAGCCCAATCGACCTGTGGTACTCTGTGATATCCTTAATGGAAGTAAATGCAGGTTTGATATATAAATTATGAACATTGGTATACTAGTCTATTCTTATTATTCATTTTAAAATTGAATAATAACATCGTTACAATGCATACTATGCCTTCGCCGCAAGATTTGTCACCACTATTTGTTGTTCGTGTTTGTAAATTGTTGTACCTCATAGGTCATACTGACCTATTGGATATGAAATAAAGTTATCTATCTATATATCTATCTATTCATGTTAAAATAATAAATTTACTGGTAGACTTACATATTATATAGACTAAGGTCTCTATTAAATACTCACATAATTCATTATGACTACCTTTGTATAAACACCCAAATCATGGCATCGGGTCATTTGCCGCGATATACCCGGAAATACTCTTTACGTAACTGCTGATACGATGCCGGCAAAACTATGATAAACACAAGTGATTCCCAATAGTATTAGAACTTCGTCTGTGTAATGTTGAAGTGGAGAAGTCATAGGATGAAGCCAAATGAGGATTCTATGCAGGTACATAAAAGTATGTATGTATGTTCCATTAAAGTCAAACCCCTCTCGGGGACGTATACATGTTTCTCTGACCAGGCTTAGCCGACCTAAGTGGTTATTAACCAGTACTAAGTAATGTGTGTGAGGTGCCTTGCTCAATGACACTACATACGTGGCCTGACCGAGTATCGAACCCGGGACCGTTCGATTCCAAATCCGACGCTCTACGACTGGACCACTGGACCACTGTATTATAGTTGTAATGGCTATTACCGCGATATACCCACAATGCATCTTATATAGATATCCGGTTCGGCCAGAAAATGCACTCGCTTACCGCATTCTGCGCGAGGAAAACGATCATCTCAGAATTTCAATCAATTAAGTTGAAACGCGTCTTATCGTATGTAATAGACATGGTAAACAAGTTTCTGTTTTTTGCAATGATGCCATTGGCAGACTTATTCTTCGAGATATATTCTTCTCCGATTTACAGCAGCAACTGTTGGGTTATATGACCCAGAAGATTCGAGTTAATAATTAGTTTATAAACTTATCCAAATTTATTTTAGCTCGATTGCGAAACAAGTTCTTACAACTTAATAGTTATCACTCTCGATACCTCATTCCTGACGGAATCCAACGCCACGAGGGGGGAGAGAAGAGGCAACGTAAATTAAATGCATTGCCTAAGGACACAATCGTAACGGCTCCAGCTGTGCTCGAACTCCGGGCATTTCGAACGCGCTACCACTGCGCTATCATTTTTTCCACCTAGTTAACAATGTTATCACCTTACTCCAGGGTCGGGTCATGGAATGGCGTTAGGGGGGGGGTTGCATGATTTTGCTAAGTGGGTGTACCCGCCCCCCCTCCACCGGAACATATCTGGGGAGAATATGCATCTTTCAGATGATACTTGGAGTCGTATACAAACTAGGAGTCGCGGGACTGGGACTGGGACTGTGTCTGTATTATTGCACTATCCCCTTAATAACACATCCACCAGTATCTCTAATCAGGGGTGTGGCTAACGAGGGATTCCGGAGCGATAATAAATAAACATAACACGATTTTAAAGTAATGAGGTAGAACTTAGTACACTGATATTGAGCATACGACAACACACAGTGTCTTACAGTACATCGAGATCGGCAACACACAATGCCTTACAGTACCACGAGACAGGCAACACACAATGCCTTACAGTACCTTGAGATCGGCAACACACATTGTCTTACAGTACCGCGAGACCGGCAATAACAATATCTTACAGTACCGCGAGACCGGCAACACACGGTGTCTTACAGTACCTCGAGACCGGCAACACATAGTGTCTAAGTACCACGAGACCGGCAACACACAGTGCCTTACAGTACCTCAAGACCGGCAACAAACAATGTCTTACAGTACATCGAGATCGGCAACACACAATGCCTTACAGTACCACGAGACAGGCAACACACAATGCCTTACAGTACCTTGAGATCGGCAACACACATTGTCTTACAGTACCGCGAGACCGGCAATAACAATATCTTACAGTACCGCGAGACCGGCAACACACAGTGTCTTACAGTACCTCGAGACCGGCAACACACAGTGTCTTACAGTACCGCGAGACCGGCAATAACAATGTCTTACAGTACCTCGAGACCGGCAAAACACAATGTCTTACAGTACCGCGAGACCGGCAATACACAATGTCTTACAGTACCACGAGACCGGCAACACACAGTGTCTTACAGTACCTCGAGACCGGCAACACACATTGTTTTACAATACCGCGAGACCAACAAGTCACAGTGTCTTACAGTACCTCGAGACCGGCAACACACAGTGTCTTACAGTACCTCGAGACCGGCAGCACACATTGTTTTTCTATACCTCGAGACCAACAAGTTACAGTGTCTTACTGTACCTCGAGACCGGCAACATGCAGTGTTTTACAGTACCGCGAGACTTGCAAAACACATTTCCTTACAGTACATCGAGACTGGCAACACACAGTGCCTTACAGTACCGTGAGACTGGCAACACACAGTGCCTTACAGTACACCGAGATCGGCAACACACAGTCTCTTACAGTACCGCGAGACCGGCAACACACAGTGCTTTACAGTACCTCGAGACCGACAACAAAAAGTGTCTTACAGTACCTCGAGACCGGCAACACACAGTGTTTTACAGTACCGCGAGACTGGCAACACACAGTGCCTAACAGTACATCGAGAACGGCAACACACAGTGTCTTAAAATACCGCGACACTGGCAGCACACAGTGTCTTACAGTACCGCGAAATCGGCAACACACAGTGCCTTACAGTACCTCTAGACAGGCAACACACAGTGTCTTACAGTACCGCAAGACAGGCAGCACACAGTGCCTTACAGTACATCGAGACCGGCAACACAAAATGTCTTACAGTACCGCGAGACCGGCAACACACAATGCCTTACAGTACCGCGAGACCGGCAACATACAGTGTCTTACAGTACCGCGAGACCGGCAACACACAGTGTCTTACAGTACCGCGAGACCGGCAACACACAGTGTCTTACAGTACCTCGAGACCGGCAACACACAGTGTCTTACAATACCTCGAGACCGGCAACACACAGTGTCTTACAGTACCTCGAGACCGGCAACACACAGTGTCTTACAGTACCGCGAGACCGGCAACACACAATGCCTTACAGTACCGCGAGACCGGCAACATACAGTGTCTTACAGTACCGCGAGACGGGCAACACACAGTGTCTTACAGAACTGCGAGACCGGCAACACACAGTGTCTTACAGTACCTCGAGACCGGCAACACACACTGTCTTACAATACCTCGATACCGGCAACATACAGTGTCCTACAGTACCGCGAGACCGGCAACACACAGAGTCTTACAGTACCGCCAGACCAGCAAAACACAGTGTCTTACAATACCTCGAGACCGGCAACATACAGTGTCTTACAGTACCGCGAGACCGGCAACACACAGTGTCTTACAATACCTCGAGACCGGCAACATACAGTGTATTACAGTACCGCGAGACCGGCAACACATAGTGTCTTACAATACATCGAGACCGGCAAAATACAGTGTCTTACATTACCTCGAGACTGGCAACACACAGTGTCTTACAGTACCTCGAGACTGGCAACGCACAGTGTCTTATAGTGCATCGAAACCGGCAACACACCCTGTCTAAAAGATCCTCGAGACTGGCAATACACAGTGTCTTACAGTACCGCGAGACCGGTAATATACAGTGTATTACAGTACCGCGAGACAGGCAATACACAGTGTCTTACAGTACCTCGAGACCGGCAACACACAGTGTCTTACTGTACCTCGAGGCCGGCAGCACACATTGTCTTACAGTACCGTGAGACCGGAAATACACAATGTCTTACAGTACCGCGAGACCGGCAGCACACAGTGTATTACAGTACCGCGAGACCGGAAATACACAATATCTTACATTACCATGAGACAGGCAACACATAATCTCTTACCGTACCGTGAGACAGGCAACACACAATGTCTTACAGTACCGCTCGACCTGCAATACACAATGTCTTACAGTACCACGAGACCGGCAACACACAGTGTCTTACAGTACCGCGAGACCGGCAAGACAGTGTTTTACAGTACCGCGAGACCGGCAAAACACAATGTCTTACAGTACCGCGAGACCGGCAATACACAATGTCTTACAGTACCACGAGACCGGCAACACACAGTGTCTTACAGTACCTCGAGACCGGCAGCACACAGTAACTTACAGTACATCTAGATCGGCAACACTCATTGTTTTTCTATACCTCGAGACCAACAACTTACGGTGTCTTACTGTACCTCGAGACCGGCAACATGCAGTGTTTTACAGTACCTCGAGACCGGAAACACACAGTGTTTTACAGTACCGCGAGACTGGCAAAACACATTTCCTTACAGTACATCGAGACTGCCAACACACAGTGCCTTACAGTACCGCGAGACTGGCAACACACAGTGCCTTACAGTACACCGAGATCGGCAACACACAGTCTCTTACAGTACCGCGAGACCGGCAACACACAGTGCTTTACAGTACCTCGAGACCGACAACAAACAGTGTCTTACAGTACCTCAAGATCGGCAACACATAGTATCTTACAGTACCTCGAGACCTGCAGCACACAGTGTTTTACAGTACCCCGAGACTGGCAACACACATTGCCGTACAGTACATCGAGAACGGCAACACACAGTGTCTTACAATACCGCGACACTGGCAGCACACAGTGTCTTACAGTACCGCGAGATCGGCAACACACAGTGCCTTACAGTACCTCTAGACAGGCAACACACAGTGTCTTACAGTACCACGAGACAGGCAGCACACAGTGCCTTACAGTACATCGAGACCGGCAACACACAATGTCTTACAGTACCGCGAGACCGGCAACACACAATGCCTTACAGTACCGCGAGACCGGCAACATACAGTGTCTTACAGTACCGCGAGACCGGCAACACACAGTGTCTTACAGTACCGCGAGACCGGCAACACACAGTGTCTTACAGTACCTCGAGACCGGCAACACACAGTGTCTTACAATACCTCGAGACCGGCAACATACAGTGTCCTACAGTACCGCGAGACCGGCAACACACAGTGTCTTACAGTACCGCGAGACCAGCAACACACAGTGTCTTACAATACCTCGAGACCGGCAACATACAGTGTCTTACAGTACCGCGAGACCGGCAACACACAGTGTCTTACAATACCTCGAGACCGGCAACATACAGTGTATTACAGTACCGCGAGACCGGCAACACATAGTGTCTTACAATACCTCGAGACCGGCAACATACAGTGTCTTACATTACCTCGAGACTGGCAACACACAGTGTCTTACAGTACCTCGAGACTGGCAACGCACAGTGTCTTATAGTGCATCGAAACCGGCAACACACCCTGTCTAAAAGAACCTCGAGACTGGCAATACACAGTGTCTTACAGTACCGCGAGACCGGCAATATACAGTGTCTTACAGTACCGCGAGACCGGCAATACACAGTGTCTTACAGTACCTCGAGACCGGCAACACACAGTGTCTTACAGTACCTCGAGGCCGGCAGCACACATTGTCTTACAGTACCGCGAGACCGGCAATACACAATGTCTTACAGTACCGCGAGACCGGCACACACAGTGTCTTACAGTACCCAACCATACACAATGTCTTACATTACCACGAGACAGGCAACACATAATGTCTTACCGTACCGTGAGACAGGCAACACACAATGTCTTACAGTACCGCGCGACCGGCAATACACAATGTCTTACAGTACCACGAGACCGGCAACACACAGTGCCTTACAGTACCACGAGACCGGCAACACACAGTGTCTTACAGTACCGCGAGACCGGCAACACACAGTGTCTTACAGTACCGCGAGACCGGCAACACACAATGTCTTACAGTACCGCGAGACCGGCAACACACAGTGTCTTACAGTACCTCGAGACCGGCAACACACAGTGTCTTACAGTACCTCGAGACCGGCAACACACAGTGACTTACAGTACCTCGAGACCGGCAACACACATTGTCTTACAGTACCTCGAGACCGGCAACATACAGTGTCTTACAGTACCTCGAGACCGGCAACACACAGTGTCTTACAGTACCGCGAGACCGGCAACACACAGTTTCTTACAGTACCTCGAGACAGGCAACACACAGTGCCTTACAGTACATCGACACCGGCAACACACACTATCTTACAGTACCTCGAGACCGGCAACACGCAGTGTCTTACAGTACCTCGAGACCGGCAACACACAGTGTCTTACAGTACATCGAGACCGGCACCACACAATGCCTTACAGTACCTCGAGACCGGCAACACACAGTGTCTTACAGTACCGCGAGACCGGCAACACAGTGTCTTACAGTACCTCGAGACCGCAACACACAGTGTCTTACAGTACCGCGAGACCGGCAACACACAGTGTCTTACAGTACCGCGAGACCGGCAACACACAGTGTCTTACAGTACCTCGAGAGCGGCAACACACAGTGTCTTACAGTACCTCGAGACCGGCAACACACAGTGTCTTACAGTACCTCGAGACCGGCAACACACAGTGTCTTACAGTACCGCGAGACTGGCAACACACATTTCCTTACAGTACATCGAGACTGGCAACACACAGTGCCTTACAGTACCGCGAGACTGGCAACACACAGTGCCTTACAGTAC
Source organism: Archivesica marissinica (assembly GCA_014843695.1). Taxonomy (NCBI): domain Eukaryota; kingdom Metazoa; phylum Mollusca; class Bivalvia; order Venerida; family Vesicomyidae; genus Archivesica; species Archivesica marissinica. The sequence goes on along the minus strand of CM026400.1, from coordinate 12,036,643 downwards.
CCCGAGATCGGCAACACACAGTCTCTTACAGTACCGCGAGACCGGCAACACACAGTGCTTTACAGTACCTCGAGACCGACAACACACAGTGTCTTACAGTACCTCAAGACCGGCAACACATAGTATCTTACAGTACCTCGAGAACGGCAACACACAGTGTTTTACAGTACCGCGAGTCTGGAAACACACAGTGCCTTACAGTACATCGAGACCGGCAACACACAGTGTCTTACAATACCGCGAGACTGGCAGCACACAGTGTCTTACAGTACCGCGAGATAGGCAACACACAGTGCCTTACAGTACCTCGAGACAGGCAACACACATTGTCTTACAGTACCGCGAGACCGGCAATACACAGTGTCATACAGTACCGCGAGACCGGCAATACACAGTGTCTTACAGTACCTCGAGACCGGCAACACACAATGTCTTACAGTACCTCGAGGCCGGCAGCACACATTGTCTTACAGTACCGCGAGACCGGCAATACACAGTGTCTTACAGTACCGCGAGACCGGCAATACACAGTGTCTTACAGTACCTCGAGACCGGCAACACACAGTGTCTTACAGTACCTCGAGACCGGCAGCACACAGTAACTTACAGTACATCTAGATCGGCAACACACATTGTTTTTCTATACCTCGAGACCGACAACATACAGTGTCTTACTGTACCTCGAGACCGGCAACACACAGTGTCTTACAGTACCTCGAGACAGGCAACACACAGTGTCATACAGTACCGCGAGACCGGCAGCAAACAGTGCCTTACAGTACATCGAGACCGGCAACACACAGTGTCTTACAGTACCGCGAGACCGGCAACACACAATGTCTTACAGTACCGCGAGACCGGCAACAAACAATGCCTTACAGTACCGCGAGACCGGCAACATACAGTGTCTTACAGTACCGCGAGACCGGCAACACACAGTGTCTTACAGTACCGCGAGACCGGCAACACACAGTGTCTTACAGTACCTCGAGACCGGCAACACACAGTGTCTTACAATACCTCGAGACCGGCAACATACAGTGTCCTACAGTATCGCGAGACCGGCAACACACAGTGTCTTACAGTACCACGAGACCAGCAACACACAGTGTCTTACAATACCTCGAGACCGGCAACATACAGAGTCTTACAGTACCGCGAGACCGGCAACGCACAGTGTCTTACAATACCTCGAGACCGGCAACATACAGTGTCTTACAGTACTGCGAGACCGGCAACACACAGTGTCTTACAATACCTCGAGACCGGCAACATACAGTGTCCTACATTACCTTGAGACTGGCAACACACAGTGTCTTACAGTACCTCGAGACTGGCAACGCACAGTGTCTTATAGTGCATCGAAACCGGCAACACACCCTGTCTAACAGTACCTCGAGACTGGCAATACCCAGTGTCTTACAGTACCGCGAGACCGGCAATACAAATTGACTTACAGTACCGCGAGACCGGCAATACACAGTGTCATACAGTACCTCGAGACCGGCAACACACAGTGTCTTACAGTACCTCGAGGCCGGCAGCACACATTGTCTTACAGTACCGCGAGACCGGCAATACACAATGTCTTACATTAGAGCTAGACCGGCAGCGCACAGTGTATTACAGTACCGCGAGACCGGCAATACACAATGTCTTACATTACCACGAGACAGGCAACACATAATGTCTTACCGTACCGTGAGACAGGCAACACACAATGTCTTACAGTACCGCGCGACCGGCATTACACAATGTCTTACAGTACCACGAGACCGGCAACACACAGTGCCTTACAGTACACCGAGACCAGCAACACACAGTGTCTTACAGTACCGCGAGACCGGCAACACTCAGTTTCTTACAGTACCTCGAGACCGGCAACATACAGTGTCTTACAATACCTCGAGACCGGCAACATACAGTGTATTACAGTACCGCGAGACCGGCAACACACAGTGTCTTACAGTACCGCGAGACCGGCAACACACAATGTCTTACAGTACCGCGAGACCGGCAATACACAATGTCTTACAGTACCACGAGACCGGCAACACACAGTGTCTTACAGTACCTCGAGACCGGCAGCACACAGTAACTTACAGTACATCGAGATCGGCAACACACATTGTTTTTCTGTACCTCGAGACCGGCAACATGCAGTGTCTTACAGTACCTCGAGACCGGAAACACACAGTGTTTTACAGTACCGCGAGACGGGCAACACACATTTCCTTACAGTACATCGAGACTGGCAACACACAGTGCCTTACACTACCGCGAGACTGGCAACACACAGTGCCTTACAGTACATCGAGACCAGCAACACACAGTGTCTTACAGTACGTCGAGATCGGCAATACATAGTTTCTTACAGTACCTCGAGAACGGCAATACACAGTGTATTACAGTACCGCGAGACCGGCAACACACAGTGTCATACAGTAACGCGAGACCGGCTGTACCTCGAGATCGGCAACACACTGTGTTTTACAGGGCCGCGAGACCGGCAACACACAATTTCTTACAGTACCGCGAGACCAGCAATACACAATGTCTTACAGTACCACGAGACCGGCAACACAAAGTGTCTTACAATACCTCGATACCGGCAGCACTCAGTAACTTACAGTACATCGAGATCGGCAACACACATTGTTTTTCTGTACCTCGAGACCGACAACATACAGTGTCTTACTGTACCTCGAGACCGGCAACATGCAGTGTCTTACAGTACCTCGAGACCGGAAACACACAGTGTTTTACAGTACCGCGAGACTGGCAACACACATTTCCTTACAGTACATCGAGACTGGCAACACACAGTGTCTTACAGTACCGCGAGACTGGCAACATACAGTACCTTACTGTACACCGAGACCGGCAACACATAGTGTCTTACAATACCGCGAGACCGGCAACACAAAGTGCCATACAGTACATCGAGACTGGCAACACACAGTGTCTTACAATACCTCGAGACCGGCAGCACACAGTACCTTATAGTACATCGAGACCGGCAACACACAGTGTCTTACAGTACGTCGAGACCGGCAACACATAGTTTCTTACAGTACCGCGAGACCGGCAACACACAGTGTCTTACAGTACCTCGAGACTGGCAACACACAGTGCCATACATTACCTCGAGACCGGCAACACACAGTGTTTTACAGTACACCGAGACCGGCAACACACAGTGTCTTACAGTACCATGAGACCGGCAACACACAGTCTCTTACAGTACCGCGAGACCGGCAACACACAGTGTCTTACAGTACTTCGAGACCGCAGCACACAGTGTCCTACAGTACCATGAGACCGGCAACACACAGTGTCTTACAGTACCGCGAGACCGGCAATACACAGTGTCTTACAGTATTTCGAGACGGCAACACACAGTGTCTTACAGTACCACGAGACAGGCAACACACAGTGTCTTACAGTACCTCGGGACCGGCAACACATAGTGTCTTACAGTACCGCGAGACCGGCAACACACAGTGTCTTACAATACCTCGAGACCGGCAACACAAGGTGTCTTACAGTACCGCGAGATCGGCAACACACAGTGTCTTACAGTACCGCGAGACCGGCAACACACAGTGTCTTACAATACCTCGAGACCGGCAACACACAGTGTCCTACAGTACCGCGAGACCGGCAACACACAATGTCTTACAGTACCACGAGACCGGCAACACACAGTGTCTTACAGTACCGCGAGACCGGCAACACACAGTGTCTTACAGTACCGCGAGACCGGCAACACACAGTGTCTTACAGTACCTCGAGACCGGCAACACACAGTGTATTACAGTACCGCGAGACCGGCAACACACAGTGTATTACAGTACCGCGAGACCGGCAACAAACAGTGTCTTACAGTACCTCGAGACCGGCAACACACAGTGTCTTACAGTACCTCGAGACCGGCAACATACAGTGTATTACAGTACCGCGAGACCGGTAACACACAGTGTCTTACAGGGCCGCGAGACCGGCAACACACAATGTCTTACAGTACCGCGAGACCGGCAATACACAATGTCTTACAGTACCACGAGACCGGTAACACACAGTGTCTTACAGTACCTCGAGACCGGCAGCACACAGTAACTTACAGTACATCGAGATCGGCAACACACATTGTTTTTCTGTACCTCGAGACCAACAACATACAGTGTCTTACTGTACCTCGAGACCGGAAACACACAGTGTCGTACAGTACCTCGAGACCGGCAGCACACAGTAACTTACAGTACATCGAGATCGGCAACACACATTGTTTTTCTGTACCTCGAGACCGACAACATACAGTGTCTTACAGTACCTCGAGACCGGCAACACACAGTGTTTTAAAGTACATCGAGACCGGCAACATACAGTTTCGTACAGTAACTCGAGACCAGACCGGCAACACACAGTGCCTTACAGTACACCGAGACCGGCAACACACAGTGTCTTACAGTACTTCGAGATGGCAGCACACAGTGTCCTACAGTACCATGAGACCGGCAACACACAGTGTCTTACAGTACCGCGAGACCGGCAATACACAGTGTCTTACAGTATTTCGAGACGGCAACACACAGTGTCTTACAGTACCGTGAGACCGGCAACACACAGTTTCTTACAGTACAGCGAGACCGGCAACACACAGTGTCTTACACTACCTCGAGAACGGCAACACACAGTGTATTACAGTACCGCGAGACCAGCAACACACAGTGTCTTACAGTACTGCGATACCGGCAACACACAGTGTCTTACAGTACCTCGAGACCGGCAACACACAGTGTCTTACAGGGCCGCGAGACCGGCAACACACAATGTCTTACAGTAACGCGAGACCGGCAATACACAATGTCTTACAGTACCACGAGACCGGCAACACACAGCGTCTTACAGTACCTCGAGACCGCAGCACACAGTAACTTACAGTACATCGAGATCGGCAACACAACATGTTCACAACACACACAACAACACAAAACAACTTACATACCTCGAGACCGCAACACACAGTGCTTACAGTACCTCGAGACCGGCAACACACAGTGCTTACAGTACTCGAGACCGGCACACAGTGTCTTACAGTACCCGAGACCGGCAACACACAGTGCCTTACAGTACCTCGAGACCGGCAACACACAGTGTCTTACAGTACCTCGAGACCGGCAACACACAGTGTCTTACAGTACCTCGAGACCGGCAACACACAGTGTCTTACAGTACCTCGAGACCGGCAACACAGTGTCTTACAGTACCTCGAGACCGGCAACACACAGTGTCTTACAGTACCTCGAGACCGGCAACACACAGTGTCTTACAGTACCGCGAGACCGGCAACACACAGTGTCTTACAGTACCTCGAGACTGGCAACACACAGTGCCTTACAGTACCGCGAGACTGGCAACACACAGTGCCTTACAGTACACCGAGACCGGCAACACACAGTGTCTTACAGTACCGCGAGACCGGCAACACAGTGCCTTACAGTACATCGAGACTGGCAACACACAGTGTCTTACAATACCTCGAGACCGGCAGCACACAGTGCCTTACAGTACATCGAGACCGGCAACACACAGTGTCTTACAGTACGTCGAGACCGGCAACACATAGTTTATTACAGTACCGCGAGACCGGCAACACACAGTGTCTTACAGTACCTCGAGACTGGCAACACACAGTGCCTTACAGTACCTCGAGACCGGCAACACACAGTGTCTTACAGTACATCGAGACCGGCAACACACAGTTTATTACAGTACCTCGAGACCAGACCTGCAACACACAGTGCCTTACAGTACATCGAGACCGGCAGCACACATTGTCTTACAGTACTTCGAGACGGCAGCACACAGTGTCTTACAGTACCATGAGACCGGCAACACACAGTGTCTTACAGTACCGCGAGACCGGCAACACACAGTGTCTTACAGTACTTCGAGACGGCAACACACAGTGTCTTTCAGTACCGTGAGACCGGCAACACACAGTGTCTTACAGTACCGCGAGACCGGCAACACACAGTGTCTTACAGTACCTCGAAACCGGCAACACACAGTGTATTACAATACCGTGAGACCGGCAACACACAAAGTCTTACAGTACCGCGAGACCGGCAACACACAGTGTCTTACAGTACCTCGAGACCGGCAACACACAGTGTCTTACAATACCTCGAGACCGGCAACATACAGTGTCTTACAGTACCGCGAGACCGGCAACACACGGTGTTTTACACTACCTCGAGACCGGCAACATACAGTGTCTGACAGTACCGAGAGACAGGCAACACACAGTGTCTTACAATACCTCGAGACCGGCAACATACAGCGTCTTACAGTACCTCGAGACTGGCAACACACAATTTCTTACAATACCTCGATACCGGCAACATACAGTGTCTTACAGTACCTCGAGACCCGCAACATACAGTGTCTTACAGTACCGCGAGACCGGCAACACACAGTGTCTTACAATACCTCGAGACCGGCAACATACAGTGTCTTGCAGTACCTCGAGACTGGCAACGCACAGTATCTTATAGTGCATCGAAACCGGCAACACATACTGTCTTACAGTACCTCGAGACTGGCAACACACAGTGTCTTAAGTCTCGAGACCGGCACACAGTGTCTACAGTACCTCGAGACCGGCACATACAGTGCCTTACAGTACCTCGAGACCGGCAACACACAGTGTCTTACAGTACCTCGAGACCGGCAACATACAGTGTCTTACAGTACCTCGAGACCGGCAACACACAGTGCCTTACAGTACATCGAGACCGGCAACACACAGTGTCTTACAGTACCGCGAGACCGGCAACATACAGTGTCTTACAGTACCTCGCGACCGGCAACACACAGTGCCTTACAGTACATCGAGACTGGCAGCATATGGGGCCTTACAGTACCTCGAGACCGGCAACACACAGTGCCTTACAGTACCTCGAGACTGGCAGTATATGGGGCCTTACAATACCTCGAGACCGACAACACACAGTACCTTACAGTACCTCGAGACCGGCAACACACAGTGTCTTACAGTACCTCGAGACCGGCAGCACAGTGTCTGACAGTACCTCGAGACCCGCAGCATACTGTGCCTTACAGTACCTCGAGACCGGCAACACACAGTGTCTTACAGTACCGCGAGACCGGCAACATACAGTGTCTTACAGTACCTCGCGACCGGCAACACACAGTGCCTTACAGTACATCGAGACTGGCAGCATATGGGGCCTTACAGTACCTCGAGACCGGCAACACACAGTGCCTTACAGTACCTCGAGATTGGCAGTATATGGGGCCTTACAATACCTCGAGACCGACAACACACAGTACCTTACAGTACCTCGAGACCAACACACAGTGTTTTACAGTACCTCGAGACCGCAGCATACTGTGCCTTACAGTACATCGAGACCGGCAGCATACTGTGCCTTACAGTACATCGAGTCTGGCAACACACAGTGTCTTATAGTGCATCGAGACCGGCAACGCACAGTGCACAATAACATATATATGTGTACATAGATTACACTACTGGGTTCATTGCACATGCATATATACTCAAATGCAAAAGAAGTGCGCACGTTTCTTTTTATGATAGCTATAGTTATATCGGTTATAAATCTTTCATCTGTGTAGCACGTGAAGCACGTATGTTACTGTGTTGAACAATGGCTACATCGGTCAGTATTGTGTCAGTATTGTTACGTAACGTCCCTATACAAGCGTTTTGCACGATTTGCCCGTGCAATGTCTGGACAAATGTGAAATCGGTCAAATAATCTCTCATTACTTTCTTACAACATATAGGAGTAAGAAAAACACACAGCAATTTGAATATTTTCAAAACTCGCCATGCACAGACTCTCTCAGCGTCAACGTATTGAAGCTTTGATGATGCTTAGCAGAGGTGACTCCATCGATACTGTTTCACGGGCATTTAATTGCCACAGAAACACAGTAAGTAAACTTCGTGCCAGGTTCTAGCAAACAGGAACAGTTGCCGATCATACTCGAACCGGCAGGCCTCCTGTAACTGACGTCAGATTAGACTCCTGTAACTGACGTCAGATTAGACCGTCATTTTGAACTGACGCGCACCAGGCGTCGTGTCCAAAGTGCTAGCGCTACAGCGAGGCAGTACGGTATTAGCAGGGACACAGTTATGGGGCGTATGTGCCATTGTGTTCGGCATATCAGACCTAGACGGGCTTACGTTGGTAATGTACTCGAACGACGTCATCGCGTTACTCGTTTGAACTGGGTACGGCATCATTTCCGTTGGCAAAGACGTCAGTGGGATAGAATTGTCTTTTCCGATGAATCTAGGTTTAACCTGAGTCATCATGATGTGAGGGTGAGGGTATTTAGGAGGGGAGGGTAGCGATTTGCTGACGCATGTGTTGTAGAGAGAAACCGGTTTGGCGGGGGCAGTGTTATGGTTTGGGGCGGGATCATGGGAAACAGGAAAACTGATCTGGTTATTGTTAATGCCAATCTTAATGCAGCCGAGTACATTAACCAGGTGTTCCAACCGAATTATGTGCATCTATTTGGTCCGCCTCCGTGGTCGAGTGGTTAAGGTCACTGACTTGTATACCACTGTAACCTATCAGCACTGATGGTCACGGGTTCGAGCCCCGCTCAGGCCGTGTCTCATTTATATGAAAAAGTTGGCAGTTTCTTACGGAGGTTGGTGCACCCAAGTACTGGTTAACCGCTGGAGCCTGCCCAGGAAAGGTGTTGTTAGGTAAATTGCCCGCCGGCGATATAGCCCGAAATGGTGCTGATGCAGGCGTAAAACCCGAAATATAAATAAATAAATATGTGCATCTATAGTAGGCCTAACCGCTATTGTTTATGTAACGGTATGTATATTAACCCAATATGTGAGGTTATATGTAGGCAGCCCGGTTAGCTCAGTCGGTGGAGCAATCGCCCTGTAAGCGAGAGGTCCCGGGTTCGAGTCAAGGACTGGCTGCATGTTTTTCTCACCTGGGTTGCACATTCCCCCCGTTTGAAAACGTTACATTATAAACTCCGAGAAATATTTCACAATGTTTCTCTATCCCTATGGAAATTCATGGAAGAATTCCAATTTAGTGGGGGAGTATGTAACGGTATGTATATTAACCCAATATGTGAGGTGATATGTAGGCAGCCCGGTTAGCTCAGTCGGTGGAGCAATCGCCCTGTAAGCGAGATGTCCCGGGTTCGAGGTCCGAACTGGCTGCATGTTTTTATCACCTGGGTTACATTTAAAATATCATTTGGGTTTGTAGGCAGGCCTCGTGTAACTGACGTCAGATTAGACCGTCATTTTGACAATTGAATAAGCTAAACAGTGGTACCAAACATCATACAATTTCTATTATGGATATAAGGAATATTAAGAAAAACCACTATGCACACTTTCTTTTGCGTTTGAGTATATATTTGTACATAGATACCACTACTGGGTTACAGACGGATCTGTAGTCCAGTGGTAACACGCCGGACTGGTAATCCAGGGATCGCAGGTTCGATTCCCCGTCTGACCATAATAAAATTAACAATCTTTCAGATGGGACTTTAAACCGAGGTCTCGTGTCAGTGCTTTACATCGTGCACGTAAAAGAACCAGAGGAAAATCTGGAATGTGTCTCTGTCTGTATCATTGCACTGCACTATCCTCCAACATCTAAAATGACTAATCTCTTCAGGAGGCGTCGCTCATATTGGCAACCAGTAGCGACGATAAATAAACGTAAAACACACACACACACTACTGGGTTCATTGCATATATATCTTCATAGTTGTACATAGATAACACACTACTGGGCATAGCATACGCATTGCTTAGTAGGCTACTGGTTAACCGCTTCTAAAGGTCGGTTAATTAAGTCTTCTCTCTAGGAAAACATGTATGTATGTTCCATTCATGTCAAACCCCTTGCGGGGACGTAGACATGTTTTCCTGGGCAAGCTTAACCTACCTAAGTGGTTAAACAATACTAAGCAATGTGTGTGAGGTGCCTTGCTCAATGACACTATATACGTGGCCTGACCGAGTATCGAACCCGGGACGATATATTCCAGATCCGACGCTCTACCACTGGACTACGGATGCCACATGTATAGGTCCCGCAAGAGGTTTGGTGTTAATTAAGGGAATATACATAGGCCTACATAGCGGAAACGTGCAACACGTGTGAGGGAACCATGTAGCCAGTCCTGGACTCGCACTCGGATCCTCTTCCGCCTGAGCTACGTTGGTTAGGAATCATGTGTGGCGTCCGTAGTCCAGTGGTAGAGCGTCGGATTTGGAATCGAACGGTCCCGGGTTCGATACTCGGTCAGGCCACGTATAGGCCTACTAGTAGTGTCATTGAGCAAGGCACCTCACACACATTGCTTAGTACTGGTTAATCGCTTAAGTAGGCTAAGCCTGCCCAGGAAACATTAAAGGAACATACATACAATCATGTGCAAACTACTTTAATAATTAATGCGAGTCACTCAATCGTGAAAATGTAAACATGACCAATGACCTTTTACTGAAGACACAGTGTAATATGATTGGTCAACACGCGGCCTCATTCCCACGTGTATGTGAAACAAAGAGGGTGGAGTGCATTTGTTATCTGTGGATTGCCCCCGATTGTCGGGTCGTTTTTTGGACCTGTGAGTTGAAGTAACCTGCTCGGATTGATAAATGCATGGCAGGATTCAAACTTGGAATCGTTCGACTCGGCCAAGCGGCAGGCAAGGTGAGTTTATTTGTTAAAAATCCATCACTTTCACCTCCGTTAGGAACTTGGAAGCCATTTTAAATAATAAAAATTATAAATTTTTGTGTCGCGTTTATGAAAGGTTATGCTGCTTGTGTCGGTACCATATATGCAAATGCGTGTGTACCGCTTGTATGACGGGGCAAGGCACAATGGTGTATTAGTGCACTGAACAGTTTGAGAACCGCCCCCATCTCATGTTCCATGGGCGACCAAAGATGGACCACACTCCTCGGTTGATGTTTAATGTTTGCGTAAGGATGATATTGTATAGCATAGCGGGAGAAAATACACGAGGGGTTAATGGCTGGACGGAATGGTAATAATCTTGTTTTTTTAATTTCGACAGGTTCGATCCCCCGTCTGACCCTAATAAAATTAACAGTCTTTCAGATGAGACGTTAAACCGAGGTCTCGTGTCGGTGCTTTACACCGTGCACGTAAAAGAACCAGAGGAGATTCTGGAATGGGTCTCTGTCTGTATCATGCACTATCCTCCAAAATCTAAAATAACTAATCTCGTCAGGAGGCGTCGCTCATATGGGCAACCGGTAGCGACGATAAATAAACGTAAAACACACACTCCACCATAACTTGTTGAATATCTTATTTTGATATAGACTATAGTACATCATTGAGTAAAAACATTTATTGGTCTTAATCAGAAATGGTATAGAAACTATGTTTCGGGTTAGGTGTAGAATTTTTAAATTAGGATAGCTACCCGAATTCCTCAGACACCGTAACAGTTTCGATGGAAATATTCTCCCAATGATTTTCTTGTTTATATTCGTCTGCTGGACAAGTCACTTGACAGTTGCATCAACCTACCGATACACTCTTGAAACGGAATGCGGAATACTATTGAACCATGCTTCAGCTCTCTCGGCGAAATTAGCCTAGAACGTTATAAATATTTTATGAAAATGGAAAATACGCTGAGCATAGGTATACGTCGAGCATAGGTTCCACCACTCTAGATAGATAAACTGTCATACAAATTTGGCCACTTTATAAGTATTTTAAATACGGATGGAAATGGAAAACACGCCGAGCATAGGTTCCACCACTCTAGATAGATAACTGTCTCCAAATTTGCCCATGTCTCCGAATGGATTTGGCAAATAATTGGCATCGGAGAAGATACAGACTATAGTGTAGTCCATAGGCATAGTGAAAATGTATTCATTATTGCATACTTTTTGGGGGGAAATCTTGTGTACAAATCAATTCAGGATAATTCAGGGGCATACATTGTAGCAGTAGGGGATCAACCAATGGGCTCAAAATGTACATATTAGAGACACTCTTGTTACATTGACAGTCTACATTGACTGTAGAAACTGTTACATTGACTGTAGAAACCCGTTACATTGACAGTCTACATTGACTGTAGAAACCTGTTACATTGACAGTCTACATTGACTGTAGAAACCCGTTACATTGACAGTCTACATTGACTGTAGAAACCCGTTACATTGACAGTCTACATTGACTGTAGAAACCTGTTACATTGACTGTAGAAACCCGTTACATTGACAGTCTACATGACTGTAGAAACCTGTTACATTGACAGTTTACATTGACTGTAGAAACCCGTTACATTGACAGTCTACATTGACTGTAGAAACCCGTTACATTGACAGTCTACATTGACTGTAGAAACCTGTTACATTGACAGTCTACATTGACTGTAGAAACCCGTTACATTGACTGTAGAAACCCATTACATTGACAGTCTACATTGACTGTAGAAACCTATCTATTTTCCTCTAATATCGAAACGGACGAAACCCCTCGCAAATACCATTCTGTGACAATCATGTGCTGTATGGGATAGAATCAATCTTGAGATACTTATGCTACACACTCCATAACCAGAGACTTAACAGACAGATCTGTAGTCCAATGGTAACACGCTTGACTGGTAATCCAGGGATCGCAGGTTCGATCCCCCCGTCTGACCCTAATACAATTAAGTCTTTCAGATGGGACGTTAAACCGAGGTCTCGTGTCGGTGCTTTACACCGTGCATGTAAAAGAACCAGAGGAGACTGGAATGTTCCGATCTTTATTATAGCTTGTTTGACTACTAATGTGACTACCTATTTCAATAGGCATTGGCGTCAAGAGGCACTTCTAAGGGGGAAGGGTTAACTTTGAAGTGTAAATACGCCTCCTATAAATCTGCTCATGCAAAATGTGGATGTAGAGTACAAAATCTTCCAATCAACACATATTGATGGCAATCTACAGTTGTCGGGTACACCTATGGGAGGCGGGAACTATTTGTAGCCCGACTAAATAATTTGAGCACCGATGGTGCTGGTGGGGGGGGGGGTGACATGCTCCCCCATGACAATTTTGAATCCTACAATGGCAATGGACGTATTTTGATGTAGGCAATTCAAATTTGTACATGTATGTATGTTCCATTATTAAATTCAAACCCCATGCATGAACCTAGACATGCTTTTCTGGACAGACTTAGTCGACCAAAGCGGTTAACCAGTACTAAGCAATGTGTGTGAGGTGCCATGCTCAATGACACACCATACATGTACATAATCTGATAAATGTATTGAACCCTGGAGCCAATTTGAAGCCCTGGAGCCACCATTTGAAAAATGTGGGGCTAACTAAGAGCCATATATGATATAGTTCACAGATAAATATTTTAAGAAGAACAAGTTGTCACTGTATCAAATATTTTCATATAAAGACCATCCATGCTCCTGAATTGATGTTTGTTTATCATCGGAGTCAATGCTAAACATGGGGAATGTCATTTAGAGATAATTAAACTAAGAATAGTCTACACATAAATAGGCACACATGTGAGATATAACGGTAAATCTGTACCATAAATCGTGTTATTCAGGATACACTAGTTGTATTACGCATTGATGTTTACATTATTTTAGGATAAGTCCCGATTCACCAACAATGCAAATATAGGTCGCCAGTTATCAAATTTAGACATGAATTATAGTTATAATACAATTGCTTTCAACAAAATGTACCCTCCCCCTCCCTACATAAAAACCTTTAAGATGTGAAGGGCTCTTTGTCCCTCGAAATACATTCAATCATGGAAAATAGAATTATATGTTTTCTTTATTTAATTATATACCATCCATTTCTAACTTTAGCAGTCCGTTTAATGTTCTAACTTCAGTAGTCTGTTTAAAGTTCTAACTTTAGCAGTGTTCTAACTGCAGCAGTCCATTTAATGTTCTAACTCCAACAGTCTGTTTAATGATTTTTCAGTGTTGGCTAGACGGCATGTAATTCTGTTATCAAATGTTAGAGATAGTGGATGTATTATGTATACATGTGTTACCACAAATAAAGAGTACAAAGGCCCATCACCGGGAGCGTGTGGATGTCACGCAGATACATGTATTGGTTGTGGTAGTTGGTATTGGAATATTGGAAATTGATTGTGGTTTTACACACGTATGTTACTCTGATGGCCAGCTGTTGTCAACCATACTGTCTCTTGACAAGACCTGTTTTTCTCATTTTATCAGCAAATTGTGGGCGACAGGTTTTCTGGCTCTCTTGTCTGCTGGAAGTCTGAATGACAGCTGGTGAATATAGTCATAATTGAGATCGTACCATTGCCTTATATTTCAAGTTGAACAATTGTAAAAAGTGACATGTAACTTGGTAACAAAGAGACTTGGTGCAGATACATGTATTACCTGCAGTGTTTTCATTGACAGGAAATACACCCTGGAAATGCCCTCCCCCCTGAAACATCCTGAAATTGTTACATTTTGTTCTTCGTTTTGATAATAATAAAAAATCCATTAAATACAATATTTGAATAGAAGTGCTTTATAATGGCCGGTGTATCTTACTGGACAATACACTATTTTGTTTAAAATTGTAAAGAAAAATTTATTTTTGTGGAGCCGCCAGGGGGCGAAGTCAGGGCCTCAAGGGCGACTACTTTGCCCATGTCCCCCTCTAGAATGAGCGCTGATAATGCAGAAGTATTCCTGTGGGGAAGAGCTTCCATGTGGGGAAGAGCTTCCATGTGGGGAAGAGCTTCCATGTGGGAAAGAGCTTCCATGTGGGGAATGGTTAATAGAAAAACACACATTTTATATATAAAAAAACATGAGTACACATTTTGTCATTGATTTTGGTGTTTAACGTCGCACGGACAGCTTGGATCATTTGGCGACTCCAGCTGTTACTCCGGGTTCCCCACCAAGCAGTACATGGACAGGCACCCTGGTAGAACCAGCAACCTTCTGCAAGCCAACTTGTTCTCGTTTTAAAGTTGATCATCTGATAGAGTGGGAGCCAAATTTGTAGTCACTTAACCATTTCCTTCATAGAAGCACCACTCGACGCCATTACCAATACGACATACATTGACCCTTTCCCTCATAGAAGCACCTCTTGACACCATTACCAATACGACATACATTGCCATTGTAGTAACCAAACAAATGTTCATAATAAAGGCCAGAATCTCATGTAGTTCCAGTAATATCTATGGAGGTGGGATAGATATGGCGACTACTTATCCACTACATGATGGCTAAATGGCTGTCGTTTGTATGGAGATATAATAGTATATTAACCTAAATATCTAATTATCTATGTAGTCCCAGTAATATCTATGTAGGTGGGATAGATATGGCGACTCCTTATCCACTACATGATGGCTAAATGGCTGTCGTTTGTATGGAGATATAATAGTATATTAATCTAAATATCTAATTATCTATGTAGTCCCAGTAATATCTATGGAGGTGGGATAGATATGGCGACTACTTATCCACTGCATGATAGCTAAATGGCTGTCGTTTGTATGGAGATATAATAGTATATTAAGCTAAATCTCTATGTAGTCCCAGTAATATCTATGGAGGTGGGATAGATATGGCGGCTACTTATCCACTGCATGATAGCTAAATGGCTGTCGTTTGTATGGAGATATTATAGTATATTAAGTTAAATCTCTATGTAGTCCCAGTAATATCTATGGAGGTGGGATAGATATGGCGGCTACTTATCCACTGCATGATAGCTAAATGGCTGTGGTTTGTATGGAGATATAATAGTATATTAACCTAAATCTCTATGTAGTCCCAGTAATATCTATGGAGGTGGGATAGATATGGCGACTACTTATCCACTGCATGGTAGCTAAATGGCTGTCGTTTGTATGGAGATATAATAGTATATTAAGCTAAATCTCTATGTAGTCCCCGGGATATATATGGCGACTACTTATCCACTGCATGATATCTAAATGGCTGTCGTTTGTATGGAGATATATAATAGTATATTAACCTAAATCTCGTGTAGTTCCAGTAATATATATGCAGGTGGGATAGATATGGCGACTACTTATCCACTGCATGATGGCTAAATGGTTGTCGTTTGTATGGAGATATAATAGTATATTAACCTAAATCTCTATGAAGGAAAGGGTTAACTTCACTACATGTACATTGTACATATCTCTCTACAATGAAACTCTGTTAAAATTTGTCTTATAAAATTACCATAAATTCATGTTCATGTCCATACTAGTTAAAGATCTGAAAATCAATTATTTAATTGCTTTATTTCATGACATTTCTATTTATTTTAGTTGGTAGTATCTGATTACAACTAAGTTTCATGGGGTGTAAATTAACCGTTGAATAATGGGGCTTTGTTGTACCCAAATGTATATACCCAACATTTCACTTACTGCTTAAAGCACACAAATAGATGTACGTTGTATTTAGTTAGCCGTGGCCGGTGTTCTTATGATCGTTTACTTCAAATCACTTGCCCTTCACCTCTAGATTCGAGTCCCACAGGGGTTAGGAATTCTTCATGTTCAAGAATTCGACACCTAGTGTTTTATGTGAGAATGTTATCCAACTGGCTTGTTGAAGGTCGGTGCCACCGACTCTGTGGTTCTACCAGGGTACCTGTCTGTGTCTGATATAGTCTGTCTGTGTCTGAGAGGGAGTCTTCCTCCACCAGCTGGCGAGTTCTCACATGGCCTGTAAAAGTAAAGTGTTTGTTTATTATAGTGTCGGCCCTATTGAAAGGGCCAGCCATTTCTGACTTATGAGACACCTCTAAAGTCTTATGAACATCAGTACTTCCCGAATCCTCCGCACCAATAATAGGCAATCGGTAACCATTATTTAACTAGCTGGCGGCTCACCAACCGGCTATACCAGAACTAACCCCTGACGAGGTTCGAGCTTTCGACCTCCCGCTCCGTAGGCGGACGTCTTAACCACTAGGCTAAGAAGACGTTAAGCTGTTGGTGCAATTTTAAACCCAAACAATAAGCAACCTAATGAATGTGAGGCATAGTGAGATATTGTGCATGCTAGCGGTGAAAATAACGGTCAAATATCTCATGGAATTTTATTAGAATTTTAACAACACAATTATAATAATCTTTCACGACATATTTCCAGAGTTTTCCGACATATTTCCAGAGTTTTCTGTTGCAAATATAAACAAATACACATTTAATGAAACGTCGTCTGCTACAATTATTTGATGAAACGTCGTCTGCTACAATTATTTGAACTATTTATAGCCTTTATTTTACCCAGCATGCAAAGAGTTAAAGGAGTGGATAGTTACAACTCATGATTATTGTGTTATACATTTCTATTTTTCAATAATTTAATTAAAATTTAGAATATCTATATAATATATTATACTTATAGACATTATCCTATTCATGCGTAATGGTAAAAAACTGCCGAATAAACTTTGTTTTATTAGTCAGTGCCCAATAAACATTTTGTGATGTCATAGTGCTGCATATCAATTATCATATGTACATGTACAGAGATGGTATGATAAACTTTAGTTCATGAATATTTGATCATCTTTCCTCTCTACAAATTCTTTTTTATCAGAAGATAAAATAAATAGAATAATTATTAGGTTACTGTCTTTATAAATGTGTGTTGCCTGGTAACGAGGTACATGTACTGTAAAGGCACTGTGTGTTGCCTGGTAACGAGGTACATGTACTGTAAAGGCACTGTGTGTTGCCTGGTAACGAGGTACATGTACTGTAAAGGCAATGTGTGTTGCCTGGTAACGAGGTACATGTACTGTAAAGGCACTGTGTGTTGCCTGGTAATGAGGTACATGTACTGTAAAGGCACTGTGTGTTGCCCGGTAACGAGGTACATGTACTGTAAAGGCACTGTGTGTTGCCTGGTAACGAGGTACATGTACAGTCTCGAGGTACTGTAAGGCAATGTGTGTTGCCGGTCTCGAGGTATTGTAAGACATTATATTTCGCCGGTCTTGGTGTACTGTAAGGCAGTGTGTTGCCGGTCTCAAGGTACTATATGGCATTGTGTGTTGCCGGTCTCGAGGTACTGTAAGACACTGTGTGTTGCCGGTCTCGAGGTACTGTAAGGCACTGTGTGTTGCCGTATGCTCAATATCGTTGTACTAAGTTCTACCTCATTTCTTTAAAATCGTGTTATGTTTATTTATCATCGCTCCGGAATCCCTCGTTAGAAACACCCCTGATTAGAGATACTGGTGGATTTGTTATTAAGGGGATGGTGCAATAATACAGACACAGTCCCAGTCCCGCGACTCCTCTAGTTTGCTTACTTCCATTTAAGGTATCATCCGAAAGATATATATTCAACCCAAATATTTCTCCCGGGGGGTGGGGGACAATGCAATGATCAGACACTGGAGTAAGCTGATAAAAGCTGATAACATTGTTAACTAAATGGAAGTCGTGATAGCGGTCGCTTCAGGTGCGAAACTAATTGTCAACTAGAATCGTCTGGGGCATATATACTTGGCGAGGCTCTGTCGTATTAGGATGTGTTGTCTATAAATTATTGTAGATTAACTGTAATTTATATTGTGTGTTTATGAAAATAATAAATTGGCTAATCCTGGTAGTTGAAAAGGTTCACACACAAAATATTTGAAGCCATGTATTTGACCAAAAAACATGTGCCCATAAAAAGGTTGCGCCAAATATTTTCGCCAATTCACAACATTTAGCGGCAATATTTGTTTTTTGTCGCAATTGGCGTCATTGGCGACCGACAGCGGAAACCCTGGATTTGTGAAATTACTATTTTGTATTTTACTCTTGTTCAAACTTGCAGACACTATCAAACATGTCTTAAGCCTTTCCCTCATAGAAGCACCTCTTGATGCCATTACCAATACGACATACATGGACAATGTAGTAGCCAAACCAATGTTCATAATAAAGGCCAGAATCTCATGTAGTCCCAGTAATATCTATGGAGGTGGGATAGATACGGCGACTATTTATCCACTGCCAACCTAAATCTCTATGAAGGAAAGGGTTAAATGGCTGTCGTTTGTATGGAGATATAATAGTATATTAACCTAAATCTCTATGAAGGAAAGGGTTAAATGGCTGTCGTTTGTATGGAGATATAATAGTATAATAGAAAAACAACACCTTGGACTTTAAGTTTAAGTTTGAGACTTTAATAATTTTATGTTTATTTCTGTATCTAGGGATATGATTATGTTTCCATGTGGATATATGTTTACAGATATAACTCATGACCTGTGGAATTCTTTTAACTTGTTGAAACAAATATTTGAAGGATATAATTACAATAGTTGATAGTGTGGCATTGTAAACCAATATTTGTTTCTTATACATTAAATGCACACAAGTCGATACACATCTCCTGAACACATGTTGATAGAAGAAATTGAAAAGAGTTTTTATCAGAAATCAAATATTTACTCTTAGTTTTGCTGGTTTGTTACACCCTATGGAGGGTGATTTGGGAGACGTAATCTCAGGGAGAAGCGAGGTAGCCCAGGGAGTCTACTTTTCCACAATCTCCCTCTAGCCCCAGCCATGCAGGGAGAAGTGAGACAGCCCAGGGAGTCTATTTCTCCATAATCTCCCTCTAGCCTCAGCCCTGCAGGGAGAAGTGAGACAGCCCAGGGAGTCTATTTCTCCATAATCTCCCTCTAGCCTCAGCCATGCAGGGAGAAGTGAGACAGCCCAGGGCGTCTATTTCTCCACAATCTCCCTCTAGCCACAGCCCTGCAGGAGAAATGAGACAGTTCAGGGTGTCTATTTCTCCACAATCTCCCTCTAGCCACACCCTACAGAGAGAAGTGAGACAGCTCAGGGTGTCTATTTCTCCACAATCTCCCTCTAGCCACAGCCCTGCAGGAGAAGTGAGACAGCTCAGGGTGTCTATTTCTCCACAATCTCCCTCTAGCCACAGCCCTGCAGGAGAAAAGAGACAGCTCAGGGTGTCTATTTCTCCACAATCTCCCTCTAGCCACACCCTACAGGGAGAAGTGAGACAGCTCAGGGTGTATATTTCTCCACAATCTTCCTCTAGCCACACCCTACAGGGAGAAGTGAGACAGCTCAGGGTGTCTATTTCTCCACAATCTCCCTCTAGCCACACCCTACAGGGAGAAGTGAGACAGCCTAGGGAGTCTATTTCTCCACAATTAGCTCCAGCCCTATTGTATAATTACAAACTGTGCGTATTGTACCTGTAGTCACAGCCATATACATGTACATTGACTTTCTTGTACATTTGTATCTCCTGTCTGTCCTGGATGAGAGAGAAATCTGAATGTAGGTAACTTGCTCTAAGTTTTACACAGCCCGTGGAAGGATATATAGTCCAACCTGTGTTAGTGGTCACCTCTATTAAGCAGCCAACCTGTATTAAGCAGCCAGTTGGCAGATTCCCAATATGTTGTTTTATTATATATTTCACCTCTATTAAGCAGCCATCTGTGCTAAGCAGCCACCTTGTGATTCCCTTGGCTGGCTGCTTAAGACGGGTTTGACTGTATGTAGATGTACCCGGTCACTCTGTATCCATGCTCCCGGGCAACTACTCTCTATTACAACGGCTCTATATAATGACAGTACAGTATGGTTATAGGCAGTGATCCAGTGATTTCAGTTTGGATCCCGCTATAATAGTAACAGTTTTTCAGATGGGACGACAAACCGAGGTATCGTGTCTCGATATAAAAGAACAAGGGCTGCTTCTGAAATTGGAGCTACTTCTGTATCTTCCACTCTCCTCCAATAAATAAAAGGACTAATATACCTCTGGAGGCACTGCCCCTAGTAACCAGGGGGCAACGTTAAATAAACCATGGTTCCCGCTGTCGGTCGCCAATGGCACCACCAATTGCGACAAAAAAAACAAGTATTGGCTATTTAATTTTTTTTATTTCGCACATGTTTTGTCAAATACATGT
Source organism: Archivesica marissinica (assembly GCA_014843695.1). Lineage (NCBI taxonomy): Eukaryota > Metazoa > Mollusca > Bivalvia > Venerida > Vesicomyidae > Archivesica > Archivesica marissinica. Next base: position 12,015,583 of record CM026400.1, on the reverse strand, counting down.
CTTCAAATATTTATTTGTGAACTATATGGCTCTTAGTTGGCTCCAAGTTTATTTAATTGGCTCCAGTGATTTTCAATTGGCGACAGAAGTGGCGCAGACAAACATCCAGACAGAGGGAACCCTGTAATCACATATAAAACAACAATATTGTTGAACAGCAATGAACCATAAGGCCCAGTACCCACTGATGGCTGTACACAGTTGTCATATTAATGAAGAACATTACATGTAATTAGATTCATGTTAATGGTGGTGTACATCTGTCAGTGCTAATGATGGACATTGTAACAGTGCTTGTCATTATTGACCTGTATGTGGCGGATAATTGAATACACATTGATTAACAAATCTCACAAGTGGTATTAATGGTCATTAACTTCATATCTCATATAGATAGGATCTGGTCCCCTCACCACTGTAGATAAGGATCTGGTCCCCTCACCACTGTAGATAAGGATCTGGTCCCCTCACCACTGTAGATAAGGATCTTACCCCCTCACCACTGTAGATAAGGATCTTGTCCCCTCACCACTGTAGATAGGGATCTTACCCCCTCACAACTGTAGATAAGGATCTTACCCCCTCACCACTGTAGATAAAGGAATCTTACCCCCTCACCACTATAGATAGGGATCTAACCCCCTCACCACTGTAGATAAGGATCTGGCCCCCTCACCACTGTAGATAAGGATCTTACCCCCTCACCACTGTAGAATATAGGATTTACCCCCTCACCACTGTAGATAGGGATCTTACCCCCTCACAACTGTAGATAAGGATCTGTCCCCTCACCACTGTAGATAAGGATTTTACCCCCTCACCACTATAGATAGGGATCTTACCCCTCACCACTGTAGATAAGGATCTGGTCCCCTCACCACTGTAGATAAGGATCTTACCCCCTCACCACTGTAGATAGGGATCTTACCCCCTCACCACTGTAGATAGGGGTCTTAACCCCTCACCACTGTAGATAGGGATCTTACCCCCTCACCACTGTAGGTAGGGATCTTACCCCCTCACCACTGTAGGTAGGGATCTTGCCCCCTCACCAGTGTAGGTAGGGATCTTACCCCCTCACCACTGTAGGTAGGGATCTTGCCCCCTCACCACTGTAGGTAGGGATTTTGCCCCCTCATCGCGTTTAACGGGTTTAAGCGTGTAGTTAGCGAGCGCATCTGGGGAGTATAAAATCGATTGCATAGCTGTCGTCTAGTACACTACGGGGTATTGACCATTTACCGCATCCCTCTAGGGCAATTGCGCGATCATATCGCCAGGGAGCTTTCAGCGGGTACACAATACAATCAAATAAGCGCCTATGCGAACTGGAGTAGTTACTTTCACTTTCAAAAGCATGGCTGTCAATTATAAGTGAAAACATTGGACACAATTGAATTTTAAACGAACTATCGATAGTTCGATGGACTATCGGCGATAGTTATCGACTTGGAGTTTTGCTATCGACCTATTGCTATCGCCAGCTCCACTATCGCGACCTATCGATAGGTCGACCTATCGTTACAACTCTAGTGAAGTTGCAGGGCATCTGAATTACCAGGAAACGATTAATTATGGCTTGTGCCATAAACTAGTTACGGGTTTGTTTACAGATGAAACTTATCATGGATTATCAGCAAAAGGCCACCTCCTGTCGTGTTGTAGGAAGTGACCTTTGTCTGTCGAACAGAAAAGTGTGGTCACTTCAAACAGCTGACGAGTAAACAGGGTTAGTGATTGCTAGCCTCTTTGATACTTTTATTGACAACTGCATAGAAACTGGGGTCCCATATGCACAACATATTATTTACAACTGGGTGTGAATGTCTGGCGTACTTTGCTGATCAGTATAAATTTCAAAGTAAACAGCATCTGTCACCAGTTGCCAAAATGGTTTCTAAGCGTATGCCTGCATCTTGTGATACTCCGCCGTCTAAAAAGGCGAAATTGTTCGCAAATTCGCCAAACAGAAACTTCAAGGACACTTGGAAAATAGGCCATTCTTGGCTCATTATTATGATGCAAAACAAAAGCTAATGTTCTGCGACGTCTGCATTGGTGTTCAAAAAGCGAATTCTTTCACTGCTGGATGTTCGGTATTTAAGAAGGAATCGGTAACCAAGCACGCTGTGAGCAAAGGTATGTAGATACATCTATCTTGAATGCGTATATATCTGGAGCTTAAGTTAAGGTGCGTAATTTGAGGTAAGATTATTCCATCAAAAATGGCAAGTTGGAAGTGATTTAGAATCGTCTCAAAAATATGATTCTAAAGGACTCCCAACTTGGATCTTTTGTGAAGAAATAACCAAATGTTATCAAAAAGTGCTCAAATTACGCACCTTATCATATTAAATGTAATTGAATTAAATAAACACACAATACTTTTGGCTAACAGATCATTCACCACGTTTGTTTAATTGTTTATTTTTATTGTGGCTTCATGTCTATTATTAGATGGATGAAATCTCATCAGGATCTACATTATTAGTAAAAAGAAACGACATGTATTTTACCAATGGTCATTGCTTTAGCTTAGATTGTAGTATATTTTAATGAAACTTCTCCATTTTCAGATCATGTTGCAGCAGCATCTGCTGCCAAGCAGTCGGTTGGCATGGATGTCGCGCGGACAGCTGCATTGAACAAGAGCGAGACGGCCGTAACATCAGCCATGAAGAACGTGTACTTCGCAGCAAAGAAGGACCTGCCCAATACATTGTTTTCTTCACTGAATACTCTGTGTATTGAACAGGTATATATTGTAGACTAGAAACTATTTTAGTAATTTTTAGGTCAGGGGAGATAATCACATTTTCTGAAAATATTGCCAAAAATCAATATTTATTCAAAGCAAGTCAATCATTTATTCTATTAGTTAATATTGGTAAAAAACAGCAACGTGTGTTGAAAACATGTGGAATGGTAACAATTAGGTATCCATGTAATGTCCGTAAAAAATCAATATTTTTGCATAACTTTGTGCATCTACATTTAATGTTGGACTTTGTGCATCTACATTTAATGTTGGACTTGTCTCTTCTTATAGTGTCTGTGAATTTTCAGGGCGCCTCCCAGTTATGTGACCTGAGGGTGGATAATCACACAACATACGCCCACAACCAGAGCATCGACGACTTTCAAGATGCGATAACGAAAGTGCTCCATGATGAACTGTTGGCAAATATCAACGCGTCTGTGAAGTTTAGTCTCATGTTAGACGAGTCAACAGACATTTCTATTCACCAGAACTTAATCCTGTATATACGGCTCATAGAAAAGGACTCCCTAGGTACAGTGAGCCCACAGACCCACTTCTTGGGCATCAGTGACTTGCAGCGTGCAAATGCGGAATGCATATTTACCAAAGTTGCCGCAATGTTAGGTCAAAAGGGAGTTGCCCTGTCAAATCTGTGTGGTGTCAGTACTGACGGTGCAGCTGTTGTGGTGGGAAATCGGTCTGGTGTGGTTACCCGACTAAAGAGTTCAGTCCCTGGAGTCCTAGCCACACATTGTATCGCCCATCGCTTGGCACTGAGTTGTTGCAGTGGTGCTGACACTATCCCATACCTTGTAAAGTTTCAGGACATTCTTAACTCTGTTTACAAGTATTTTCACTTTTCCCCCCAAGAACATGGCCACACTATCTGAAATCCAGTCCATACTGATACTCCAAGCTCAACCAAAACGATTCAAACAAGTTTTTCATACCCAATGGTTGAGTTTTGAAGGCTCGGTTGATGCCCTGATAGCCAGCTATGGCAGTCTGGTGTCTGTGTTCCTGGAAGAGAACACAGGCAAGGCACTCAGTATGTACACGCCCATCGCAACGTACAAATTCCTCTACACTGCCCACTTCCTGAGTGATGTACTGAAGCCCCTGGCAATTCTGTCAAAAATGTACCAGAGATCTGACCTGGACTATTCGGAGGTCTCGCCCCTACTGACATCAACAATAGACAGACTAGAAGGCCTTCGGGATAAGAGAGATGAGTCCGGTTTGGCAATATTTGTATATGTTGCCACCACCGAGCCCCAGGTCGTCCCAGATGGCTTAATGACGTTTGAGTTTGCTGGGCATACTATAAGGGATAGTGAGAAGCAGAGGCAGGAGGCAGTTAGTGTTGCAGATAAGTTTGTGACATCCATGGTGCAAAGCCTCAATGAACGTTTCTCAGACAATGCTGATAGTGCGGTCTTAAGAGCATTGAGCAACATGTTCAATCCACAGTTACCTGCATCATCAGTGACAGATGACATTGAAGTTGTGTCAGACTACATCACCTTATTTGGAATGGGCGGGTACAGGGGAGAGCTGTCAACATTTTGTTGAGTACTCTCGGACTAGCCACAACAGTGGCAACAAATCAATGGCCAACACCAAAGATGTGGCCAATCTGGCCATTCGCCACAAAGAAACTGTTCCAGCATCAGCCGAAGCTGCTGAACGCCTTCTTGTGTTGCCAGTTTCTACGGCAGATTGTGAACGTGGCTTTAGCAAGCAAAACTTGATCAAGACTGCACTGCGGAATAGTCTAAAGTCAGAAGGCCTGGAAAAGCTCATGACCATTTGTATAAATGGCCCTGAGCTGCAGAACCTCAACGTCAAGGCTGCATTTACTGCATGGGCATCCAGGAAGACCAGGCGAATTCTTAACATGAAATAGATGTAGCCACTGTCTTGATCAAGTTTTGCTTGCTGAAGCTGGCGTTTACTCTGCACTAATGTATTCACAGAACAATAAATGTTGAAACATGTTGCATGTATATATATTTATATGAAAATACAAGTAAAAAATACACTACATTAACCAAATTAGTCTTTTGTTGTTCTAGTTAATACATTTCTGTCATTCAATTTGTATCCGTTTGATTCTAAAGTGTTGGCATTGATTTTTAAGTCTGCCTAAATTTTTGGCTCCAACTTCACTGAAATGGCTCCAATTGTTTTCATTTGGCGAAAGTGGTGGCGCAAAGAAAAAAAAAGCCAGTGTGAGCCCTGTATGGGACAGACAAAGGAGTTATTTAGCTGTAGACTGACTATATGGAAAAAGAGTTATTTAGCTGTAGACTGACTATATGGGAAATACAAAAGAGTTATTTAGCTGTAGACTGACTATATGGGAAAGACAAAAGGAGTTATTTACCTGTAGACTGAATATATGAGCACAACAAAAGTTATTTAGCTGTAGACCGACTCACTTGGCAGGAGATTGATGTGACTCAAGTTTCCATGATTTAATTGTTTCCATAGCCATTGTTTCCATTGGTGACACATGGCTGTGTTTCTGTGTGACTTTGATGGAATATTTCTTCTCTATCGCCTTCACATACTCATCATCGTAGTTGTGTGACACTCGTCCATTAGTCCGGGGATCACTGGACATCTTATAGCACTCGCTGAACATATTGTTATATTTATAGTTCGGGTTTTACGCCTGCATCAGCACCATTTTGGGCTATATCGCCGGCGAGCAGTTTACCTAACAACACCTTTCCTGGACAGGCTCCAGCGGTTAACCAGTACTTGGGTGCACCAACTTCCATAAGAAACTCATTTTTACTGCCAACTTTTTCATATAAAGAGACACGGTCTGAGTGGGGCTCGAACCCGTGACCATCAGTTATGATAGGTTACAGTGGTATACAAGTCAGCAACCGTAACCACTCGACCATGTAGGCGGACTCACTGAAAATAACAAGTTCAACCGATCATATGACTGTAATTGGGCTATGCTCACACATTTTGGAGATATGCTGCATACTTTTAGACAGACTCTCACCCCCCCCCCATGATCAGATTAGGATAATTACCCTGCTGAGAAAATGTTTGACGACACTTGACTGCTCATCGTCCAGGGTCAAAGTTCACTCGCTAGGCATTTTCACCAAGAGTCAAACAAGCGTCTTTAGTGATTTCCATGCGTCAAAACCCAGGAGCTTGGGCTAATGAACGCCCTGAACCTCCATTCAGCAGCCAACCTGTGCTAAGCAGACAGTTTCCAGATTCCCAATATGTTTTATTACATGTATATACTTCTATTGAGCAGCCTCACTGTTCCGTGTTTACGAGTTTCATCAGTTATTACACATGTTCTGTTTCCTTACGTATTAATTAATATTCTAACACGACCCAGCTAATAACATACATACTTGTAGAGTAAAATCTACCTCGGGTTATTCTGCGATATACCTACCTTGAACTATGCTGCGCGCGCACCGTGTTTTGGCTATTCCATTTATACAATGCATGTAAAGTTTTATGAATGAAAGTCACGTAATGTTTGTAAAAAATACCGTGGGAATTCGCGGAAGTGATCTATTTTTAGAATCAGATAATCTCTTGTTCGTCTTGTTTTTCTGTTAAGTAACGTTTCAGTTACTATTCTGTACAGTTTTATTTGACAAAATAAATAAAATTATTGATCAGTTACAACTTTTGTTTGCATTCGGCCGACGTGATATATTTCTACGCATAAGAACTTCAAACTCGGATTATTCTGCGATATACCACGGTTGATACTTATTATTTCTTAAGTATTGGCAGGGAATCTGTTCATCCAACATTCGGTCCAAAAAATCTGTTGCAATTTCGTCATTACAATTTTAATACATACAGTATGCTATCTACATAATATTTTTAATTGTAGATATCTTGTATACAATATACTTAATTCAGCGCGATGTAGCCTGAACTGTGCTGATGCGCCGTTAAACCAAATACTCAATCACTCACTCGGTCCAAAACATGAATTTTGATTGAAAATGTAAGCATGATACATGTATTAAAATTCATTTTTTATGTCGTTTTGCTTAAAAAACTGTTGTTTACATACTTTTGCTTAGTCCAAATATTTAGACTTGAAAAATGTGACATTTTACTATCAAGGCATTTTTCAAAGCCTAAACGCTAACATCGTCCATTTTGAATTGTTTGGTTATTACAAAAAGCAAAAATAAAAATCATTAGACGAAATTGTTTTGAAGATTTATCTCCCATGCCATTACAGTGAACCAAATAAGATTTCGTTCAAATTCAATTATTCATACGCATGAAACATACAATTGAATAATTAATTCGGATTGACCCGAGACGATGAGCGGTCAAGCGTCATCGAACATTTTCTTAACAGCGTAATTATCCTAATTTGCCTGTCAAATGCGATCGGAGAGGGCGGAGTCCGTCCAAAAATAAACACCGTAACTCCGGCTTCGGCCAATGAACGAAGATGTCTGTAAAATTTGCCAACAACCATAAGCCTAGATATATTCTCGTAAAGTTGGAGCCAAATTTACATGACAATACGACTTTTCTGCTGATTTAATGAATCAGACAGATGAAACGTACCACTACCCAAGCGTACCACTACCCAAGCGTACCATTTACAGACCAAGCGTACCATATATGAATAATATAGTATTGGACCGTATGACTTCTTCCGGTGATGTTTACTGAGCAGTACATACAGTGGTAAAGGTACGCATTTTGAGTGTAGTCCGTTTAATACAATTATTGACTTCACGTTTCGTGTGTGTGTTTTACGTTTATTTAACGTCGCTACCTGTTGCCCATATGAGCGACGCCGCCTGAAGAGATTAGACATGCACACAGCTTAAAGTTGTGTTTTATTTGAAGATCAATATAAAGACTCGGGATAGGCGTATAATTTGGACAGCTTTGTACAAAATTGTTTCAGATAGGGCCATTTTACTGATCGATGCGAAATCTGACATCCCACAGAGTAGAATCCCTGTACTTAAATATACATACTAGTACCCCCAAACGTGCCGAATCCCTGTGATTGCACCGGTCGGAAATTCAGCCAACGGATGTCAATTATGCTTCCATTATATTTTATATGTAAGTTTCTATCTAAATGAAGGTAAATGCAATACTGTTGTACTTTTCTGGATTACATTTTTGTTTAGATAATTATCTCGGAAACCACACAATTGTCACAAACTATAATATACTTTGAATTGTAATACGCAATTTGCAAAATTGATTCGTCATTAAAATATTTCGTACTCATAATAACATCAATAAGACCTTGTCAATTCTGCACTTTTGAGGACAGGCAATAATATAAAATGCCCTTTTTTCAGTCTGTGGGAAGACCGACACTGTTGCAATTACTGTATTAAGCAGAAAGGTCACGTGATGAAGCTAAAACTGTTAGGTTTTTAAAAAAGTTGTTTTGACGACTTAACAAAATAATAATATACGACAAGTGCAATTAACATTTTCTACTGCCATTACTGGTCATTATATGTGTGATTTATGCCGAGCATAGGTTCCACTTAGTCCTATAAATAAGACCTCTACATAACAACAATTCTTGTTATTTCGAGGTCTTATCGTTAAAGCTCATTTTCGCATAGCACTTTCCGCCCCTGATCCGATGACGGGATTTCTGACCAATATTTTGAAGCTTTTCGGACATGAACGGTTATAAATGTGTGCATTGGTGTTAGAATAATCCTAAATATAAGATATTAAGAACGTTAAAAATATATTGTATTACCGTTGTGCATGTTATTTAGCTGTTTGAAGTCGACAGGTGAAATTCTCCCATATTTTCTGCGCAGTCTTCACAAAAGAAATCCGAATGATTATTATTTCATGCGTATGAATCTGGATATCTACGTTGCACGGCCAGTTACTGCATAAGGTGCAACGGGAGAGAGTCTAGTAGAGCGGATTTAGAGCTGTCCTGAAACCGCCTATTGTCTCTGCACACACAACATTGTCACTTAGTTTATTCCAGTCTAGTACTGTTTTAGGGAAGAATGATTGTTTGTACTGCTCTTTATTACAAGTGAAAGTTTTGAAGCACTTTGAATTATTTGTAATTTGATTTTCTAGAATGTTTGTAGTAGTATAGTCAGTGAATTACGTATTTTTACGTTTCGCTTAG
>CM026400.1:11983453-12005665 GCA_014843695.1 Archivesica marissinica | reverse complement strand
TTCTCCACAATCTCCCTCTAGCCACAGCCCTGCAGGAGAAGTGAGACAGCTCAGGGTGTCTATTTCTCCACAATCTCCCTCTAGCCACAGCCCTGCAGGAGAAAAGAGACAGCTCAGGGTGTCTATTTCTCCACAATCTCCCTCTAGCCACACCCTACAGGGAGAAGTGAGACAGCTCAGGGTGTATATTTCTCCACAATCTTCCTCTAGCCACACCCTACAGGGAGAAGTGAGACAGCTCAGGGTGTCTATTTCTCCACAATCTCCCTCTAGCCACACCCTACAGGGAGAAGTGAGACAGCCTAGGGAGTCTATTTCTCCACAATTAGCTCCAGCCCTATTGTATAATTACAAACTGTGCGTATTGTACCTGTAGTCACAGCCATATACATGTACATTGACTTTCTTGTACATTTGTATCTCCTGTCTGTCCTGGATGAGAGAGAAATCTGAATGTAGGTAACTTGCTCTAAGTTTTACACAGCCCGTGGAAGGATATATAGTCCAACCTGTGTTAGTGGTCACCTCTATTAAGCAGCCAACCTGTATTAAGCAGCCAGTTGGCAGATTCCCAATATGTTGTTTTATTATATATTTCACCTCTATTAAGCAGCCATCTGTGCTAAGCAGCCACCTTGTGATTCCCTTGGCTGGCTGCTTAAGACGGGTTTGACTGTATGTAGATGTACCCGGTCACTCTGTATCCATGCTCCCGGGCAACTACTCTCTATTACAACGGCTCTATATAATGACAGTACAGTATGGTTATAGGCAGTGATCCAGTGATTTCAGTTTGGATCCCGCTATAATAGTAACAGTTTTTCAGATGGGACGACAAACCGAGGTATCGTGTCTCGATATAAAAGAACAAGGGCTGCTTCTGAAATTGGAGCTACTTCTGTATCTTCCACTCTCCTCCAATAAATAAAAGGACTAATATACCTCTGGAGGCACTGCCCCTAGTAACCAGGGGGCAACGTTAAATAAACCATGGTTCCCGCTGTCGGTCGCCAATGGCACCACCAATTGCGACAAAAAAAACAAGTATTGGCTATTTAATTTTTTTTATTTCGCACATGTTTTGTCAAATACATGTCTTCAAATATTTATTTGTGAACTATATGGCTCTTAGTTGGCTCCAAGTTTATTTAATTGGCTCCAGTGATTTTCAATTGGCGACAGAAGTGGCGCAGACAAACATCCAGACAGAGGGAACCCTGTAATCACATATAAAACAACAATATTGTTGAACAGCAATGAACCATAAGGCCCAGTACCCACTGATGGCTGTACACAGTTGTCATATTAATGAAGAACATTACATGTAATTAGATTCATGTTAATGGTGGTGTACATCTGTCAGTGCTAATGATGGACATTGTAACAGTGCTTGTCATTATTGACCTGTATGTGGCGGATAATTGAATACACATTGATTAACAAATCTCACAAGTGGTATTAATGGTCATTAACTTCATATCTCATATAGGTAGGATCTGGTCCCCTCACCACTGTAGATAAGGATCTGGTCCCCTCACCACTGTAGATAGGGATCTTACCCCCTCACCACTGTAGATAGGGATCTTACCCCCTCACAACTGTAGATAGGGATCTTACCCCCTCACCACTGTAGATAGGGATCTTACCCCCTCACAACTGTAGATAGGGATCTTACCCCCTCACCACTGTAGATAATTTGGATCTTACCCCCTCACCACTTTAGATAGGGATCTTCCTCCTCACCACTGTAATAGGGATCTTGTCCCCTCACCACTGTAGATAGGGATCTTTTGTGTTGGTGTACCCCCTCACCACTGTAGATAGGGATCTTACCCCCTCACCACTGTAGATAGGGATCTGTCCCCTCACCACTGTAGATAGGGATCTTACCCCCTCACCACTGTAGATAGGGATCTTACCCCTCACCACTGTAGATAGGGATCTTGTCCCCTCACCACTGTAGATAGGGATCTTACCCCCTCACCACTGTAGATAGGGATCTTACCCCCTCACCACTGTAGATAGGGGTCTTAACCCCTCACCACTGTAGATAGGGATCTTACCCCCTCACCACTGTAGGTAGGGATCTTACCCCCTCACCACTGTAGGTAGGGATCTTGCCCCCTCACCAGTGTAGGTAGGGATCTTACCCCCTCACCACTGTAGGTAGGGATCTTGCCCCCTCACCACTGTAGGTAGGGATCTTGCCCCCTCATCGCGTTTAACGGGTTTAAGCGTGTAGTTAGCGAGCGCATCTGGGGAGTATAAAATCGATTGCATAGCTGTCGTCTAGTACACTACGGGGTATTGACCATTTACCGCATCCCTCTAGGGCAATTGCGCGATCATATCGCCAGGGAGCTTTCAGCGGGTACACAATACAATCAAATAAGCGCCTATGCGAACTGGAGTAGTTACTTTCACTTTCAAAAGCATGGCTGTCAATTATAAGTGAAAACATTGGACACAATTGAATTTTAAACGAACTATCGATAGTTCGATGGACTATCGGCGATAGTTATCGACTTGGAGTTTTGCTATCGACCTATTGCTATCGCCAGCTCCACTATCGCGACCTATCGATAGGTCGACCTATCGTTACAACTCTAGTGAAGTTGCAGGGCATCTGAATTACCAGGAAACGATTAATTATGGCTTGTGCCATAAACTAGTTACGGGTTTGTTTACAGATGAAACTTATCATGGATTATCAGCAAAAGGCCACCTCCTGTCGTGTTGTAGGAAGTGACCTTTGTCTGTCGAACAGAAAAGTGTGGTCACTTCAAACAGCTGACGAGTAAACAGGGTTAGTGATTGCTAGCCTCTTTGATACTTTTATTGACAACTGCATAGAAACTGGGGTCCCATATGCACAACATATTATTTACAACTGGGTGTGAATGTCTGGCGTACTTTGCTGATCAGTATAAATTTCAAAGTAAACAGCATCTGTCACCAGTTGCCAAAATGGTTTCTAAGCGTATGCCTGCATCTTGTGATACTCCGCCGTCTAAAAAGGCGAAATTGTTCGCAAATTCGCCAAACAGAAACTTCAAGGACACTTGGAAAATAGGCCATTCTTGGCTCATTATTATGATGCAAAACAAAAGCTAATGTTCTGCGACGTCTGCATTGGTGTTCAAAAAGCGAATTCTTTCACTGCTGGATGTTCGGTATTTAAGAAGGAATCGGTAACCAAGCACGCTGTGAGCAAAGGTATGTAGATACATCTATCTTGAATGCGTATATATCTGGAGCTTAAGTTAAGGTGCGTAATTTGAGGTAAGATTATTCCATCAAAAATGGCAAGTTGGAAGTGATTTAGAATCGTCTCAAAAATATGATTCTAAAGGACTCCCAACTTGGATCTTTTGTGAAGAAATAACCAAATGTTATCAAAAAGTGCTCAAATTACGCACCTTATCATATTAAATGTAATTGAATTAAATAAACACACAATACTTTTGGCTAACAGATCATTCACCACGTTTGTTTAATTGTTTATTTTTATTGTGGCTTCATGTCTATTATTAGATGGATGAAATCTCATCAGGATCTACATTATTAGTAAAAAGAAACGACATGTATTTTACCAATGGTCATTGCTTTAGCTTAGATTGTAGTATATTTTAATGAAACTTCTCCATTTTCAGATCATGTTGCAGCAGCATCTGCTGCCAAGCAGTCGGTTGGCATGGATGTCGCGCGGACAGCTGCATTGAACAAGAGCGAGACGGCCGTAACATCAGCCATGAAGAACGTGTACTTCGCAGCAAAGAAGGACCTGCCCAATACATTGTTTTCTTCACTGAATACTCTGTGTATTGAACAGGTATATATTGTAGACTAGAAACTATTTTAGTAATTTTTAGGTCAGGGGAGATAATCACATTTTCTGAAAATATTGCCAAAAATCAATATTTATTCAAAGCAAGTCAATCATTTATTCTATTAGTTAATATTGGTAAAAAACAGCAACGTGTGTTGAAAACATGTGGAATGGTAACAATTAGGTATCCATGTAATGTCCGTAAAAAATCAATATTTTTGCATAACTTTGTGCATCTACATTTAATGTTGGACTTTGTGCATCTACATTTAATGTTGGACTTGTCTCTTCTTATAGTGTCTGTGAATTTTCAGGGCGCCTCCCAGTTATGTGACCTGAGGGTGGATAATCACACAACATACGCCCACAACCAGAGCATCGACGACTTTCAAGATGCGATAACGAAAGTGCTCCATGATGAACTGTTGGCAAATATCAACGCGTCTGTGAAGTTTAGTCTCATGTTAGACGAGTCAACAGACATTTCTATTCACCAGAACTTAATCCTGTATATACGGCTCATAGAAAAGGACTCCCTAGGTACAGTGAGCCCACAGACCCACTTCTTGGGCATCAGTGACTTGCAGCGTGCAAATGCGGAATGCATATTTACCAAAGTTGCCGCAATGTTAGGTCAAAAGGGAGTTGCCCTGTCAAATCTGTGTGGTGTCAGTACTGACGGTGCAGCTGTTGTGGTGGGAAATCGGTCTGGTGTGGTTACCCGACTAAAGAGTTCAGTCCCTGGAGTCCTAGCCACACATTGTATCGCCCATCGCTTGGCACTGAGTTGTTGCAGTGGTGCTGACACTATCCCATACCTTGTAAAGTTTCAGGACATTCTTAACTCTGTTTACAAGTATTTTCACTTTTCCCCCCAAGAACATGGCCACACTATCTGAAATCCAGTCCATACTGATACTCCAAGCTCAACCAAAACGATTCAAACAAGTTTTTCATACCCAATGGTTGAGTTTTGAAGGCTCGGTTGATGCCCTGATAGCCAGCTATGGCAGTCTGGTGTCTGTGTTCCTGGAAGAGAACACAGGCAAGGCACTCAGTATGTACACGCCCATCGCAACGTACAAATTCCTCTACACTGCCCACTTCCTGAGTGATGTACTGAAGCCCCTGGCAATTCTGTCAAAAATGTACCAGAGATCTGACCTGGACTATTCGGAGGTCTCGCCCCTACTGACATCAACAATAGACAGACTAGAAGGCCTTCGGGATAAGAGAGATGAGTCCGGTTTGGCAATATTTGTATATGTTGCCACCACCGAGCCCCAGGTCGTCCCAGATGGCTTAATGACGTTTGAGTTTGCTGGGCATACTATAAGGGATAGTGAGAAGCAGAGGCAGGAGGCAGTTAGTGTTGCAGATAAGTTTGTGACATCCATGGTGCAAAGCCTCAATGAACGTTTCTCAGACAATGCTGATAGTGCGGTCTTAAGAGCATTGAGCAACATGTTCAATCCACAGTTACCTGCATCATCAGTGACAGATGACATTGAAGTTGTGTCAGACTACATCACCTTATTTGGAATGGGCGGGTACAGGGGAGAGCTGTCAACATTTTGTTGAGTACTCTCGGACTAGCCACAACAGTGGCAACAAATCAATGGCCAACACCAAAGATGTGGCCAATCTGGCCATTCGCCACAAAGAAACTGTTCCAGCATCAGCCGAAGCTGCTGAACGCCTTCTTGTGTTGCCAGTTTCTACGGCAGATTGTGAACGTGGCTTTAGCAAGCAAAACTTGATCAAGACTGCACTGCGGAATAGTCTAAAGTCAGAAGGCCTGGAAAAGCTCATGACCATTTGTATAAATGGCCCTGAGCTGCAGAACCTCAACGTCAAGGCTGCATTTACTGCATGGGCATCCAGGAAGACCAGGCGAATTCTTAACATGAAATAGATGTAGCCACTGTCTTGATCAAGTTTTGCTTGCTGAAGCTGGCGTTTACTCTGCACTAATGTATTCACAGAACAATAAATGTTGAAACATGTTGCATGTATATATATTTATATGAAAATACAAGTAAAAAATACACTACATTAACCAAATTAGTCTTTTGTTGTTCTAGTTAATACATTTCTGTCATTCAATTTGTATCCGTTTGATTCTAAAGTGTTGGCATTGATTTTTAAGTCTGCCTAAATTTTTGGCTCCAACTTCACTGAAATGGCTCCAATTGTTTTCATTTGGCGAAAGTGGTGGCGCAAAGAAAAAAAAAGCCAGTGTGAGCCCTGTATGGGACAGACAAAGGAGTTATTTAGCTGTAGACTGACTATATGGAAAAAGAGTTATTTAGCTGTAGACTGACTATATGGGAAATACAAAAGAGTTATTTAGCTGTAGACTGACTATATGGGAAAGACAAAAGGAGTTATTTACCTGTAGACTGAATATATGAGCACAACAAAAGTTATTTAGCTGTAGACCGACTCACTTGGCAGGAGATTGATGTGACTCGAGTTTCCATGATTTAATTGTTTCCATAGCCATTGCCATTGGTGACACATGGCTGTGTTTCTGTGTGACTTTGATGGAATATTTCTTCTCTATCGCCTTCACATACTCATCCTCGTAGTTGTGTGACACTCGTCCATTAGTCCGGGGATCACTGGACATCTTATAGCACTCACTGAAAATATTGTTATATTTATAGTTCGGGTTTTACGCCTGCATCAGCACCATTTTGGGCTATATCACCGGCAGGCAGTTTACCTAACAACACCTTTCCTGGACAGGCTCCAGCGGTTAACCAGTACTTGGGTGCACCAACTTCCGTAAGAAACTCATTTTACTGCCAACCTTTTCATATAAAGAGACACGGTCTGAGCGGGGCTCGAACCCGTGACCATCAGTGATGATAGGTTACAGTGGTATACAAGTCAGCAACCGTAACCACTCGACCACGTAGGTGGACTCACTGAAAATAACAAGTTCAACCGATCATATGACTGTAATTGGGCTATGCTCACAAATTTTGGAGATACGCTGCATACTTTTAGACAGACTCTCACCCCCCCCCCATGATCAGATTAGGATAATTACCCTGCTGAGAAAATGTTTGACGACACTTGACTGCTCATCGTCCAGGGTCAAAGTTCACTCGCTAGGCATTTTCACCAAGAGTCAAACAAGCGTCTTTAGTGATTTCCATGCGTCAAAACCCAGGAGCTTGGGCTAATGAACGCCCTGAACCTCCATTCAGCAGCCAACCTGTGCTAAGCAGACAGTTTCCAGATTCCCAATATGTTTTATTACATGTATATACTTCTATTGAGCAGCCTCACTGTTCGGTGTTTACGAGTTTCATCAGTTATTACACATGTTCTGTTTCCTTACGTATTAATTAATATTCTAACACGACCCAGCTAATAACATACATACTTGTAGAGTAAAATCTACCTCGGGTTATTCTGCGCTATACCTACCTTGAACTATGCTGCGCGCGCACCGTGTTTTGGCTATTCCATTTATACGATGCATGTAAAGTTTTATGAATGAAAGTCACGTAATGTTTGTAAAAAATACCGTGGGAATTCGCGGAAGTGATCTATTTTTAGAATCAGATAATCTCTTGTTCGTCTTGTTTTTCTGTTATGTAACGTTTCAGTTACTATTCTGTACAGTTTTATTTGACAAAATAAATAAAATTATTGATCAGTTACAACTTTTGTTTGCATTCGGCCGTCGTGATATATTTCTATGCATAAGAACTTCAAACTCGGATTATTCTGCGATATACCACGGTTGATACTTATTATTTCTTAAGTATTGGCAGGGAATCTGTTCATCCAACATTCGGTCCAAAAAATCTGTTGCAATTTCGTCATTACAATTTTAATACATACAGTATGCTATCTACATAATATTTTTAATTGTAGATATCTTGTATACAATATACTTAATTCAGCGCGATGTAGCCTGCACTGTGCTGATGCGCCGTTAAACCAAATACTCACTTACTCACTCGGTCCAAAACATGAATTTTGATTGAAAATGTAAGCATGATACATGTATTAAAATTCATTTTTTATGTCGTTTTGCTTAAAAAACTGTTGTTTACATACTTTTGCTTAGTCCAAATATTTAGACTTGAAAAATGTGACATTTTACTATCAAGGCATTTTTCAAAGCCTAAACGCTAACATCGTCCATTTTGAATTGTTTGGTTATTACAAAAAGCAAAAATAAAAATCATTAGACGAAATTGTTTTGAAGATTTATCTCCCATGCCATTACAGTGAACCAAATAAGATTTCGTTCAAATTCAATTATTCATACGCATGAAACATACAATTGAATAATTAATTCGGATTGACCCGAGACGATGAGCGGTCAAGCGTCATCGAACATTTTCTTAACAGCGTAATTATCCTAATGTGCCTGTCAAATGCGATCGGAGAGGGCGGAGTCCGTCTAAAAATAAACACCGTAACTCCGGCTTCGGCCAATGAACGAAGATGTCTGTAAAATTTGCCAACAACCATAAGCCTAGATATATTCTCGTAAAGTTGGAGCCAAATTTACATGACAATACGACTTTTCTGCTGATTTAATGAATCAGACAGATGAAACGTACCACTACCCAAGCGTACCACTACCCAAGCGTACCATTTACAGACCAAGCGTACCATATATGAATAATATAGTATTGGACCGTATGACTTCTTCCGGTGATGTTTACTGAGCAGTACATACAGGGGTATAAGGTAGGCATGGTTGAGTGTAGTCTGTTTAATACAATTATTGACTTGACGTTTCGTGTGTGTGTTTTACGTTTATTTAACGTCGCTACCTGTTGCCCATATGAGCGACGCCGCCTGAAGAGATTAGACATGCACACAGCTTAAAGTTGTGTTTTATTTGAAGAACAATATAAAGACTCGGGATAGGCGTTATATTTGGACAGCTTTGTACAAAATTGTTTCAGATAGGGCCATTTTACTGATCGATGCGAAATCTGACATCCCACAGAGTAGAATCCCTGTACTTAAATATACATACTAGTACCCCCAAACGTGCCGAATCCCTGTGATTGTACCGGTCGGAAATTCAGCCAACGGATGTCAATTATGCTTCAATTATATTTTATATGTAAGTTTCTATCTAAATGAAGGTAAATGCAATATTGTTGTACTTTTCTGGATTACATTTTTGTTTAGATAATTATCTCGGAAACCACACAATTGTCACAAACTATAATATACTTTGAATTGTAATACGCAATTTGCAAAATTGATTCGTCATTAAAATAGTTCGTACTCATAATAACATCAATAAGACCTTGTCAATTCTGCACTTTTGAGGACAGGCAATAATATAAAATGCCCTTTTTTTCAGTCTGTGGGAAGACCGACACTGTTGCAATTACTGTATTAAGCAGAAAGGTCACGTGATGAAGCTAAAACTGTTAGGTTTTTAAAAAAGTTGTTTTGACGACTTAACAAAATAATAATATACGACAAGTGCAATTAACATTTTCTACTGCCATTACTGGTCATTATATGTGTGATTTATGCCGAGCATAGGTTCCACTTAGTCCTATAAATAAGACCTCTACATAAAAAAAATTCTTGTTATTTCAAGGTCTTATCGTTAAAGCTCATTTTCGCATAGCACTTTCCGCCCTTGATCCGATGACGGGATTTCTGACCAATATTTTGAAGCTTTTCGGACATGAACGGTTATAAATGTGTGCATTGGTGTTAGAATAATCCTAAATATAAGATATTAAGAACGTTAAAAATATATTGTATTACCGTTGTGCATGTTATTTAGCTGTTTGAAGTCGACAGGTGAAATTCTCCCATATTTTCTGCGCAGTCTTCACAAAAGAAATCCGAATGATTATTATTTCATGCGTATGAATCTGGATATCTACGTTGCACGGCCAGTTACTGCATAAGGTGCAATGGGAGAGAGTCTAGTAGAGCGGATTTAGAGCTGTCCTGAAACCGCCTATTGTCTCTGCACACACAACATTGTCACTTAGTTTATTCCAGTCTAGTACTGTTTTAGGGAAGAATGATTGTTTATACTGCTCTTTATTACAAGTGAAAGTTTTGAAGCACTTTGAATTATTTGTAATTTGATTTTCTAGAATGTTTGTAGTAGTATAGTCAGTGAATTTACGTATTTTTACGTTTCGCTTAGCCCTTATGGGTGTGAGTATGTCGTGACAAGGTAAAGCTGGCACCTTCCCCTCGACCACTTTGTATAGGAACGTCAGTCTTTTGGCCTTCCTTCTGGACTGTAGGCTCTCGAGTTCCAGTTTCTGCAGCATGTTTGTGATGCAGCCTTCTTCTCGGGAATGGTAGTCGCCAGTGATGAATCTGGCCGCTTGCCTTTGAACTTTCTCAATTCGCTCGATGTCTTTTACATAGGTAGGGTCCCAGACTATGGAACTATGCTCACGTGATGAGCGTACAAGAGCTAGATATGCTGTCTTTCTGCAAGTTGCTGGGCAGTGGTTTAGGTTGCGCCTGATGAAACCGAGCGATGAGTTTGCTTTCTTTGTAAGTTTTAGGATGTGCGAGTTCCATTTCAAGTCAGATTGTATGGTGACACCGAGATAAGGGTTTTCGTCAACTTGTTGTAGGAACTGCTTGTCTAATTCGTAAAAATGAGATGATTTGCTGTTGATGCTTAGTATATAACATTTCTTGGCATTAAAGCGCATCCCCCATGACGTTGCCAATACTTCCAATTCCTCCAGGTCGCTCTGTAGTATCACGTGATCCCTTGCTGATCGGATGCATCTATACAGTAGGCAGTCATCGGCAAATAAACGAACTTGAGATTTCACTGTATCTGGCAAGTCGTTTATATGGCACAGGAACAGAAGCGGTCCTAGGACAGTGCCTTGTGGTACTCCAGAGTCGACGTGTACTGGTTTTGACGATTCACCATCAACTACCACTTGCATGTGTCTGTTTGTTAGGAAGTCCCTGAGCCAATTGTTGGTTTGACCATCAATGCCGTAGTTTCTCAGCTTGTATAGTAGCTTCTCGTGGGGTACGGTGTCGAACGCTTTAGAGAAGTCTAGGATAGCAATGTCAATTTGGGATCCCTTATCGTGGTTTATGAATAGGTCGTGCATCGTTGTGATAAGCTGTGTTTCGCAAGAGTATCCTGATCTGAATCCATGGTTGAGTGATGTTAGAATGTTATGATGATCGAGGTGGTCTAGTGTTTGCAGATAATATGTTCTAGTAGCTTGCAGGAGATGGAGGTTAGAGATACTGGTCGATAGTTTTCTGCAAGATGTACATTCCCTTTCTTGAATACAGGAGCGACGTTTGCATTCCTCTAGTCTTTGGGGAGCATGCCGGAGTCCACTGATCTTTGGAAAATATAGCGTAATGCGGGTGCAAGTTGTGAAGCACAGTTTTCAGCATTATATTTGCAATGTCATCAGGTCCTCTAGCTTTAGCAATGTCAATTTTGTTCAGCAGATTTTCAACTCCTTTGGTGGTGATCTGGAGGTCATGGATTTTTGGTGTCGTTCTCCGATTTATGTCATGGAGGGTTCCAGGGTTTTGAGGATCTTCTTTAGTGAATACGGAGCTGAATTGATCAACGAGTATTTGGGCTTTGTCTTTACTGTTGGTTAGGAGCTGTCCCATTTTCTTTAGTGGAGAGATGCCTGTGTTGTCTTGTCTGCGAGATTTCACGTATCTCCAGAAAGGCTTTGTGTTATTCTCGTCTAGTCCTTTTTGGATGGTGCTGTTGATGTGGTCGATCTCGGCCTTTTTAAATGTTCGTTTGCACTCTTTCTGGTATTCTTTGTAGGTTTGCCATTGGCGACTTTCCTTTGCATGTTTGTAAAGACGGGCCTTCCTCTTTGTCATCTACTGGAGCTTTCTGTTGAACCATGGTAGTGACTTCTGGTGTTTACTCATTTTAGATGGTATGCGTTTGTCCATAATGTTTGATATGCCAAGTTTGAAAGTTTGCCAAAGTTCTTCTACAGATGTGGAATGGTCTATGCTAGTGGTGGAGACGGAACAATTGAATATTAAACCAAATCTTATTTGGTTCAGCGTAATGGCACAGAGATAAATCTTGTAAACATTTTCGTCTATTTCGAGTTCTTTTTTGTTTTTCGCAATAATCCAATATTCAAAATGGCCGATTTGGAATGGCGAAACTCTGCCATCAAATGTAAACGTTGATTTCATGTACAATATTGTGTTAAGAGACGTTATAGACTGTGCAGAATTCAAACAACGGTATGTGTGTTCATCTTGTTAGCAATTTTAATTTATAAAAAAAGACTTTTTAGAATATAAAATATGCTACGCGTAATTGAGGTTGAACGTTTAGACTATGAAAAATGCCTGGATAGTAAAATGTCACATTTTTCAAGTCTAAATATTTGGACTAAGGTTCCACCACACTATGTATATAACAAACAGTTCTTTCCTTACAACATATAGCCAAATCACATTCATATCAAACAAATTATGTGAACCATAATATGATGGACACACCATCAACGACTATGTATTGATCATAAATGCGATAAATTTGCAATCCATAAATTTGTTTTCCCGCCATCTTTTTTTTCTTCCTTGGACAAAATTCTCAGGGGAACTAGCGACTTCAATGAACATTTAAAACAACGTTATGCTAATTATATGCATTCATATGTATTTTGTTAATGTGTACTACATTTGACAGAAGTAGGTCCATCAAAGCCCCGCTATATATATACTTTTATTTCATTTCTTTTACAAACCCACCTGTTTTTAGCGTTTTCGGTTTTAAAAACGGTGTCTATGAAAGTAACACGTGGTGAATATAGCAAAGGTGTATAATTTAACCAAATACACACACATTTATTATCTTGCGTATCTGAACAAGTATGAAATACACGACAAGCACATCACTCTTAACATACACAAAATGAAAAGCTATAGCTAGATTTGCGACTGAATCATATTGGTACAGACGGCTTGTCTCAACACTAACATAGGCCTACTGCCACGTATCAGATCTTAGTATAGGGGGAAACTCACCAAGTATGAAATACCGTACTTTCCAATAACAAAACGCGCGTTCGCTTCAGGTGCGAAAGGTCTGGAGTTCGAACCCGCTGGAGCCGTTACGATTGTGCCCTTAGGCAAGGCATTTAATGTCCACTTTGCCTCTTCTCGTCCCCTCGTGGTGATGGATTACATCAGGAATGAGATCTCCAGAGTAATTAATATAAGTTGTATGAACTTGTTTCGCAATCGAGCTAAAATAAATGTGTATAAACAAAGCTGAGACCTATATTCCCTAAACAAATAAAGTAAAATTTAATAGAAGTTGATGCTACATGTCCATTCAACTTCAACTTCTTACTGCCGAACAATCATTTATGATTATGATTGGCAGGCGCAGTCTAGAACAGATATTTAATCTAAAATGCTATGTGCAAGTTAAAAGGATAAAGGGATCTAAAAAACTATAGTTAAAAGTAGACAGTACAATGGTTAGAGGGAGGTCGAGTCCAGACTGTTAACAAAAGTCGGTAGACTGGGAGTCGACTGTATATACATGTATGTCGGTATATAGACTATATGTATGTATATACATGTATGTATGTATGTATGTATGTATGTATGTACCATTAATGTCAAACCCCTTGCGGGGACCTAGACATGTTTTCCTGGGCATGCTTAGCCGGCCATAGCGGTTAACCAGTACTAATCAATGTGTGAGAGGTGCCTTGCTCAATGACACTACATACGTGGCCTGACTGAGTATCGAACCCGGACCGTTCGATTCCAAATCCGACGCTCTACCATTGGATCACGGACGCCACACGGACTGTTCCATAGACTGATTGTTCTTAGGAAACATGAGTCGGCATGACATTGGGTTTTTGACTGTGGGATTAGATAGTTAATGGTTCCTGTGCGTGTAAGGTGGTGGTGATCTACAGCAACTAGTTCATTTCTTATTTTGAAAAACATGATTAGCGAGGCTTGATTTCGTCTATGTTCTAAAGTTTTCCAATTGAGGGTGGATACCATTTGTGATACACTACTAGTGTAGTTGTACTCATTGAATATATACTTAGTATTGGGCTACAGATCTTTCGACCATAACTCTTTTGTAGGCAAGGTGTTTCTGCCAGGGGTTCAAGACTGAAGCATGGAGTCAGAGAAGGGGAGCACATGGTACAAGACGCCTGTCTCTCAGCATCCCGAGAACGAAGTTTATCAAAAGCATTCGTCACACTTTTATAGATAAAGTGTACTTCCATGTATGGAACCAACTCTCATCGAGGTCCTTCTTCACGTGTCTCTTCATATAATGTACTAGACCTACGAGACTGGATGCATTGCCAAGCAACGACCATATCCCGACCTCTTCATAGAATGTACTAGTCTGGCGATACTGAAAGAATTGCCAAGCAACGCAGATATCCCTATCTCATCATAGAATGTACTAGCCTGGTGAGACTGAAAGTATTGCCAAGCAACGGCGATATCCCTACCTCTTCATAGAATGTACTAGCCTGGTGAGACTGAAAATATTGCCAAGCAACGCGGATATCCCTATCTCATCATAGAATGTACTAGTCTGGCGATAATGAAAGTATTGCCAAGCAGCGACGATATCCCTATCTCATCATAGAATGTACTAGTCTGGCGATAATGAAAGTATTGCCAAGCAACGACGATATCCCTATCTCATCATAGAATGTACTAGCCTGGCGAGACTGAAAGTATTGCCAAGCAACGACGATATCCCTATCTCATCATAGAATGTACTAGTCTGGCGAGACTGAAAGTATTGCCAAGCAACGACCATATCCCTATCTCATCATAGAATGTACTAGCCTGGCAAGACTGAAACTATTGCCAAGCAACGACGATATCCCTACATCTTCATAAAATGTACTAGTCTGGCGAGACTGAAAGTATTGCCAAGCAACGCAGATATCCCTATCTCATCATAGAATGTACTAGCCTGGTGAGACTGAAAGTATTGCCAAGCAACGACGATATCCCTACCTCTTCATAGAATGTACTAGCCTGGTGAGACTGAAAGTATTGCCAAGCAACGCCGATATCCCTATCTCATCATAGAATGTACTAGTCTGGCGATAATGAAAGTATTGCCAAGCAGCGACGATATCCCTATCTCATCATAGAATGTACAAGCCTGGCGAGACTGAAAGTATTGCCAAGCAACGACGATATCCCTATCTCATCATAGAATGTACTAGTCTGGCGAGACTGAAAGTATTGCCAAGCAACGACCATATCCCTATCTCATCATAGAATGTACTAGCCTGGCAAGACTGAAACTATTGCCAAGCAACGACGATATCCCTACCTCTTCATAAAATGTACTAGTTTGGCGAGACTGAAAGTATTGCCAAGCAACGCAGATATCCCTATCTCATCATAGAATGTACTAGCCTGGTGAGACTGAAAGTATTGCCAAGCAACGACGATATCCCTACCTCTTCATATAATGTACTAGCCTGGTGAGACTGAAAGTATTGCCAAGCAACGCCGATATCCCTATCTCATCATAGAATGTACTAGTCTGGCGATAATGAAAGTATTGCCAAGCAGCGACGATATCCCTATATCATCATAGAATGTACTAGTCTGGCGATAATGAAAGTATTGCCAAGCAACGACGATATCCCTATCTCATCATAGAATGTACTAGCCTGGCGAGACTGAAAGTATTGCCAAGCAACGACGATATCCCTATCTCATCATAGAATGTACTAGTCTGGCGAGACTGAAAGTATTGCCAAGCAACGACCATATCCCTATCTCATCATAGAATGTACTAGCCTGGCAAGACTGAAACTATTGCCAAGCAACGACGATATCCCTACCTCTTCATAAAATGTACTAGTCTGGCGAGACTGAAAGTATTGCCAAGCAACGACGATATCCCTACCTCTTCATATAATGTACTAGTCTTGCGAGACTGAAAGTATTGCCAAGCAACGACGATATCCCTACCTCTTCATAAAATGTACTAGTCTGGCGAGACTGAAAGTATTGCCAAGCAACGACGATATCCCTACCTCTTCATATAATGTACTAGTCTGGCGAGACTGAAAGTATTGCCTAGCAACGACGATACCCCTACCTCTTCATATAATGTACTAGCCTGGTGAGACTGAAAGTATTGCCAAGCAACGACCATATCCCTATCTCATCATAAAATGTACTAGTCTGACGAGCCTAAAACTATTGCCAAGCAACGACCATACTCCTATCTCATCATAGAATGTACTAGTCGGGCGAGACTGAAAATATTACCAAGCAACTACGATATCCCTACCTCTTCATAGAATGTTCTAGTCTGGCGAGACTGAAAGTATTGCCAAGAAACGACCATATCCCTATCTCATCATAGAATGTACTAGCCTGGCAAGACTGAAACTATTGCCAAGCAACGACGATATCCCTACCTCTTCATAAAATGTACTAGTCTGGCGAGACTGAAAGTATTGCCAAGCAACGCAGATATCCCTATCTCATCATAGAATGTACTAGCCTGGTGAGACTGAAAGTATTGCCAAGCAACGACGATATCACTACCTCTTCATAGAATGTACTAGCCTGGTGAGACTGAAAGTATTGCCAAGCAACGCCGATATCCCTATCTCATCATAGAATGTACTAGTCTGGTGATAATGAAAGTATTGCCAAGCAGCGACGATATCCCTATCTCATCATAGAATGTACTAGCCTGGCGAGACTGAAAGTATTGCCAAGCAACGACGATATCCCTATCTCATCATAGAATGTACTAGTCTGGCGAGACTGAAAGTATTGCCAAGCAACGACCATATCCCTATCTCATCATAGAATGTACTAGCCTGGCAAGACTGAAACTATTGCCAAGCAACGACGATATCCCTACCTCTTCATAAAATGTACTAGTCTGGCGAGACTGAAAGTATTGCCAAGCAACGACGATATCCCTACCTCTTCATATAATGTACTAGTCTTGCGAGACTGAAAGTATTGCCAAGCAACGACGATATCCCTACCTCTTCATAAAATGTACTAGTCTGGCGAGACTGAAAGTATTGCCAAGCAACGACGATATCCCTACCTCTTCATATAATGTACTAGTCTGGCGAGACTGAAAGTATTGCCTAGCAACGACGATACCCCTACCTCTTCATATAATGTACTAGCCTGGTGAGACTGAAAGTATTGCCAAGCAACGACCATATCCCTATCTCATCATAAAATGTACTAGTCTGACGAGCCTAAAACTATTGCCAAGCAACGACCATACTCCTATCTCATCATAGAATGTACTAGTCGGGCGAGACTGAAAATATTACCAAGCAACTACGATATCCCTACCTCTTCATAGAATGTTCTAGTCTGGCGAGACTGAAAGTATTGTCAAGCATCGAAGATATCCCTATCACATCACAGAATGTACTAGCCTCACGATCCTGAAACTATTGCCTAGCAACGACGATATCCCTACCTCATAGAATGTACTAGACCAACGAGACTGAAACTATTGCCAAGCAACGACGATATCCCTACCTCTTCAAAGAATGTATTAGCCCGCAAGACTGAAACTATATTGCCTAGCAACGACGATACCCCTATCTCATCATAGAATGCACTAGACCTACAAGACTGGAAGTATTGCCAAGCAACGACTATATCCCTATCTCATCATAGAATGTACTAGCCTGCCGAGCCTGAAACTAATGCCATATTACCAAGCAACGACGATACACCTACCTCATCATAGAATGTACTAGCCTGGCGAGACTGAAAGTATTGCCAAGCAACGACGATATCCCTATCTCATCATAGAATGTACTAGTCTGGCGATAATGAAAGTATTGCCAAGCAACGACGATATCCCTATCTCATCATAGAATGTACTAGCCTGGTGAGACTGAACGTATTGCCAAGCAACGACGATATCCCTACCTCTTCATAGAATGTACTAGCCTGGCGAGACTGAAAGTATTGCCAAGCAACAACGATATCCATATCTCATCATGGAATGTACTAGTCTGGCGATAATAAAAGTATTGCCAAGCAACGACGATATCCCTATCTCATCATAGAATGTACTAGTCTGGCGAGACTGAAAGTATTGCCAAGCAACGACGATATCCCTATCTCATCATAGAATGTACTAGCCTGGCGAGACTGAACGTATTGCCAAGCAACGACGATATCCCTATCACATCATAGAATGTACTAGCCTGGCGAGACTGAAAGTATTGCCAAGCAACGACGATATCCCTATCTCAACATAGAATGCACTAGTCTGGCGAGACTGAAAGTATTGCCAAGCAACGACCATATCCCTATCTCATTATAGAATGTACTAGTCTGGCGATAATAAAAGTATTGCCAAGCAACGACGATATCCCTACCTCTTCATAGAATGTACTAGTCTGGCGAGACTGAACGTATTGCCAAGCAACGACCATATCCCTATCTCATCATAGAATGTACTAGTCTGACGAGACTGAACGTATTGCCAAGCAAAGAAGATAATCCTACACGAATTGAGGTCCTCTCTAGAAGACTCCGTCACCAACTGCATGTCAGTTTTCTGCAGCAGGCAAACACAATCCGTAAGTTTATAATTAAACAGAAATATCAAATATCGCCATTCTGACCAATACATATTCCAGCTGTCCGATTGGCATAGTGGTTAGCGCGCTCGCTTCTCACCAATGTAATCCTCGTTCGATCCTCGTACCGGGAAGTATGTGAGATGGTACGGTGGTTGCCAGATCGGACATGTGGGTTTTCTCCGGGTACTCCGGTTTCCTCCCACACGAATGACCACATATACGCTTTCATCCGTGCCAACGAGAGTGATTAATATAAGTTGTCAGAACTTACTTCGCAATCATTGTAAAATAAATAAAGTTTAGACTTGTTTATATTCCAGTTATAGTATAGTCTTAATCTACAATGAGTATCACTTATTCATCTACTAGCGGATACAACCAGATGCACTAATTACACTGGTGCACCATGGGATATACGTAAAAGAAGAAGAAGCATAGCTATGTACATGTATACACTCTAGATACACGATAAATGAATATTGGGGAGGGCACCAGTTAACAGACGGATCTGTAATCCAGTGGTAACACGCTGGACTGGTAATCCAGGGATTGCAGGTTCAATCCCCCGTCTGACCATAATAAATTAACAGTTTTTCAGATGGGACTTTAAACCGAGGTATCGTGTCGGTGATGTGCACCGTGCACGTAAAAGAACCAGCTGAGACTCTGGAATGGGTCTCTGTCTGTATCATTTCACTATCCTCCAAACATCTAAAGTGACGAATCACTTCAGGAGGCGGCGCTCATATGGACAACCGGTAGCGACGATAAATAATCGTAAACCACACACACTAACTAACGTTGGTAAGACTCGTTACTCAACACATTTGCTTCTACATTTTATTCTTACAGTGGTCACACATAGGCATAGCATTGCAGTTGTATCATTTTGCTTATATTTTTATCATATTTATATTTGTAATTGTATTGTATATAAAACACGCAATAACATATGATTAAACTAAAATGAATCTTTATTTTGAACATAAATAACAAGTACAACATCAGCTTTTAGCTAGTTTCCGACTGTAGCAAGATGTCAGATTAACATATAAACAAGCACATTTGAATGGAGCCACATATACGAAAAGTATGACACTATAACATATACAATTAATCATATATTCTAACACGACCCAGCTAATAACATACATACTTGTAGAGTAAAATATACCTCGGGTTATTCTGCGATATACCTTGAACTATGCTGCGCGCACACCGTGTTTTGGCTATTCCAGTTATACAATGCGTTTGTAAATACAACCGTGGGAATTCGCGGAAGTGAGCTATTTTTATAATCAGATAATCTCTTGTCCGTCTTGTTTTTCTGTTAAGTAACGTTTCAGTTACTATTCTGTACAGTTTTATTTGACAAAATAAATAAAATTATTGATCAGTTACAACTGTTGTTCATTTATGCACTAGATTGATATTTCGAAAGTCAAATGCACGGCGTTTGAAGAAAATACTCCTTAATCGTCTAAAATTATTAGAAGTAAGTCGTGTTAGAATCGAAATAATAAGTATCAACCGTTCGGCCATCGTGATATATTTCTACACATAAGAACTTCAAACTAGGGTTATTCTGCGATATACCACGGTTGATACTTATTATTTCTTAAATAATATGACTAAGAGAATGACTCAACAATAACTCAAGCATTATATCCATAGCATTACTGCATCCGAATATTGGAATCCACGTCCGGGGCTAATACCACTAATTTCTATATTATTTCCCAATAAAGCAAGCATTTCGTATGAATGTATAAATCACTGTTGTACTTCGCTTTAACCAGGCATAAGGCGGTAGTGCACAGTTTTCGAGCCCCATTTTCCAATTGGTTCTGGTGGAGAAATTATGAAATAGTAGGTAAGATTAACGTTTGGGTATATGGTTGTTCCTTATAATAGTTATTTGTTGATGGCAATGCTTCTGGATGCTGAAAATCGATGTTTAGAATTAGTGAACGTTATAATGTGTGGCCTTGGTGGTACTGCATCGAGCTGTGCTCGAAATGCGAAACTGAGGATTTCCTGGCTCCGACGACCATTTGCAGACACAATTGAACCGGGATAAATAACAACGAAAATATCAAAAAATGTAGATGGTCGACCACCTATTTGCACGGTTTCTTTCAAGCATACGATGAAGGGGAAACCAAAACTCCTGCTGCATTGAACATGTTTTTGTTGACTGGATTGTTATGATGGGTATGACGGACGTGTCGAAAATAGCCTCGGCTGTGGTCTGTATTTGTTGTCTGCAAATAACAGCACATCAAATGTGAAAATAGGAACAAGTTTGAAAATTACTGTTCACTGCCGCAGCCTAATAGACAAGAATATGCATACGGACTATGGAATCGGATCTGGATCACTCTGTATCTGTTAACTAGTTATCAGGGACGGCTGTGGTGTGTGTATGTTCCATTGTTTGTATACATGTACATCCTCGTGTGCAAGCCTAACTGATACTGTTGGGTAGCCGGAGTTCCAGTCTGTTGATTTTTCACGTTTTAACTTCTGGCAAAATGACAGCCTGGGGAAACTGGATTTCCGATCGTAGCGTCATCTACTTACACACACTTTTATGAGGGTGTAGATTTGAAGAACGACAACTCTTCTCTACAAGATAATATCGCTAAATATAGAACAGGCACGATTATACACGATCATTTCCGAATATACACGAATGCTAGAGATATAGACTCATTTACAGTGCAAACATATACTGTCTCGTTTCTGTGTTATATCGCCGAGATGGCGGATTTTAAATATTACATTTAGATGGTAATGGATCTATTCGGCGTAATTGAACTAAGGACGACTTAAATATTGAGTAAATATGTCAAATCAAACGCACATTGTACTTTTTAAAATTATTTATCGTTCCGTTGACCCGTAAACAATGGCGGCCAATTATAAACTTTTATCAACATTGCAGTGCCTCGTTTTCGAGTCAAGTACGCCATTAAGGCACGTGCTAGGCCTATTAATAGGATTAATGCGAGTCAATAATTACACGGACAACCCCCCAAATTCCCCAGGCGTTGATATGACCAGAAACTCAATACGACCCAATTAATAGTATCGGTGTTAAAATATATTTATTTGACTGACCAGGCAAAATATATCGACGCCTGTTCCCAGGCTAACCGTTGGGCGCAAACTTATGAATGTTTACATGTAATCAAGAAAAGAACATTTACATATAATTTAACAGCAGTAGACTGAGAGTGATTAGAATGAACGAAAACCTATATAGTTCTTATCCCTATCAATTGATTGCTTCTCACCAATGCGACCCGGGTTCGATCCTCGGACCGGGAAGTATGTAAGATGGTACGATGGTCGCCAGATCGGACAGGTGGATTTTCTCCGGGTACTCCGGTTTCCTCCCCCATGAATGACCACAATTACGCTTTCATCCGTGCCAACGAGAATGATTAATATAAGTTGTTAAAACTTGCTTCGCAATCGTTGTAAAATAAATAAAGTTTAAAAAAAAAGATTAATATACAATAGGCAGGAGAATAATATATACATGCATTAAAATGAAAATAAGTGAAACACTATTCTAGGTATAGGGTATAGGATTTCAGAAGTTATTGTATTAGTGAGTCAATAGTTGTTAACAGAAAATGGTTAACATTTGAATGAATTATATGTCGATTGTTCCTAGCAGGGAACTAGTAATATATATATATATATGGTCCTCTCTACATTGTTCCTAGCAGGGAACTAGTAATATATATATATATATAT
>CM026400.1:11932701-11982453 GCA_014843695.1 Archivesica marissinica | reverse complement strand
GTTCGGAACGTGTCCATCCGCGGAAAGAAGAAGATTGCAGACAGGTGGGAGCAAGAACCATATATCATCGTCAATCAGCCATTCCCAGACCAACCTGTATTTGACGTGAAAAAGAATGTGCCCAACGCCAGGAGAATACTACGTCTCCATAGGAACTTGCTACTTCCGTTAGGAGTTGCTTCAGAACCAGCACCAGATACAGAGGCGGTACAACGATACGTTATTCCACATCGCAGACGGCGAATATATGTGTTCAAAGAGTTTGTATTTATTAACAACAATTGCAACCTATGACAGAGAGATGACGTGTTAAGATATGCCTAGTACCATCGTTGTAAGTTGTATGGCTCACATTTGAGGACATGTGAAGGTGGACCATGTGAAGGTGGACCATGTGTTGGTGGACCATGTGTTGGTGGACCATGTGAAGGTGGACCATGTGTTGGTGGACCATGTGTTGGTGGACCATGTGTTGGTGGACCATGTGAAGGTGGACCATGTGAAGGTGGACCATGTGAAGGTGGACAATGTGTTGGTGGACCATGTGTTGGTGGACCATGTGTTGGTGGACCATGTGTTGGTGGACCATGTGTTGGTGGTGTGGTGGACCATGTGAATGTGGACCATGTGAAGGTGGACCATGTGAAGGTGGACCATGTGAAGGTGGACCATGTGAAAGTGGACCATGTGAAGGTGGGCCATGTGAAGGTGGACCATGTGAAGATGGACCATGTGAAGGTGGACCATGTGAAGGTGGACCATGTGTTGGTGGACCATGTGAAGGCGGACCATGTGAAGATGGACCATGTGTTGACAAATGTCGAATCCAAATCTCATGCCTCTCGCCGTTGTATGAATACTGTTCCGATTCTGATAATAAGTTCCAGGCGACCATACATAACAGTCATATAGTATAGTATAATTGTATTTGTGCACCATGTCATAGTACATATATAGTATACATTACATATACATGTATGAACTTTTGTATGACAAAACAATTACAGATATCACAATATCATCAATGATTGCAATGTTCTTATCACAGAAAGCTTAATTGCACCAACAATTATTTTCATATATCACAGACTTTTAACTAATACTGTTTATAAATACATATTCTGATGGTATGATGAAACTGTTTATAAATACATATCCTGATGGTATGATGAAACTGTTTATAAATACACACCCTGATGGTATGATGAACCTGTTTATTAATACATATCATGATGGTATGACGAAACTGTTTATAAATACATATCCTGATGGTATGATGAAACTGTTTATAAATACACATCCTGATGGTATGATGAAACTGTTTATAAATACACATCCTGGTGGTATGATGAAACTGTTTATAAATACATATCCTGGTGGTATGATGAAACTGTTTATAAATACATATCCTGATGGTATGATGAAACTGTTTATAAATACACATCCTGGTGGTATGACGAAAATGTTTATAAATACATATCCTGATGTATGATGAAACTGTTTATAAATACACATCCTGATGGTATGATGAAACTGTTTATAAATACATATCCTGGTGGTATGATGAAACTGTTTATAAATACATATCCTGATGGTATGATGTAACTGTTTATAAATACATATCCTGATGGTATGATGAAACTGTTTATAAATACATATCCTGATGGTATGATGTAACTGTTTATAAATACATATCCTGGTGGTATGATGAAACTGTTTATAAATACTTATCCTGATGGTATGATGTAACTGTTTATAAATACACATCCTGATGGTATGACGAAACTGTTTATAAATACATATCCTGATGGTATGATGTAACTGTTTATAAATACATATCCTGGTGGTATGATGAAACTGTTTATAAATACACATCCTGATGGTATGATGAAACTGTTTATAAATACACATCCTGATGGTATGATGAAACTGTTTATAAATACATATCCTGGTGGTATGATGAAACTGTTTATAAATACACATCCTGATGGTATGATGAAACTGTTTATAAATACACATCCTGATGGTATGATGAAACTGTTTATAAATACACATCCTGGTGGTATGATGAAACTGTTTATAAATACACATCCTGGTGGTATGATGAAACTGTTTATAAATATACATCCTGGTGGTATGATGAAACTGTTTATAAATACACATCATGGTGGTATGATGAAACTGTTTATAAATACACATCATGGTGGTATGATGAAACTGTTTATAAATACACATCCTGGTGGTATGATGAAACTGTTTATAAATACACATCATGGTGGTATGATGAAACTGTTTATAAATATACATCCTGGTGGTATGATGAAACTGTTTATAAATACACATCCTGGTGGTATGATGAAACTGTTTATAAATATACATCCTGGTGGTATGATGAACCAACTTACTAGTCTGATGTTACAACTTATCTTTTAAGTATCAACTAATAATGACATATGCACAGGATATCCTGTAAAGCTTTAACATTCGATGGAAAGGCGTATTTCCAACGGGATCCAAGTAAGCATAATTGAAAGCAGCATTACATCGTATGAAATAAAAAGATATTTGAAACATTCAAATTTTACGTATTGGTAGCAATGCTGCTACACATTCTAACATTATACTTTGTATACTTATGTTCCATTGGTAAACAATGTTTTTTTGCGATAAAACAAACTCAAACCGAAAGTAGGACTTTCCGAGTCGATCGGTCACGCATTTGTTTACAACCAGAACACACCGTCCACACTTGTTTACATTCGGAATGCATCGTCCCCATTTGACCCACGTTGTCTTTTGTAATTAAATTACTTGACATGTTGATTCATACCTCTGTTATCTAAGTCTTTTAGTGACATGTATACATCCCCGCGAGGGGTTCGACATTAGAGGAAGATAGATAGATAGTCTTTCATGTTCAAAATATATACGCTGTTTTCTACATCCTCTGTTGTTTCACGCATGCGCGCTGTGCATGTTTATATTTCGTGTGTTGATAAACAAATTAACGTATACGAAGGTTTATATTTATTGGAATGTTATCGTTTCTGAGCGACTATTTCGATTTTTGTAAACACACACACATTAGTATTTATATTTTACCCAAAACATCCTTTATTACGATGTAATGCTGCTTTAAAATGATAACTGATCTAATAAATAAATCAAAAACCTTTGGGAAGTATTGCAAAGCATGTCACTATTCAATAACTTTTTCAGTGGTAACGCGTTCGCTTCAGGTGCGAAAGCCACGGAGTTCGAGCCCAGCTAGAGCC
The DNA here is from genome assembly GCA_014843695.1 of Archivesica marissinica. Classification (NCBI taxonomy): domain Eukaryota; kingdom Metazoa; phylum Mollusca; class Bivalvia; order Venerida; family Vesicomyidae; genus Archivesica; species Archivesica marissinica. The sequence goes on along the minus strand of CM026400.1, from coordinate 11,979,178 downwards.
GTTACGGTTGTGCCCTTGGGCAAGGCATTTAGATTCCGCATGTCCCTTTTCTCTCCCTCGTGGTGATGGATTCCACCAGAAATGAGATCTCGAAATGTGATTAATATCAGTTGTAAGAACTTGTTTCGCAATCTACCTAAAACTATATTTGTATAAACTAACAACCACTTTTCTTTAAGCTACTCTCTTCTTCTTTTCATTCTCCGATTTGATATTTCATGTTCTTGAACTTTCTTCAAATATTCATTCAAATGTATATATATTGTCTCTCACAGTTGTGCCTATATATTTGTAGACTATTCTTAGTTAAATTATCTATAAACGACATTACCTCGCGCTTAGTATTGACTCCGGTGACAAAACAAACGTCAATTTAGGAGCATGGATGACCGTTATATGAAATCATACTTTCAATCCACAAAAACACTGTTTATTGATTCAATGCTAATATTCGAATGTATTCGGTAGAATTTGTAGTAGCAATGCATTTATAAGTGAACACATGCATTTTATTTGCGTTTTCACTGATGTAGTGTCGCTTTAAAGATAATGTACTAGCTGGCTGATTTATGTTTCCCGTGAAAAATGCTTTCAAGCCGAAAATTCGGATATAGAGAGGACAATATATATATATATATATTACTAGTTCCCTGCTAGGAACAATGTAGAGAGGACAATATATATATATATATATATTACTAGTTCCCTGCTGGAACATAAAGGACAATATATATATATAATATATATATATATATTACTAGTTCCCTGCTAGGAACAATGTAGAGAGGACCATATATATATATATATATATATATTACTAGTTCCCTGCTAGGAACAATCGACATATAATTCATTCAAATGTTAACCATTTTCTGTTAACAACTATTGACTCACTAATACAATAACTTCTGAAATCCTATACCCTATACCTAGAATAGTGTTTCACTTATTTTCATTTTAATGCATGTATATATTATTCTCCTGCCTATTGTATATTAATCTTTTTTTTTAAACTTTATTTATTTTACAACGATTGCGAAGCAAGTTTTAACAACTTATATTAATCACTCTCGTTGGCTCGGATGAAAGCGTAAATGTGGTCATTCGTGTGGGAGGAAACCGGAGTACCCGGAGAAAATCCACCTGTCCGATCTGGCGACCATCGTACCATCTTACATACTTCCCGGTCCGAGGATCGAACCCGGGTCGCATTGGTGAGAAGCAATCAATTGATAGGAATAAGAACTATATAGGTTTTCGTTCATTCTAATCACTCTCAGTCTACTGCTGTTAAATTATATGTAAATGTTCTTTTCTTGATTACATGTAAACATTCATAAGTTTGCGCCCAACGGTTAGCCTGGGAACAGGCGTCGATATATTTTGCCTGGTCAGTCAAATAAATATATTTTAACACCGATACTATTAATTGGGTCGTATTGAGTTTCTGGTCATATCAACGCCTGGGGAATGTGGGGGGTTGTCCGTGTAATTATTGACTCGCATTAATCCTATTAATAGGCCTAGCACGTGCCTTAATGGCGTACTTGACTCGAAAACGAGGCACTGCAATGTTGATAAAAGTTTATAATTGGCCGCCATTGTTTACGGGTCAACGGAACGATAAATAGTTTTAAAAAGTACAATGTGCGTTTGATTTGACATATTTACTCAATATTTAAGTCGTCCTTAGTTCAATTACGCCGAATAGATCCATTACCATCTAAATGTAATATTTAAAATCCGCCATCTCGGCGATATAACACAGAAACGAGACAGTATATGTTTGCACTGTAAATGAGTCTATATCTCTAGCATTCGTGTATATTCGGAAATGATCGTGTATAATCGTGCCTGTTCGGCGATTTCCGATAGAATTCCGCTTATATATTTAGCAATATTATCTTGTAGAGAAGAGTTGTCGTTCTTCAAATCTACACCCTCATAAAAGTGTGTGTAAGTAGATGACGCTACGATCGGAAATCCAGTTTCCCCAGGCTGTCATTTTGCCAGAAGTTAAAACGTGAAAAATCAACAGACTGGAACTCCGGCTACCCAACGGTATCAGTTAGGCTTGTACACGAGGATGTACATGTATACAAACAATGGAACATACACACACCACGGCCGTCCCTGATAACTAGTTAACAGATACAGAGTGAGCCAGATCCGATTCCATAGTCCGTATGCATATTCTTGTCTATTAGGCTGCGGCAGTGAACAGTAATTTTCAAACTTGTTCCTATTTTCACTTTTGATGTGCTGTTATTTGCAGACAACAAATACAGACCACAGCCGAGGCTATTTTCGACACGTCCGCCAATCCATCATAACAATCCAGTCAACAAAAACATGTTCAATGCAGCAGGAGTTTTGGTTTCCCCTTCATCGTATGCTTGAAAGAAACCGTGCAAATAGGTGGTCGACCATCTACATTTTTTGATATTTTCGTTGTTATTTATCCCGGTTCAATTGTGTCTGCAAATGGTCGTCGGAGCCAGGAAATCCTCAGTTTCGCATTTCGAGCACAGCTCGATGCAGTACCACCAAGGCCACACATTATAACGTTCACTAATTCTAAACATCGATTTTCAGCATCCAGAAGCATTGCCATCAACAAATAACTATTATAAGGAACAACCATATACCCAAACGTTAATCTTACCTACTATTTCATAATTTCTCCACCAGAACCAATTGGAAAATGGGGCTCGAAAACTGTGCACTACCGCCTTATGCCTGGTTAAAGCGAAGTACAACAGTGATTTATACATTCATACGAAATGCTTGCTTTATTGGGAAATAATATAGAAATTAGTGGTATTAGCCCCGGACGTGGATTCCAATATTCGGATGCAGTAATGCTATGGATATAATGCTTGAGTTATTGTTGAGTCATTCTCTTAGTCATATTATTTAAGAAATAATAAGTATCAACCGTGGTATATCGCAGAATAACCCTAGTTTGAAGTTCTTATGCGTAGAAATATATCACGATGGCCGAACGGTTGATACTTATTATTTCGATTCTAACACGACTTACTTCTAATAATTTTAGACGATTAAGGAGTATTTTCTTCAAACGCCGTGCATTTGACTTTCGAAATATCAATCTAGTGCATAAATGAACAACAGTTGTAACTGATCAATAATTTTATTTATTTTGTCAAATAAAACTGTACAGAATATTAACTGAAACGTTACTTAACAGAAAAACAAGACGGACAAGAGATTATCTGATTATAAAAATAGCTCACTTCCGCGAATTCCCACGGTTGTATTTACAAACGCATTGTATAACTGGAATAGCCAAAACACGGTGTGCGCGCAGCATAGTTCAAGGTATATCGCAGAATAACCCGAGGTATATTTTACTCTACAAGTATGTATGTTATTAGCTGGGTCGTGTTAGAATATATGATTAATTGTATATGTTATAGTGTCATACTTTTCGTATATGTGGCTCCATTCAAATGTGCTTGTTTATATGTTAATCTGACATCTTGCTACTGTCGGAAACTAGCTAAAAGCTGATGTTGTACTTGTTGTACTTGTTATTTATGTTCAAAATAAAGATTCATTTTAGTTTAATCATATGTTATTGCGTGTTTTATATACAATACAATTACAAATATAAATATGATAAAAATATAAGCAAAATGATACAACTGCAATGCTATGACTATGTGTGACCACTGTAAGAATAAAATGTAGAAGCAAATGTGTTGAGTAACGAGTCTTACCAACGTTAGTTAGTGTGTGTGGTTTACGATTATTTATCGTCGCTACCGGTTGTCCATATGAGCGCCGCCTCCTGAAGTGATTCGTCACTTTAGATGTTTGGAGGATAGTAAAATGATACAGACAGAGACCCATTCCAGAGTCTCAGCTGGTTCTTTTACGTGCACGGTGCACAGCACCGACACGATACCTCGGTTTAAAGTCCCATCTGAACAACTGTTAATTTATTATGGTCAGACGGGGGATCGAACCTGCAATCCCTGGATTACCAGTCCAGCGTGTTACCACTGGATTACAGATCCGTCTGTTAGCTGGTGCCCTCCCCAATATTCATTTATCGTGTATCTAGAGTGTATACATGTACATAGCTATGCTTCTTCTTCTTTTACGTATATCCCATGGTGCACCAGTGTAATTAGTGCATCTGGTTGTATCCGCTAGTAGATGAATAAGTGATACTCATTGTAGATTAAGACTATACTATAACTGGAATATAAACAAGTCTAAACTTTATTTATTTTACAATGATTGCGAAGTAAGTTCTGACAACTTATATTAATCACTCTCGTTGGCACGGATGAAAGCGTATATGTGGTCATTCGTGTGGGAGGAAACCGGAGTACCCGGAGAAAACCCACCTGTCCGATCTGGCAACCACCGTACCATCTCACATACTTCCCGGTCCGAGGATCGAACTCGGATTACATTGGTGAGAAGCGAGCGCGCTAACCACTATGCCAATCGGACAGCTGGAATATGTATTGGTCAGAATGGCGATATTTGATTTTTCTGTTTAATTATAAACTTACGGATTGTGTTTGCCTGCTGCAGAAAACTGACATGCAGTTGGTGACGGAGTCTTCTAGAGAGGACCTCAATTCGTGTAGGATTATCTTCTTTGCTTGGCAATACGTTCAGTCTCGTCACACTAGTACATTCTATGATGAGATAGGGATATGGTCGTTGCTTGGCAATACGTTCAGTCTCGCCAGACTAGTACATTCTATGAAGAGGTAGGGATATCGTCGTTGCTGGCAATACTTTTATTATCGCCAGACTAGTACATGCTATGATGAGATAGGGATATGGTCGTTGCTTGGCAATACTTTCAGTCTCGCCAGACTAGTACATTCTATGATGAGATAGGGATATCGTCGTTGCTTGGCAATACTTTTATTATCGCCAGACTAGTACATTCCATGATGAGATAGGGATATCGTCGTTGCTTGGCAATACTTTCAGTCTCGCCAGGCTAGTACATTCTATGAAGAGGTAGGGATATCGTCGTTGCTTGGCAATACGTTCAGTCTCACCAGGCTAGTACATTCTATGATGAGATAGGGATATCGTCGTTGCTTGGCAATACTTTCATTATCGCCAGACTAGTACATTCTATGATGAGATAGGGATATCGTCGTTGCTTGGCAATACTTTCAGTCTCGCCAGGCTAGTACATTCTATGATGAGATAGGGATATCGTCGTTGCTTGGCAATAGTTTCAGGCTCGGCAGGCTAGTACATTCTATGATGAGATAGGGATATAGTCGTTGCTTGGCAATACGTCCAGTCGTGTAGGTCTAGTGCATTCTATGATGAGATAGGGGTATCGTCGTTGCTAGGCAATAGTTTCAGTCTTGCGGGCTAGTACATTCTATGATGAGATAGGGATATCTTCGATGCTTGACAATACTTTCAGTCTCGCAGACTAGACATTCTATGAAGAGGTAGGGATATCGTAGTTGCTTGGTAATATTTTCAGTCTCGCCCGATAGTACATTCTATGATGTAGGAGTATGGTCGTTGCTTGGCAATAGTTTTAGGCTCGTCAGACTAGTACATTCTATGATGAGATAGGGATATGGTCGTTGCTTGGCAATACTTTCAGTCTCACCAGGCTAGTACATTATATGAAGAGGTAGGGATATCGTCGTTGCTTGGCAATACTTTCAGTCTCGCCAGACTAGTACATTCTATGAAGAGGTAGGGATATCGTCGTTGCTTGGCAATACTTTCAGTCTCGTCAGACTAGTACATTCTATGAAGAGGTAGGGATATCGTCGTTGCTTGGCAATACTTTCAGTCTCGCGAGGCTAGTACATTCTATGATGAGATAGGGATATCGTCGTTGCTTGGCAATACTTTCAGTCTCGCCAGACTAGTACATTCTATGAAGAGGTAGGGATATCGTCGTTGCTTGGCAATATTTTCAGTCTCGCCAGACTAGTACATTCTATGATGAGATAGGGGTATGGTCGTTGCTTGGCAATACTTTCAGTCTCGCCAGACTAGTACATTCTATGATGAGATAGGGATATCGTCGTTGCTTGGCAATACTTTCAGTCTCGCCAGGCTAGTACATTCTATGATGAGATAGGGATATCGTCGTTGCTTGGCAATACTTTCATTATCGCCAGACTAGTACATTCTATGATGAGATAGGGATATCGTCGCTGCTTGGCAATACTTTCATTATCGCCAGACTAGTACATTCTATGATGAGATAGGGATATCGTCGTTGCTTGGCAATACTTTCAGTCTCGCCAGGCTAGTACATTCTATGATGAGATAGGGATATCGTCGTTGCTTGGCAATACTTTCATTATCGCCAGACTAGTACATTCTATGATGAGATAGGGATATCTGCGTTGCTTGGCAATTCTTTCAGTATCGCCAGACTAGTACATTATATGAAGAGGTCGGGATATGGTCGTTGCTTGGCAATGCATCCAGTCTCGTAGGTCTAGTACATTATATGAAGAGACACGTGAAGAAGGACCTCGATGAGAGTTGGTTCCATACATGGAAGTACACTTTATCTATAAAAGTGTGACGAATGCTTTTGATAAACTTCGTTCTCGGGATGCTGAGAGACAGGCGTCTTGTACCATGTGCTCCCCTTCTCTGACTCCATGCTTCAGTCTTGAACCCCTGGCAGAAACACCTTGCCTACAAAAGATTTATGGTCGAAAGATCTGTAGCCCAATACTAAGTATATATTCAATGAGTACAACTACACTAGTAGTGTATCACAAATGGTATCCACCCTCAATTGAAAACTTTAGAACATAGACGAAATCAAGCCTCGCTAATCATGTTTTTCAAAATAAGAAATGAACTAGTTGCTGTAGATCACCACCACCTTACACGCACAGGAACCATTAACTATCTAATCCCACAGTCAAAAACCCAATGTCATGCCGACTCATGTTTCCTAGGAACAATCAGTCTATGGAACTGTCCGTGTGGCGTCCGTGGTCCAATGGTAGAGCGTCGGATTTGGAATCGAACGGTCCGGGTTCGATACTCAGTCAGGCCACGTATGTAGTGTCATTGAGCAAGGCACCTCACACACATTGCTTAGTACTGGTTAACCGCTATGGCCGGCTAAGCATGCCCAGGAAAACATGTCTAGGTCCCCGCAAGGGGTTTGACATTAATGGCACATACATACGGTATTTCATACTTGGTGAGTTCTAAGATCTGATACGTGGCAGTAGGCCTATGTTAGTGTTGAGACAAGCCGTCTGTACCAATATGTTTCAGTCGCAAATCTAGCTATGGCTTTTCATTTTGTGTATGTTAAGAGTGGTGTGCTTGTCGTGTATTTCATACTTGTTCAGATACGCAAGATAATAAATGTGTGTGTATTTGGTTAAATTATACACCTTTGCTATATTCACCACGTGTTACTTTCATAGACACCGTTTTTAAAACCGAAAACGCTAAAAACAGGTGGGTTTGTAAAAGAAATGAAATAAAAGTATATATATAGCGGAGCTTTGATGGACCTACTAATGTCAAATGTAGTACACATTAACAAAATACATATGAATGCATATAATTAGCATAACGTTGTTTTAAATGTTCATTGAAGTCGCTAGTTCCCCTGAGTATGTTGTCCAAGGAAAAAAAAAGATGGCGGGAAAACAAATTTACGGATTGCAAATTTATCGCATTTATGATCAATACATAGTCGTTGATGGTGCGTCCATCATATTATGGTTCACATAATTTGTTTGATATGAATGTGATTTGGCTATATGTTGTAAGGAAAGAACTGTTTGTTATATACATAGTGTGGTGTAACCTTAGTCCAAATATTTAGACTTGAAAAATGTGACATTTTACTATCCAGGCATTTTTCATAGTCTAAACGTTCAACCTCAATTACGCGTAGCATATTTTATATTCTAAAAAGTATTTTTTTTATAAATTAAAATTGTTAACAAGATGAACACACACACCGTTGTTTGAATTCTGCACAGTCTATAACGTCTCTTGACACTATATTGTACATGAAATCAACGTTTACATTTCATGGCAGAGTTTCGCCATTCCAAATCGGCCATTTTGAATATTGGATTATTGCGAAAAACAAAAAAGAACTCGAAATAGACGAAAATGTTTACAAGATTTATCTCCGTGCCATTACGCTGAACCAAATAAGATTTCGTTTAATATTCAATTGTTCATACGCATGAAATAATAATCATTCGGATTTCTTTTGTGAAGACTGCGCAGAAAAAATGGGAGAATTTCACCTGTCGACTTCAAACAGCTAAATGACATGCACAACGGTAATACAATATATTGTTAGCGTTCTTAATATCTTATATTTAGGATTATTCTAACACCAATGCACACATTTATAACCGTTCATGTCCGAAAAGCTTCAAAATATTGGTCAGAAATCCCGTCATCGGATCAGGGCGGAAAGTGCTATGCGAAAATGAGCTTTAACGATATGATATGATTTAACCTCGAAATAACAATTTTTTTTTATGTAGAGGTCTTATTTATAGGACTAGGTGGAACCTATGCTCGGCATAAATCACACATATAATGACCAGTAATGGCAGTAGAAAATGTTAATTGCACTTGTCGTATATTATTATTTTGTTAAGTCGTCAAAACAACTTTTTTAAAAACCTGACAGTTTTAGCTTCATCACGTGACCTTTCTGCTTAATACAGTAATTGCAATAGTGTCGGTCTTCCCACAGACTGAAAAAAGGGCATTTTATATTATTGCCTGTCCTCAAAAGTGCAGAATTGACAAGGTCTTATTGATGTTATTATGAGTACGAAATATTTTAATGACGAATCAATTTTGCAAATTGCGTATTACAATTCAAAGTATATTATAGTTTGTGACAATTGTGTGGTTTCCGAGATAATTATCTAAACAAAAATGTAATCCAGAAAAGTACAACAGTATTGCATTTACCTTCATTTAGATAGAAACTTACATATAAAATATAATGGAAGCATAATTGACATCCGTTGGCTGAATTTCCGACTGGTGCAATGGGACAATCCACATGTGTGATATGCACAGTACACAGTAAAACTAACAACGTGAGACTATAAAGTCTATAAGGACAAATTGGGGACTATTTGAGTCAATTAGCGTTAATTAACGATGCGATTTGCACACAGGACAATATGTCTGTGACATCACTATATAAAGAACACGTTACTGGGCATCACGCGCTGATAATCCCCTACATTTGTTTTTACAACAAAGACTCTAACGGAAATGTGCGAAAATTGACTGATTGGCATGTATTATGATTACCTGTCAAATTGGTTTATGCATATTTGAATTTCTATTAAATCAATATAAGACTACGACAATTAACGTACATGCCTGCTAGGCCCCATTGCATTGGCAGGAAAGATATGACACAGTCAGTTAAAACATGGGAATATATCTTGAGCAGTCAATGTTTCCCTATGTTACACAGTGCATAGGTGGACATTTCACAGCATATTGATCGTAAACCGATGTATTCCAGATTATAACATCAGTCTAACACAGGATTGATGATTGTTGGGGGGTGGATTTCAGGCAATATTGCAATACTTATCAAGTTAACATTAAAATATTAGTCGCTCTGTCAGACTATATAAGCATGGCTTATCATGGAAACGTCAGTCACAGACGGATCTGTAGTCCAGTGGTAACACGCTGGACTGGTAATCCAGTGATCGTAGGTTCGATCCCCAGTCTGACCCTAATAAAATTAACAGTCTTTCAGATGTGACTTTAAACCGAGGTCTCGTGTCGGTGCTGTACACTATGCACGTAAAACAACCAGAGGAGGCTCTGGAATGCGTCTCTGTCCGTATCATTGTACTATCCTCCAAAAATCTAAAATGACTAATCTCTTCAGGCGGCGTCGCTCATATGGGCAACCGGTAGCGACAATAAATAAACGTAAAACACACACACGAAACATCAAGTCAATAATTGTATTAAACAGACTACACTCAACCATGCCTACCTTATACCCCTGTATGTACTGCTCAGTAAACATCACCGGAAGAAGTCACACGGTCCAATACTATATTATTCATATATGGTACGCTTGATCTATAAATGGTACGCTTGGGTAGTGGTACGCTTGGTCTGTATATGGTACGCTTGGGTAGTGGTACGCTACATCTGTCTGATTCATTAAATCAGCAGAAAAGTCGTATTTTCATGTAAATTTGGCTCCAACTTTACGAGAATATATCTAGGCTTATGGTTGTTGGCAAATTTTACAGACATCTTCGTTCATTGGCCGAAGCCGGAGTTACGGTGTTTATTTTTGGATGGACTCCGCCCTCTCCGATCGCATTTGACAGGCAAATTAGGATAATTACGCTGTTAAGAAAATGTTCGATGACGCTTGACCACTCATCGTCCCGGGTCAATCCGAATTAATTATTCAATAGTATGTTTCATGCGTATGAATAATTGAATTTGAACGAAATCTTATTTGGTTCACTGTAATGGCATGGGAGATAAATCTTCAAAACAATTTCGTCTAATGATTTTTATTTTTGCTTTTTGTAATAACCAAACAATTCAAAAATGACGATGTTAGCGTTTAGGCTTTGAAATATGCCTTGATAGTAAAATGTCACATTTTTCAAGTCTAAATATTTGGACTAAGCAAAAGTATGTAAACAACAGTTTTTTAAGCAAAACGCATAAAAAATGAATTTTAATACATGTATCATGCTTACATTTTCAATCAAAATTCATGTTTTGGACCGAGTGAGTGAGTATTTGGTTTAACGGCGATCAGCACAGTTCAGGCTACATCGCGCTGAATTAAGTATATTGTATACAAGATATCTACAATTAAAAATATTATGTAGATAGCATACTGTATGTATTAAAATTGTAATGACGAAATTGCAACAGATATTTTGGACCGAATGTTGGATGAACAGATTCCCTGCCAATACTTAAGAAATAATAAGTATCAACCGTGGTATATCGCAGAATAATCCGAGTTTGAAGTTCTTATGCGTAGAAATATATCACGAAGGCAAACAAAAGTTGTAACTGATCAATAATTTTATTTATTTTGTCAAATAAAACTGTACAGAATAGTAACTAAAACGTTACTTAGCAGAAAATCAAGACGAACAAGAGATTATCTGATTCTAAAAATAGCTCACTTCCGCGAATTCCCACGGTATATTTTACAAACATCACGTGACTTTCATTCATAAAACTTTACACGCATTGTATAAATGGAATAGCCAAAACACGGTGCGCGCGCAGCATAGTTCAAGGTAGGTATATCGCAGAATAACCCGAGGTAGATTTTACTCTACAAGTATGTATGTTATTAGCTGGGTCGTGTTAGAATATTAATTAATACGTAAGGAAACAGAACATGTGTAATAACTGATGAAACTCGTAAACACGGAACAGTGAGGCTGCTCAATAGAAGTATATACATGTAATAAAACATATTGGGAATCTGGAAACTGTCTGCTTAGCACAGGTTGGCTGCTGAATGAAGGTTCAGGGCGTTCATTAGCCCAAGCTCCTGGGTTTTGATGCATGGAAATCACTAAAGACGCTTGTTTGACTCTTGGTGAAAATGCCTAGCGAGTGAACTTTGACCCTGGACGATGAGCAGTCAAGTGTCGTCAAACATTTTCTCAGCAGGGTAATTATCCTAATCTGATCATGGGGGGGGGGTGAGAGTCTGTCTAAAAGTATGCAGCGTATCTCCAAAATTTGTGAGCATAGCCCAATTACAGTCATATGATCGGTTGAACTTGTTATTTTCAGTGAGTCCACCTACGTGGTCGAGTGGTTACGGTTGCTGACTTGTATACCACTGTAACCTATCATCACTGATGGTCACGGGTTCGAGCCCCGCTCAGACCGTGTCTCTTTATATGAAAAGGTTGGCAGTAAAATGAGTTTCTTACGGAAGTTGGTGCACCCAAGTACTGGTTAACCGCTGGAGCCTGTCCAGGAAAGGTGTTGTTAGGTAAACTGCCTGCCGGTGATATAGCCCAAAATGGTGCTGATGCAGGCGTAAAACCCGAACTATAAATATAACAATATTTTCAGTGAGTGCTATAAGATGTCCAGTGATCCCCGGACTAATGGACGAGTGTCACACAACTACGAGGATGAGTATGTGAAGGCGATAGAGAAGAAATATTCCATCAAAGTCACACAGAAACACAGCCATGTGTCACCAATGGGAGGGGCTATGGAAACAATTAAATCATGGAAACTCGAGTCACATCAATCTCCTGCCAAGTGAGTCGGTCTACAGCTAAATAACTTTTGTTGTGCTCATATAGTCAGTCTACAGCTAAATAACTCCTTTGTCCCATATAGTCAGTCTACAGCTAAATAACTCTTTTTCCATATAGTCAGTCTACAGCTAAATAACTCCTTTTCCATATAGTCAGTCTACAGCTAAATAACTATTGACTTTCCCATATATTCAGTCTACAGCTAAATAACTATTGTCTTTCCCATATATTCAGTCTACAGCTAAATAACTCCTTTTGTCTTTCCCATATAGTCAGTCTACAGCTAAATAACTCCTTTTGTCTTTCCCATATAGTCAGTCTACAGCTAAATAACTCCTTTTGTCTTTCCCATATATTCAGTCTACAGCTAAATAACTCCTTTTGTCTTTCCCATATATTCAGTCTACAGCTAAATAACTCCTTTTGTCTTTCCCATATATTCAGTCTACAGCTAAATAACTCCTTTTGTCTTTCCCATATATTCAGTCTACAGCTAAATAACTCCTTTTGTCTTTCCCATATATTCAGTCTACAGCTAAATAACTCCTTTTGTCTCTCCCATATAGTCAGTCTACAGCTAAATAACTCCTTTTGTCTCTCCCATATAGTCAGTCTACAGCTAAATAACTCCTTTTGTCTTTCCCATATATTCAGTCTACAGCTAAATAACTCCTTTTGTCTCTCCCATATAGTCAGTCTACAGCTATGTCGTGACTAATGTTGGACTACGTCGTGACTAATGTTGGACTACGCCATGACTATTGTTGGACTACGCCATGACTAATGTTGTACTACGTCATGACTAATGTTGGACTACGCCATGACTATTGTTGGACTACGCCGTGACTAATGTTGTACTACGTCGTGACTATTGTTGGACTACGCTGTGACTAATGTTGTACTACGTCGTGACTAATGTTGGACTACGTCGTGATTAATGTTTGACTACGTCGTGACTAATGTTGTACTACGTCGTGACTAATGTTGGACTGCGCCATGACTAATGTTGGACTACGTCGTGACTAATGTTGTACTATGCCATGACTAATGTTGGACTACGTCGTGACTAATGTTGTACTACGCCATGACTAATGTTGGACTACGCCATGACTAATGTTGGACTACGCCATGACTAATGTTGGACTACGTCGTGACTAATGTTGGAATACGCCGTGACTAATGTTGGACTACGCTGTGACTAATGTTGGACTACGCTGTGACTAATGTTGTACTACGTCGTGACTAATGTTGGACTACGCCATGACTATTGTTGGACTACGTCGTGACTATTGTTGGACTACGCTGTGACTAATGTTGTACTACGTCGTGACTAATGTTGGACTACGCCATGACTAATGTTGGAATACGTCGTGACTAATGTTGGACTACGTCGTGACTAATGTTGGACTACGCTGTGACTAATGTTGGACTACGCCGTGACTAATAATGCTTTAATATAAGAAGATATTCAGACTTGTTTACTATTTAATTCATCGTAAATTTTTGATTTCGTACCCGTTTACGGATTTATTAAAATATTATTGTTTGATGCTCCCAGAGTTGATCGAGCCTGCTGTGCATTCGTACTCGGCAAATACATGAACTTAAGTACTAACTTAACGCTGATCGTTGTATTGTTGTTTTTTTTCAAATGTTGCTGCAAAATTACACAATAGAACTATATTAGAGCGTCAATTGTTGAAAGTCTGTGGCTAAAACGCATGTTTCATGCACAAATTTGCACCATCTTCGAAATATGCTCTTAGAACAATCTAAAAAAATAAATTGCATACATGTAACGGCCACAGTATTAGGCAGAGAGCCGTCGGGTCGTCTTTTCGACGGCCTATCACCTAATAAGACGGTCAATTATATTGGCGACGGTTACCGACGGCCAGTTAAAAAAATGGCTGATAACAGTTTGTTTTTTTCTCCGCTCTGAGACCTCACTAGGTTTGTTAACATATATATGCAGCTGTAAAACAATGACAAGAACTGGACCCTATAATAGGCTAATATTGTTCGCAATTCCTTTTTGGAGAGGCTTTCCCACCCGGGCTTTCCCAGTTTCTGCCGCATTTCGATCACGTCAGTTCGCCGTTCTCACATCGAGTCCGTGCGGCAATTTCCGTCATCATTCGGGTCCCGCTCTGGGGCTGGACTTATTTTTTTAGACTCCCATTTGGATATTTCTGCCTAATACTATGGTAACAGCTAATTTCCATATTTCAGACTGTCGGCTGGGAAAAGTTGCCCTCCAAACGGAACCCACTTCACATATGAAAAGGCAAGACAGAAAGCGCTTGTAACGGATCAAAAGTCAAGAAATATAAAAAATGTTAGTAAAACTGATGATATCAGACCTGTCAAAAAACAAACAAAAAAACAAACAAGGAAAAGAAAGCTCATCGATGATGGGGATGAAGGGACAAGACCAAAGAGGAGCAGGATGAATTCTTCTCACAAAACTTCGACTCGTTCGAAAAATAAACCAGCCATCAATTCATTAGACAAAACCAGTAAGAAATATTCCGACAAATCCAGTATCAGTTCGTCAGACAGAAACAATCAGAATTGTTCAGACAATATCAACTTGATCTGTTTAGACACTGTGCGTAACGTAGATGGTGCTTCATTAGCTCACTTTGTAGATGCTCGGGAAATCATTGTTGCTAAAAGGGCAGGTAGACTTGAGAACAAGAAAGTGGCAGGCAAGAACCGGTTTGAATATGAAGGAGACAAAAATGAGAAGCCAGGGAGGAAGAAATTGAAGGTGGATAAATCGCAGCATGTGAATGCTCTGAAGCACATGCAGTTGAATGCAATGAGAAACAAGTCAAGACCAAGTGTAAAAAATCCTGATAGTCCTGCTGAAATAGACTGCTCTCCTATTAAGATGATTGATCAGAACTTAAACCATATAACTGACAGTGTAACTAGAGAAAACCTGGCAGAGCTATGGAACAAGAAAATACTTGAGGTTAGTGAATCTAGTCCAGTCAAAGGCAAAATGAGTGCGTTTGAAATATCCTTGATGAAGGGAAGGCAGAATTTGGAACGGAGAAAGAGTATAGAATCTGCTGCGCTGCGTTCCTCACCAAGAGCTAATGCCAAAGGCAATGTGCCTAAGCCAAATTACTGCGACAGAAAACGGCAATATACAAAAAAATTGTCGTTGCTTCCTGGACTCGATTGCGACTCGGAAACAGCAGGAAAGAAGTTGGAAGAAATTTCAGGGAGAGGTCGTAAACGAAGGAGGACTGTCGACTCGATGAACACTCTCTCACCTTGTTCAGTTGAGTACAAGATAATTAAGCCGATACCAAAAAAGAGGTGTGCAAGTAAGAAGAAGGCATTTAGAAGAACAACATCTATTTCCAAATTGGAAATTGACAAAACTATCAAGTACAGGTATGTTTTATTAACATTTACAGATTTGGAATTTTGTAATATTACTTAACCCTTTCCCCCCATAGAAGCACATCTTGATGCCATTACCAATACGACATACATTGACAATGTAGTAGCCAAGCCAATGTTCATAATAAAGACCAGAATCTCATGTAGTCCCAGTAATATCTATGGAGGTGGGATAGATATGGCGACTACTTATCCACTGCATGATAACTAAATGGCTGTCGTTTGTATGGAGATATATAATAGAATATTAACCTAAATCTCATGTAGTTCCAGTAATATCTATGGAAGTGGAATAGATATGGCGACTACTTATCCACTGCATCATAGCTAAATGGCTGTCGTTTGTATGGAGATATATAATAGTATATTAACCTAAATCTCTATGAAGGAATGGGTTAATATATTGTATATATCAACCTTCGAGGCGCTGATCTAGAAAACATATATATCATGGCTCATTTAACAGTCGGAATGTTTGGGAGAAGTGAGAAAGCATGTGATCGCTTCCTTAAATGGTGTTCTTTAATATACTTCTGCAAAATAGGGTTAAAATGCACAGTACAACCATTAAATACAACATTTGAATAGAAGGAGTGCTTTATAATGGCCAGTGTGTCTTGGGTGTAGACAAAAAAAATTGTTTAAAAATAAAAAAGTGGGGCCCCCAGAGGGCGATGTCAGGGTCCCTAGGGCGACAATTTCAATCTAGAGGGCGACTGGGCGAAATAGTCGCCTTGTGACCTGACTTCGGCCCCTGGGGACCTCGCTTCTCCCTAAAAAACTGTCAAATTGTGACTTAGTGCTATTTTGTTGAAACTAATTTTATTAAATAAAAACAATTTACGGGTGCAATCATGCACTGTCTCACTTCTCCAAAACAATGATGGCCTAGAATGAGCCCTGTATATGCTCGCTCATAAGTCTATTCAAAATATTTCAAACGGTCGTATTGTCTCTCAAAGTAGTTATGACCAACAAATGGCAGTGCTCGACAAATCCTATCGCCCGGGACAAGTCTAAAGCCATGTTCAGGCAAGTGGCTGTCAACCAGAAATTGTCCAATCAAGGCTCTCATTACGCTTCATTTGTTTCATTTCGTGCAGTTCTCTCTTAAATTAAAGTTTAGCAAATTAAATATTATCATTTAGGGCCTGTAAGCATCATTCGACATTTAGCATAATTACTGGGACTAAGCATCTTTCAACATTTAGCATACTTACTGGGACTAAGCATCTTTCAACATTTAGCATAATTACTGGGACTAAGCATCTTTCAACATTTAGCATACTTACTGGGACTAAGCATCTTTCAACATTTAGCATACTTACTGGGACTAAGCATCGTTCAACATTTAGCATACTTACTGGGACTAAGCATCTTTCAACATTTAGCATAATTACTTGGACTAAGCATCGTTCAACATTTAGCATACTTACTGGGACTAAGCATCGTTCAACATTTAGCATAATTACTGGGACTAAGCATCGTTCAACATTTAGCATAATTACTGGGACTAAGCATCGTTCAACATTTAGCATAATTACTGGGACTAAGCATCGTTCAACATTTAGCATAATTACTGGGACTAAGCATCGTTCGACATTTAGCATAATTACTGGGACAAGTTCATTTTGTCAGTATTGTTTGTCCCAAACAAGTCTGTTTAAAAAAATTGTCACACCCTAAATTGTCATTAAGGTTTTTCCAGAATCCTGTGTCAGTGCGACAAGCTGGTGAATAATATTTCTATTTTTAGAATGAAGGGATCTCCAAAGCTCAAGAATCTACCCACAAGACTTTCACTAGACAGTTTATCAGGGGCCACAGACCAACATCAGGGATCAGCATTTACATCATTACATAAACAAATCTCAGGTATGTAAAATCACAGCCAATCAAATCTTGCACTGATTGCATCTTCGTATGAGGGTTCCCAACTAATGACATGCAGCTGACATGCACACTCGGAAGTTACGGCATGCGAATTAGCAGTGTTGAGCAGCTTTTGTCGCGAGAAAATGCGTGTCTTACAGATTACAGCTGTTCCAAGGGTGATCTATTTACCTGTTCCGGCATACGGTAATTTATGATCTATTTACCTGTTCAGGCATACGGTAAGTTATGATCTATTTACCTGTTCCGGCATACGGTAAGTTATGATCTATTTACCTGTTCCGGCATACGGTAAGTTATGATCTATTTACCTGTTCCGACATACGGTAAGTTATGATCTATTTACCTGTTCCGGCATACGGTAATTTATGATCTATTTACCTGTTCCGGCATACGGTAAGTTATGGTCTATTTACCTGTTCCGGCATACGGTAAGTTATGATCTATTTACCTGTTCCGGCATACGGTAAGTTATGGTCTATTTACCTGTTCCGGCATACAGTAAGTTATGATCTATTTACTTACCTGTTCCGGCATACGGTAAGTTATGATCTATTTACTTACCTGTTCCGGCATACGGTAAGTTATGATCTATTTACCTGTTCCGGCATATGGTAAGTTATGATATATTTGTCTGTTCCGGCATACGGTTGCAAATGTGGACTAAAAACAGTATATGCAAAATGTAACTATTTTCTTTGTGTCGTTGAAAAGAATAATTAATGACATCTGTCAGTTACTGCCCCTGAATACTCCCTAAAAGTAGATAGGCCCTATTAAGTGTTTTTCCTATGTTTTTATCGTTGTTTCCTTTGCACAACATGCTAGCATTTTTATTCCACTATCGCTTTTATATGATTATTAAATTACTATATCTCGACAGATCTCCTACAGTATATGCAATGGGTACTTATTTGTAAAACAATGCTATCAGTTAATTAACACGATTTTCACATTTTGGAATAATCTGATAATTTGGACTTTATCTGCCAAGGGAGGAATAGAAAATTAGAAATGTCTCTCATTGATTAAAAATTCAATCATTAACTAAGTATCCGATTCATGAAACTGAGAATATATATGTATCACCATATCACCATAGTATGCAGGTGCACATACATATATAACTTTCGTCCGGATAGGGTCAATAACACCAGAGTTATGGCCCTTTAATTGATTAAAAATAAATTGGCCATAACTAAGTAACTGTCCGCCTCCGTGGTCGAGTGGTTACGGTCGCTGACTTGTATACCACTGTAACCTATCATCACTGATTGGCACAGGTTCGAGCCCCGCTCAGGCCGTGTCTCATTTATATGAAAAAGTTGACAGTTTCTTACGGAGGTTGGTGCACCCAAGTACTGGTTAACCGCTGGAGCCTGCCCAGGAAAGGTGCTGTTAGGTAAACTGCCGGCCGGCGATATAGCCCAAAATGGTGCTGATGCAGGCGTAAAACCCGAAATATAACTAAGTATCTGCTGTATGGGATGTCATCAAACTTAAATAAAATGACATCACCATTGTGCGGTGTTGTCCTGCAAGTCTGGGTTCATTCTAGGTCAGAATTTTTGGGAGAAGTGAGAAAGCGCGTGATCGCTTCCTTAAATGGTGTTCTTTAATATACTTCTGCAAAATAGGGTTAAAATGCACAGTACAACCATTAAATACAACATTTGAATAGGAGTGCTTTATAATGGGCCAGTGTATCTTACTAGACAACATTTTGTTTGAAAATCGTAAAAATATATCGAAATTAGTATAAATCGAAATTTAATAAAAAAAAATTTTTAGGGAGAAGTGGGGCCCCCTGAGGGCGAAGTCAGGGTCCCTAGGGCGACAATTTCGCCCACATCGCCCTCTAGAATGATCCCTGGAAGTTAATGCCCTTGCATTTAGAGAGTGATTAATATAAGTTGTTAGTAGGTTGTTTTGCAGTACCGCCCATTCTCGCCTATAAGATGACCCCCCCCCTACTTTAGTCCTGAAATCTGTGGGTTTAGGCATGCACTCGCATATAAGACAAAACGGGTTTGATAAAATGGATACCAGACCATGTATAAATTGCATGTTTGGCCAAGTTGAAGAAAATTCAGTGTCAAGAGTACTTTCATTTTTAAGTCCGCCTCCGTGGTCGAGTGGTTAAGGTCGCTGACTTGTATACCACTGTAACCTATCATCACTGATGTTCACAGGTTCGAGCCCCGCTCAGGCCGTGTCTCATTTATATGAAAAAGTTGGCAGTTTCTTACGGAGGTTGGTGCACCCAAGTACTGGTTAACCGCTGGAGCCTGCCCAGGAAAGGTGTTGTTAAGTAAACTGCCCGCCGGCGATATAGCCCAAAATGTGCACGATGCAGGCGTAAAACCCGAAATATAAATATAACATAACTTTCATTTTTAAAAAATAATTATGGATACCGATTAACACACCCACAATTTTTAGCACTCAATTTTTTATAAGACAGGAAGCCACTTTGAGGCCATAATCTGAGGGGAGGGTTGGGGTAGTGTGATGGATGGGGAGAGGGGCTAAAAAGTGACCGCATTTTTATTTTCTCCAGTGGAAACCTGGAATCTTGTGGTAAAAAACGCGCGTCTTATAGGCGTGTATGTACTGTAGTTGCAAGTATAAGTAACGGTTAGACTACATTTTTGGAACTTCAGGTTCACCACCAGCAGCATTATATTCACCGTCGTTACATATCACCAACGACAGATCACCGTCATCTAGCACCAAGACTCGGCAACGTCCAAACACACTTGCAGTCGAGAAATGCACAAGTCCAATGAAAACGGAGACTGCTTCCACTCTCTGCTACACTAAAGCTACTGAAACGGCCAAGTGTAAGAACGAGACTTTGGGTAAAGCACGGAGCAACAAGAGTCTAGAGGATACAGTGAACATGTTGCGGCGAAATACTAGTGCCCGATCAAAGGAAACGGCTCATAAGTTTACCGTATCACCGGCAAGATCAGAAAGTCTTGCGTCGCGACGTTCGTCCCGATCGAATACTCCAAATATAACGCCTATAAAGTCAGAAATCCTGACTCCGAACAGCACCCCATGTTCGTCGCCGAGTAAATCACCATGTACGACGCCAGTGAGTCGCAGCTCCAAGATAACGAAACTGGGAAAAAAGGGATGCCTGTTCTCGAAGCAGGATGAGGTTCTCACAAGGTGGCACGACGGACTATACTACCTGGGCAAGATACTGAAGGTAAGCTTGTTACTTGTGTTCGGGTTGTCAGAGGCGATTATACAGTATATTATCCTCGAAAAGCACAGGAAATTTTCCTTTTCCATTTATGTGAATGAAAGATAAGAAATATATAGATATTTCAGATTGTCGTGCTATATATCAGATTGTCGTGCTATATTTCAGATTGTTATGCTATATTTCAGATTGTTATGCTATATTTCAGATTGTTATGCTATATTTCAGATTGTTATGCTATATTTCAGATTGCTGTGCTATATTTCAGATTGTCGTGCTATATTTCAGATTGTTATGCTATATATCAGATTGTCGTGCTATATTTCAGATTGTTATGCTCTATATCAGATTGTTATGCTATATTTCAGATTGCTGTGCTATATTTCAGATTGTTATGCTATATTTCAGATTGCTGTGCTATATTTCAGATTGTCGTGCTATATTTCAGATTGTTATGCTATATTTCAGATTGCTGTGCTATATTTCAGATTGTCGTGCTATATTTCAGATTGTCGTGCTATATTTCAGATTGTTATGCTATATATCAGATTGTCATGCTATATTTCAGATTGTTATGCTATATTTCAGATTGTTATGCTATATTTCAGATTGTTATGCTATATTTCAGATTGTTATACTATATATCAGATTGTCATGCTATATTTCAGATTGTTATGCTATATATCAGATTGTCGTGCTATATTTCAGATTGTTATGCTATATATCAGATTGTTATGCTATATTTCAGATTGCTGTGCTATATTTCAGATTGTTATGCTATATTTCAGATTGCTGTGCTATATTTCAGATTGCCGTGCTATATTTCAGATTGTTATGCTATATATCAGATTGTCATGCTATATTTCAGATTGTTATGCTATATTTCAGATTGCTGTGCTATATTTCAGATTGTCGTGCTATATTTCAGATTGTCGTGCTATATTTCAGATTGTTATGCTATATATCAGATTGTCATGCTATATTTTAGATTGTCGTGCTATAGTTCAGATTGCTGTGCTATATTTCAGATTGTCGTGCTATATTTCAGATTGTTGTGCTATATTTCAGATTGTTATGCTATATTTCAGATTGACATGCTATATTTCAGATTATCTTGCTATAGTTCAGATTGCTGTGCTATATTTCAGATTGTCGTGCTATATTTCAGATTGTCGTGCTATATTTCAGATTGTTGTGCTATATTTCAGATTGCTGTGCTATATTTCAGATTGTCGTGCTATATTTCAGATTGTCGGGCTATATTTCAGATTGTCTGGCTATATTTCAGATTGCTGTGCTATATATCAGATTGCTGTGCTATATTTCAGATTGCTGTGCTATATTTCAGATTGTCATGCTATATATCAGATTGCTGTGCTATATTTCAGATTGTCATGCTATATATCAGATTGTCATGCTATATATCAGATTGTCGTGCTATATATGTGCTATATTTCAGATTGCTGAGGCTCACAGGAAGTGTCTGCTGAGTTATGAAGATCATTCGGAGCATTGGTCACTGTTTAAAGACATACATAGAGGTACATATCTCCTACCAATTGCTCATTATACAGAAATTCTTACATTTTCAGTTAAAGTCCGTGAATTTTCTTGTCAATTCCCGGCGTGAAAAAGTACGGGAAATGTCGAATGAGGGAGGAAATCCGGGAATTTATGGGTTTTCATTATAAACTGATAGGCGATCAAAAATATGTGTTAAATATGCATTTGGATCGGTTATTGTTTTGAGAATAAGTGGTGGAAAAAGTGGCTTTTATCCAGACTAATTTGAACCGGTTATATGTCGCCGCGTAATGCTTTGTAGCCTTACACTCGATACTTGTTGCCCAGCAACCCATTTGCTTCTAGATTTTATTCTTACAGTGTTCAAGTATAAGCATAGCATTGCCGTTGTATCATTTATCAAAAACTCATAATCACTCAAACTCTTATAAAAATGCCAAATTAACCTAATTTCTGTTTTACATGTAAACGTCATCTTCTTCCTGTCAGGCCATGCAAATATGACGACGACTCCTTCAGTTATTGTCATCGGCGTTTTCACAAATGAAGCCATTGTGGTTTCCGTTGAAGGGTGTTTCTTTTTCAAATGATTATTCCGATTAATATTGTACCCGAATATGTTAAATCCAATTTGCATAGATTACAACCGAGCAGTTTTCTTATTCTCAGAGTGATTGAAGTCTTTCCAAACGTGTGAATGAGCCGGTGTCATTTTTGAGGACAATATCATAAAAATGGTACTTTAAATAGTACTATTTTTGGTAATATTGAGCATTTAATTAAATATTAAAGATGCATGGTGGTGGATGTTGTTGCAAAGTGTCTGTAATATTTCAACGGAATTTAATATTTCAAAGGAATTTAATATTTCAAAGGAATTTTCTCGTCTAATCAACTTTGACATCATGATTAAATACTACCCACATTAGCACCTACTGTAATTATCCGATTACATGGCACAGTGTCAATTAACACCTGCCATGGATGCGACCACAACATTGTTTATTCACACATCCTGCTACGATTTCTTTTGTACTGGAATGGTTTCAAAAGAAATCAACATATCTGATTTTATGACAGTTTATTTCATTTTTGCAATTATAATATATTTTCCGAATATTTGAATACTGGAATTAGGATATTCGGACGTTCGGGTGAATATTCAAATATTCGTTGGCATCCCTAGATTTTACCTGTTGCAGTGTTAAGCATATAAGGAGTAAAATGAGGGTTCCCGCCGGTGGTCGCCAATGGCGCTAATTGTGACAAAAAACAAATACTCGCACTAAATTTGTGAATTTCGAAAAATATTTGGAGCAACCTTTTTTATTTTTTGGTACATGTTTAACAAATACATGGCTTCAAATATTTATCTGTGAACTATATGGCTCTTAGTGGGCTCCAAGGTTTTCAAATTGGCTCCAGTTTTTTTCAATTGGCGATAGAAGTGGCGCAGCCAAAAATTGAGACGGAGGGAACCCTGGGACTACCACTAATCTGTGATAGTTTGCAATATACAGGGTTCCAGAGACTTCAGGGCCATCTTGTTTTGTACAGTCATTTACAGCACATATCTCTATAATATAAGAAGAATTAAGTGGAATATTAAGGAGGTCGTGATATCGCAGTGGTAGCACGTTAGCTTCAGGTGCAATAGGCCCGGAGTTAGAGCCCCTCTCGACGATTGTGCCCTTAGACGTTGTCACTTCTCTCTCCCTCATTGCGACGGATTCCATTAGGAATGAGGTCTATAGAGTGATAATATAAGTTGTAAGAACTTGTTTCGCAATTGAGCTCAAATAAACTTACGTGTAGTATTTATATTTGTATAAACAAAGTGTAGTATCTATATTTGTATAAACTAAGTGTAGTATCTATATTTGTATAAACTAAGTGTAGTATCTATATTTGTATAAACTAAGTGTAGTATCTATATTTGTATAAACAAAGTGTAGTATCTATATTTGTATAAACTAAGTGTAGTATCTATATTTGTATAAACAAAGTGTAGTATCTATATTTGTATAAACTAAGTGTAGTATCTATAGTTGTATAAACTAAGTGTAGTATCTATATTTGTATAAACTAAGTGTAGTAACTATATTTGTATAAACTAAGTGTAGTATCTGTATTTGTATAAACTAAGTGTAGTATCTATATTTGTATAAACTAAGTGTAGTAACTATATTTGTATAAACTAAGTGTAGTATCTGTATTTGTATAAACTAAGTGTAGTATCTATATTTGTATAAACTAAGTGTAGTATCTATATTTGTATAAACTAAGTGTAGTATCTATATTTGTATAAACTAAGTGTAGTATCTATATTTGTATAAACTAAGTGTAGTATCTGTATTTGTATAAACTAAGTGTAGTAACTATATTTGTATAAACTAAGTGTAGTATCTGTATTTGTATAAACTAAGTGTAGTATCTATATTTGTATAAACTAAGTGTAGTATCTGTATTTGTATAAACTAAGTGTAGTATCTATATTTGTATAAACTAAGTGTAGTATCTATATTTGTATAAACTAAGTGTAGTATCTATAGTTGTATAAACTAAGTGTAGTATCTATAGTTGTATAAACTAAGTGTAGTATCTATATTTGTATAAACTAAGTGTAGTAACTATATTTGTATAAACTAAGTGTAGTATCTGTATTTGTATAAACTAAGTGTAGTATCTATATTTGTATAAACTAAGTGTAGTATCTATATTTGTATAAACTAAGTGTAGTATCTATAGTTGTATAAACTAAGTGTAGTATCTATAGTTGTATAAACTAAGTGTAGTATCTATATTTGTATAAACTAAGTGTAGTAACTATATTTGTATAAACTAAGTGTAGTATCTGTATTTGTATAAACTAAGTGTAGTATCTGTATTTGTATAAACTAAGTGTAGTATCTGTATTTGTATAAACTAAGTGTAGTATCTGTATTTGTAGTTCTGAAAGAAGAAGAGACGGTGTGTTGTTTATGTCTCAGTGACGTCTCCGAACCTCCAAATGAGATCGTACTCTGTGAATATTGTCTGCAAGGTGAGTTTATGCTGAGTCGTTCCTCCCAATAACTATTCTTCTAATGGTCACCTGAACATAAGCAGAAGATTGTGGAGGTCATAGCGTTAAACCATATCGCTTAATGGTCAACATCGCACTTGACGGTCAATACCAAACTTGATGGTCAACACCACACTTGATGGTCAACACCACACTTGAAGGTCAACACTACACTTAATGGTCAACACCACAATTGAAGGTCAACACCACACTTGATGGTCAACACCACACTTGAAGGTTAACACCATACTTGAAGGTCAACACCACACTTGAATGTCAACACCACACCTGAAGGTCAACACCATGCTTGAAGGTCAACACCATACTTGAAGGGCAGCACCATACTTGAAGGTCAACACCACACTTGAAGGTCAACACCACACTCGAAGGTCAACACCACGCTTGAAGGTCAACACCACACTTGAAGGTCAACACCACACTTGACAACACCACACTTGAAGGTCAACACCACAACACCAAACTTGAAGGTCAGCACCATACTTGAAGGTTAACACCACAATTGAAGGTCAACACCACACTTGATGGTCAACACCACAATTGAAGGTCAACACCACACTTGATGGTCAACACCACAATTGAAGGTCAACAACATACTTGACAGACAGTCAACACCATACTTGAAGGGCAACACCACACTTGAAGGTCAGCACTACACTTGAAGGTCAACACAACACTTGAAGGTCAACACAACACTTGAAGGTCAACACCACACTTGAAGGTCAACACCACACTTAAAGGTCAACATCAATAACTTTGCTAGATTATCTCGTAATTTCTCGTTAAAGTTCACCAATAATAGCAGGAGAATCGCCATATGACCTAAGCTGTTTGTTTGACCTAATCTCAAACAAAACATACAACTGTATACTGCCATTGTGTCAGCAAGCCGTCCTATCCACAGGGATTCGGCACGTTTGGGGGTACTAGTATATATATTTAAGTACAGGGATTCTACTCTGTGGGATGTCAGATTTCGCAAAGTATACATGCATGCAGCTTAAAGTTGTGTTTTATTTGAAGAACAATATAAAGACTCGGGATAGGCGTTATATTTGGACAGCTTTGTACAAAATTGTTTCAGATAGGGCCATTTTACTGATCGATGCGAAATCTGACATCCCACAGAGTAGAATCCCTGTACTTAAATATATATACTAGTACCCCCAAACGTGCCGAATCCCTGTGGTCCTATCGCCCTCCACATGTTTTTCTGTGGTGCAAAATTGTACCGATGTGAAGTAAAACCAATGATAGCCATATCCATCTTCCCAATGACAGGTTTTCCTATTTTCAAACAGTCCTCCTCCGTGGTCGAGTGGTTAAGGTCGCTGACTTGTATACCACTGTAACCTATCATCACTGATGGTCACGGGTTCGAGCCCCGCTCAGGCCGTGTCTCATTTATATGAAAAAGTTGGCAGTTTCTTACGGAGGTTGGTGCACCCAAGTACTGGTTAACCGCTGGAGCCTGCCCAGGAAAGGTGTCGTTAGGTAAACAGCCCGCCGGCGATATAGCCCAAAATGGTGCTGATGCAGGCGTAAAACCCGAAATATAACATATTTTCAAACATGTTTAGACCACTATTGCGTGTAGCTACAAGGGCCTGTCCTGGGCCCCGTTTTATCAACAACGTCGGTCGCAAGTCGGTCTTATCTTAAGACCGCTACTTGCGACGTTTCCTGCGACAATCGTACGACCGTTTTATCAACACGGTCGTAAGTCTTCGGTCGCAGCTAAGATTTTCTTTCGTCGTACGACCTTAAAAACAGTGACACAGTCCGAAATGTAAACTTCCGGTGCACACATCTTCGCGCGCAAATGTCAACATCGGACATGTTTAAAACACGGCGCCCCTGTATATATTATTCATAACTTCTTTATATCTTGGAATATGTTAATATTTCTTATATTGAATTAAACCTTACGCACAGGCCTCTCCAGACATGCAATATATATTAAATCCAATACGACGTAGTTGGTCAAATCCGTAGAAGAGATGTTTTAACACGCCGGTATTGGAAAGGAAACCACGGCCCCACTAAATCTTCCTTGGTACTGTGCATGTATAATCTATTTCAGTATAACTGGTATGATTCCATCGTGCAACAATATTTTAAATCTGATACGTTGTTTTCATATATTGAATTGTTAAACATTTCAGACTTTTTATTATACTTTAAATAACTTATACATCGTTTTTGCGTAAATGCAAAACAGTGCTCCCACCCCAAAACTTCTTTGCTAATAGGATTATGTTGTTAAATATTATTTCATTTTCAAGGGTATGTTCCAGATTTGTGTCTGTAAATAATGTTGAGGCAATTGAATAGGGCCTACGGTATTTACATGTTACCACAACATCTAGTGATGTAAATACTGAATAGACTCCATTCATTAATACACACTTTTGTATCAGCATGTCTTTTTATAACGGCGATTCTAGCATATATAATATACAAATGTACAAGCTGTCATAGACTGGTCATACATTAGTCGTATATATCTGTGTGATGAGATTAATGGATCAAATACAGACGGGTCAATAGTTCAGTGGTGAACACATTGGTCTGTAGATCCAAGGTTCGATCATCAGTCTTTAAGTCCGTGAATAACACCGTTCACGTAAAAAACCCCAGATAATACTCTGGCATGGGTCTCTGTTTGTTTTTGGGGTTTAATGTATCACCAACAGCTCAAGAAATATGGTGACTTTCCAACTATTATTGGTGGAGGAAGATCCTGGGCGCCCCTCCATACAGTATGTCAAGTGTGAAAGGTCACCTGCCTGGGTAGAACCACAAACATTCCGAATAGTTTCCTTGCACGAAATAATCCGACACCCCTGGTGAGAGTGTAAACATCAGCTGTGAGAGGCAAGTGATTCGAAGTCAACACCATTAACCAATCAACCACATACTCCGTCTCTGTCTCTATCACTGCAATATCCTCAAACATCTAAAATGACTAATCTCTTCAAGAGGCGTCGCTCATATGGGCAACCGGTAGCGACGATAATTAAGCTCAAAAACACAATAGATCAAAGATGATGATAAATGGTCGCTTTAACTACCAAATTGTTGTCAAGTTAACTTGGTCGGTAAGTTATATTGAAACTAATTATAACCAGCACAATCATGGATGTTAGGAAGTAGAAATAAAACAACGGAACTATTCTAAATTTCATTATTTATAATGTCACTGCAAATATACCCCAATATAATTTTATAATACATATAGAGATACATATTGACACTTGTAACATTACTGATAATATGTGTAATGCAGTTTTTAATCCTCGCATATATGGAATAGAATTATCATAGAATTGCCAAGATGAATTGGTTTAAACAATATGTATTGCAAACCATAAAACACATATAACATACAACAACATACATAATGAAAAGGATTAAGTAGGAAGCTAAAAGTAACAATGCTTTGAATTTGTGGTACAAAGAATGTGTTTGTTGAAATGTTGGCAGCACGTACATTTAAGGACTCGAGCAGTCATTTATTACGTCACATATTGTTGTCTAAGTACGATTTAGCCCATGGCACATTTGCATCATTTTCTATCATAAAAACACGTCAGCCAAAATAAAAAGAAAATTTGTTTGTTAAGTGAATGATCGAATAATACTTTACTCAAAAACATAGGAAGCTATTAATACCACTCGTGACTAGCTTCACACTTGGTAATAATGCTTTCAATGTTCATTTGGTGAAATATTATTCGATCATACACTGAAACAAACACATATCCTCTTATAATTATATCGTAGGAACAAGAAAGAAAAAACAATAAAAAACTAGATCACATGGGCTTTTTACCCCGTTCGAGACCCCGCTATACCATACTAAATCATAGTCTTTCAGATGAGAATTTAAACAGAGGTCTTGTGCCGGTGCTTTACACAATGCAAATAAAAGAACCAGAAGAGACATCATTGCACTATCCTCCAAATCTAATATAACTAATCTCTTCAGTAGGTGTCGCTAAAATGGGCAACTGGTAACTATGATAAATAAACGTAAAACACTCACAGGTATTCATGTATTATGTATATCAACATATATATTGTATCAGATTGCTTTGTGTAATGTTACAGCTTCTGTTACAGTGTAGTGGGAAGTATATTGAAGCAGTTACATTTTTACACCAAAGTCTGTCTGTCACACCCTATGCAATCTGATACAACAAATTATATTTACTGTGAATCTATTTTCGTGTTTTGTTGCATCCACATTTCTGATTTCATAGTAAAAGAAGATTTGTTGCACAAGATATAGATTGAAGATCTGTAGTGAATACAGTATGATAGACAATCTTGTTTGTACACAGGCTTCAATACCATATAATTACCAGGGTGTTTTCATGCACATCTAATTTTGCTTGTTTGGCATACATATATATATATATATATCTATTGTTTGCTTTATTTGTGGAAACCTTAGATTTCTTTCATAATTTTTAAAACTGTGCCGCTTGTCAAAATGAAATCTTAATAGTCTATAAAAGAAAAGTACCAAACAGTATGCATTTGTATCACCGGATAGTTGCTCAGTTTTCATCAGATTTCAAGATTTCTAAACTGTAAATATGACAGCTAAGATTAGTGTCCTTAAATCAAGTGGTGTTGAACTGATCTGTTGAAATAGTGTTGTCCACTCTTGATTTTCTTGGCCATGCTATCACACAATCATAGATCAATAGACCATCAACTGAGCCAACTGTATTCTGTATAATATGGCACTTCGGATAAAAATCCTGCTGTACATCAATTAAAGCCATATCATCAGGGAATCTGCAAGAAATAACATATAAAAACTCTATTAACATCAAAGTTCTACATTTCTATCTGATAAATTTGAACACTGGAATGATTGTGAACAAATTTGGACATGCATTTGTGAGGGTGGACCTGACAGATATTAATTTTTTTTTTAAAAACAATGTATAAGTGATTAGTACAGTGTATGTACATTAATAAGATGGAAACTATTCCATAAATCTGGGTTGCTGTGACGAAACTAAATATATTTGGAGTTCGGCCTAATTCTGTTTTTGAAAAAACTATGGTTAACTTTTGTGTTTTTACATCGTTCTTCATTGTTAATGTTAGAATAATCAACTGTATAAATATTATTTACTTTACAACATTTTCGAAACAAGATTATAATATTAAGCACTCTCATTGAAAGCGTATAATTATGTAGTAATTTGTGTGGGACATACCCGGAGAAAACTCACATGTCCAATTTGGGACCACCGTACCATCTCACACACTTCTCAGTCATTGTAAGGAACCCGGAATGCATTGACTAGAAGCGAGCGTGCTAATCACTACGCTAATCAGACAGATAATCGAATAAACTTAGCAATTAATGATCACGTCAAACAGAGTTCACCTACCTGTTGATGCCATGAAAATCTGCGACTTTGGACAATACATCACCCTTTGATAGGTATCTAAATCAATAAGCATCTGAAATGAACAAAACGTTTCAACTATTATTGATACATAAAACAGTCAGTGTTTTCAACACACTATTATTATATTACAATGCAACTTTGTGGTCATTGGTTGTGGTAGTAGTTCGTAACCCAATATACATGTAAACACAGAGTTCGATATATTCCGATTGATTTCAAACTGGACAGTGTATCTATATATAATTATGGTCATCCCGACTCATCGTGTCTATCATCGCATTAAGATCAATCATGACAACTTGTAATATGGATTACACTTCTTTTGGCTGTCCAATTCGCGCAGTAGTTAGGCATGATCGCTTCTCACCAATTCAACCCTGGTTCGATGGACAGTATGTGATATGGTACGGTGACGGATTGAACAGGACGATTTCCTCCGGGCGTCCGTGACATGGTGTCGGATTTGGAATCAAACTGTCCCATGTTCGATACTCGGTCAGTCCACGTATGTAGTGTCATTGAGCAAGTCACCTCACATACATAGTTTAGTACTGGTTAACCGCTTAGGTCGGCTAAGCCTGTCCAGAAAAACATTTGGACACGGGACGTTTAATTATGTGTACGAATACTGTATCAATACACGAGCATTTAAAAAGAAACAGACAACATTATAAACACAAGCATTTAATTCCCTACCTGCACAATGTATCAATTTACTTAGTTAATGCGTTGCAGAAACAGAATACGTATCGTCATTCAGTTCCAAAATCATAATAACACTTGTGTGTAGTATCGATATAAATAGCAATAGATTCTTATGGAAGTAGCCTCCCTTGTAATCTTAAAATAGAAATAAGGGCCTACTGTACAGAAATGTGTACGCAAATAACACTGATATGCACCTTAATAATGCAAGATATAGAAATATATCAATTTCACTTTACCTAGGTCAAACCGGGTATCGAATGAGAGTGGTTGGTCCCCTTGTCCAAGTCATTCCCCCACCATATCATCAAGCAAGACAATCCATAGCCTCGTCCTGCGATATCGGGACAGGATATTGGTGTCACACGTCTCCAATGTCTATACCGGCCCTGAATATTCTTGCATCACGTCTCTGATGCACGGATTCTGCTGATTCGGCCGCCATTTTTAAGACTTTTTCCGAAGTTGCGACTGCATCGAACCAGTCGTAAAGTTAAGACTTCATTTACGATATCTTAGCTGCGACTTTGTTGATAAAACGGACCGTGGTCTTAACTTAGACGTTACGACGGCGTAACTCGGTCTTAAGCAATAATCTTAACTAAGACCGACTTACGACCGTTGATAAAACGGGGCCCTGGGCTTTAATTTTTTGTAGCCAATTTTCTTTAGTCAATCACGACTCGCGCGCTTTATTTCTTCATAACCTTTTTTCATTAAGATAACATGCTCAACGTTGGAACATTTATAGAGTTATCCCTGCTCATTCTAATGATGTGCTTGTTTTTGCTTTGTTAAGTCCTCGAAAATATATGCATAATTAAGATATTTTAATTGTTTTACGAGCTACGATTCCGTAACTATCGAAGTGGTTCTCTCAACTCACGGAGGCTAGCGAGATCAGTGCTATTTATAGATGCATGAGAAACATGAACATCTTGGTAAACCAGTCCAAGACGCGCGACACAATTTTGCCTTGACCCTTGTAATTTTCCATAAATAGACTCGGGGGGGGGGAATTTCCAATTTGCGGACATTTTACAGATTTTTGCCGTTTTGATCATTTTCGCCAAACTGAGTTTTTATTAGCCAATTTTGGCATATTTTAGTCAATGGGGACGTTGGCGATTGTCAGCGCGGGCCCTGGCTACATTATATAGCCAGAAGTACTATGCTGCAGTGTGTAACAGTATGGCCCTATATTTATGCAGGTTATCACCAGGAGTGTCATAGTCCGAGTATTGGATCTGGTAAAATAGTGGACCCAGACGAGCCATGGTACTGCAGGAAGTGTGTCTTCTTCGTTCGGGCGAGTCGGGGCCACAATGAGATCGATCAAAAATGGGGTATGTATAATTGGAAATAAGCAAACGGATTAGAAATGTAATTGTGTGTCATGTGTTGCATTCGATTTCACATCTTCATATGTTGACATGCCATTGTATGTGTCATGGATGTAGTGTTTCCCCTAAGCAGGAATAGGAGGGCGGCCCGCCCTGCCCCTTTTTGGTGCCGAAATTCCGAAAATGTCCGCCCTCGTGTGCCTAAATTCTCAATAAAACTTGATGATAAATATTGCAATATTGCCTGAAACCCCCCCCCCCCCCCCAACCAACAATCATCAATCCTGTGTTAGGCTGATGCTATTATCTGGAATACACAGGTTTACAAACTTTATGCTGTGAAATGTCCACTGTGTAGCTAGCCTAGAGCAACATTGACTTTGCTCAAGATATTGATTCCCGTGTTTTAACTGACTACGTTAATGTCTTTCCTGCCAATGCAATGGGTCCTAGCAAGAATGTACGTTAATTGTCGTAGTCTTGATATTGATTTAATAGAAATTCAAAACATAAATAAATCAAGAGACTAATGTGTCGTCTGCTGGTTATGTATATTGGAGAGGCAATAAATTTGACATTTGACTATGTGTGCCAATCAGTCAATTTCCGCACATGTATGCCCCAATTTCCGTTTTGAGTCATTGTTGTAAAAACAAATGTATAGGATTATCAACGCGCGATGTCCAGTTACGAGTTCTTTATAGTGAAGTCACAGACATATTGTCCCATGTGTGCAAATCTCATAATTGGTGCTAATTCATTTAAAGCAGCATTAAATCGTAATAAAGGATGTTTTTGGTAAAATATAAATACTAATGTGTGTGTGTTTACAAAAAAATCGAAATAGTCGCTCAGAAACGATAAAATTCCAATAAATTTAAACCGTCTGTATACGCGAATTTGTTTATCAACGCACGAAATGTCAACACACACAGCGCGCATGCGTGAAGCAACAGTGGATGTAGAAAACAACTTATATATTTTGAACATGAAAGACTATCTATCTATCTTCCTCTAATGTCGAACCGCTCGCGGGGATGTGGAAATGTCCCTAAAAGACTTAGCTAACAGAGGTATGAATCAACATATCAAGTAATTTAATTAAAAAAGACAACGTGGGACAAATGGGGACGATGCATTACGAATGTAAACAAGTGCGGACAATGCGTTCCGGTTGTAAATAGTGCGTGACTGATCGACTCGGAAAGTCCTACTTTCGGTTTCGAGTTTGTTTTATCGCAAAAAACAGTTTACCAAATGAACATAAGCATACAAAGTATAATGTTGGAATGTGTAGCATCATTGCTACCCATACGTAAAAATTGAATTTTTCAAATATCTTTTATTTCATACGATGTAATGCTGCTTTAAATAGTCCCCAATTTGTTCTTAAAATGCCCTTTTTGTACCTGCGCCCTGCCCTTTTTTCAGTCTGGGGGAAACACTATGGATGGATTGGTCATTGGGTTAAACAATATTTTATTGCAAAAACGTAAATCACATATAGCATCTAGCGACAAGGAGATGTATTAACTACTAGCCATTGTATGTGTTTGTTGAATGTGTAATTTGTGCCGTGTATTGACTGTGTATAGTTTGTGTCGTGTCAGGCCGTGTCTCATTTATATGAAAAAGTTGGCAGTTTCTTACATAGGTTGGTGCACCCAAGTACTGGTTAGCCGCTGGAGCCTGCCCAGGAAAGGTGTTGTTAAGTAAACTGCCCACCGGCGATATAGCCCGAAATGGTGCTGATGCATGCGTAAAACCCGATATATAACATAAGTTTGTGTCGTGTATTGACTCTGTGTAGTTTTGTGTCGTGTATTGACTCTGTATAGTTTGTGTCGTGTATTGACTCTGTATAGTTTGTGTTGTGTATTGACTCTTGTGTAGTTTTGTGTCGTGTATTGACTCTGTATAGTTTGTGTCGTGTATTGACTGTATAGTTTGTGTCATGTATTGACTGTGTGTAGTTTGTGTCGTGTATTGACTCTGTATATGTGTAGTTTGTGTCGTGTATTGACTGTATAGTTTGTGTCGTGTATTGACTGTATAGTTTGTGTCGTGTATTGACTGTGTGTAGTTTGTGTCATGTATTGACTCTGTATAGTTTGTGTCGTGTATTGACTGTATAGTTTGTGTCGTGTATTGACTGTGTAGTTTGTGTTTCAGAGGACGAGATGCGGAAGATGAAGGTCGTGCTGCCGTACAATCTCCAGACTCTACACTGGGACCTGCAGCATAAAAATAACACTGAGCAAAGCTACTGCTACTGTGGAGGGCCAGGCATGTAAGTTACCCATGCATGTATGCTACCCGAACAGTACAGGCATGCAAGTTACCCGTGCAGTACACATGGCCAGGCATGCATGTTACCCGTGCAGTACACATGGCCGGGGCATGCATGTTACCCATGCAGTACACATGGTCAGGCATGTAAGTTACCCATGCAGTACACATGGTCAGGCATGCAAGTTACCCATGCAGTACACATGGCCAGGCATGTAAGTTACCCATGCAGTACACATGGCCAGGCATGTAAGTTACCCGTGCAGTACACATGGCCAGGCATGTAAGTTATCTGTGCAGTACACATGGCCAGGCATGTAAGTTATCTGTGCAGTACACATGGCCAGGCATGTAAGTTACCCGTGCAGTACACATGGCCAGGCATGTAAGTTACCTTTGCAGTACACATGGCCAGGCATGTAAGTTATCTGTGCAGTACACATGGCCAGGCATGTAAGTTACCCGTGCAGTACACATGGCCAGGCATGTAAGTTACCTTTGCAGTACACATGGCCAGGCATGTAAGTTACCCGTGCAGTACACATGGCCAGGCATGTAAGTTACCCATGCAGTACACATGGCCAGGCATGTAAGTTACCCGTACAGTACACATGGCCAGGCATGTAAGTTACCCATGCAGTACACATGGCCAGGCATGTAAGTTACCCGTGCAGTACACATGGCCAGGCATGCAAGTTAACCTTGCAGTACACATGGCCAGGCATGCAAGTTACCCGTGCAGTACACATGGCCAGGCATGTATGTTACCTGTGCAGTACACATGGCCAGGCATGTAAGTTACCTGTGAAGTACACATGGCCAGGCATGTAAGTTACCTGTGCAGTACACATGGCCAGGCATGTAAGTTATCTGTGCAGTACACATGGCCAGGCATGTAAGTTACCCATGCAGTACACATGGCCAGGCATGTAAGTTACCTGTGCAGTACACATGGCCAGGCATTGTAAGTTACCCGTGCAGTACACATGGCTAGACATGTAAGTTACCTGTGCAGTACACATGGCCAGGTAAGTAAGTTACCTGTGCAGTACACATGGCCAGGCATGTAAGTTACCCGTGCAGTACACATGGCCAGGCATGTAAGTTACCCGTGCAGTACACATGGCCAGGCATGTAAGTTACCCATGCAGTACACATGGCCAGGCATGTAAGTTACCCGTGCAGTACACATGGCCAGGCATGTAAGTTACCCATGCAGTACACATGGCCAGGCATGCAAGTTACCCATGCAGTACACACGGCCAGGCATGTAAGTTACCCATGCAGTACACATGGTCAGGCATGCAAGTTATCCGTGCAGTACACATGGCCAGGCATGTAAGTTATCTGTGCAGTACACATGGCCAGGCATGTAAGTTATCTGTGCAGTACACATGGCCAGGCATGTAAGTTATCTGTGCAGTACACATGGCCAGGCATGTAAGTTATCTGTGCAGTACACTTGGCCAGGCATGTAAGTTACCTAATAGCACATTTCATTCTCACTACTTTACACCTATCTTGGCACAGCTTGTTTCCAGAGGACATTTCATGCTCACTACTTTACACCTATCTTGGCACAGCTTGTTTCCAGAGCACATTTCATGCTCACTACTTTACACCTATCTTGGCACAGCTTGTTCCCTGAGCACATTGCATGCTCACTACTTTACACCTATCTCAGACCAGCTTGTTTCCAGAGCACAATGCATGCTCACTACTTTACACCTATCTCAGACCAGCTTGTTTCCAGAGCACATTTCATGCTCACTACTTTACACCTATCTCAGACTAGCTTGTTCCCTGATAGCACATAGCATGCTCACTACTTTACACCTATCTCAGACTAGCTTGTTCCCTGATAGCACATTTCATGCTCACTACTTTACACCTATCTCAGACCAGCTTGTTCCCAGAGCACATTTCATGCTCACTACTTTACACCTATCTCTTAGCGTTGTGTGAGTCACTGTCACATGTCGTCCTATATATATGTAATTCTGTGCTTTCAGTTGGTTCCAGAAGATGTTACAGTGCTGTAGATGTATATTTGTAATTCTGTGCTTTCAGTTGGTTCCAGATGTTACAGTGCTGTAGATGTATATTTGTAATTCTGTGCTTTCAGTTGGTTCCAGAAGATGTTACAGTGCTGTAGATGTATATTTGTAATTCTGTGCTTTCAGTTGGTTCCAGAAGATGTTACAGTGCTGTAGATGTATATTTGTAATTCTGTACTTTCAGTTGGTTCCAGAAGATGTTACAGTGCTGTAGATGTATATTTGTAATTCTGTACTTTCAGTTGGTTCCAGAAGATGTTACAGTGCTGTAGATGTAAACAATGGTTCCATGAAGGTATGAATGAGTTTGTGCAATCTTCGTACTTATGTTACCTTTACAGACTCAGGTGAACAATTGTAACAAATTAGGTCAAAAACTGAACAGTAGGAACATTTACTTAGTTCTCAGAGTGTTTACAGAGTGTTGTTCACAGATCTGTGTTGTTCACAGAGTGTTGTTGTTCTCAAGAGTGTTGTTCACAGGGTGTTCTCAGAGTGTTCACAGAGTACCATGCTGAAGGTGAGCTCTTGCTATCACCCTGTGTCCGTCGTCTTGCGCAGCCAGCATTTGGCTTCAACGGACATCTACTGGTTGGCGACTGTTTGGGGATGGTGTCCCATTTTTCCGACCACTCTTGCAAATGCTTGATATTGCAGTTGCAAGCATGATTTTTATTCTCAATCATTCCTGTGCATATTTCCAATTGACACGACACGTAGATTTTCAAGACAGGCAAGTGAAGCATACTAAATATGATTCTTTACTAGTTTTAAATTCACTGTGAAACTCTAGATACGGGGGTGGGGGGGGGGAACACATGTGTGCGCATGAACCACAATTCACTGTGAAACTCTAGATACGGGGGTGGGGGGAACACATGTGTGCGCATGAACCACAATTCACTGTGAAACTCTAGATACGGGGGTGGGGGAACACATGTGTGCGCATGAACCACAATTCACTGTGAAACTCTAGATACGGGGGGGGGGGACATGTGTGCGCATGAACCACAATTCACTATGAAACTCTAGATACGGGGGGGGGACACATGTGTGCGCATGAACCACAATTCACTGTGAAACTCTAGATACGGGGTGGGGGGACACATGTGTGCGCATGAACCACAATTCACTGTGAAACTCTAGATACGGGGTGGGGGGACACATGTGTGCGCATGAACCACAATTCACTGTGAAACTCTAGATACGGGGTGGGGGGACACATGTGTGCGCATGAACCACAATTCACTGTGAAACTCTAGATACGGGGGGGACACATGTGTGCGCATGAACCACAATTCACTGTGAAACTCTAGATACGGGGGGAACACATGTGTGTGCATGAACCACAATTCACTGTGAAACTCTAGATACGGGGGGGGGGGACACATGTGTGCGCATGAACCACAATTCACTGTGAAACTCTAGATACGGGGTGGGGGGACACATGTGTGCGCATGAACCACAATTCACTGTGAAACTCTCGATACGGTGGTGCATACATGTGTGCAACCGGTAGCGACGATAAATAAACGTAAAACACACAAATTATTGGTCTTGTTGGTAATGCTGAAAGCTGTCACACACATGAATTCTACCATGCCACCGTGAAACGGTGTTACCTCGCAGCGACAAAATGGAAATGGAAAGTTCAAGAAATTAGCGAATATTCGAATATTCGTTGGGAAGATCATCCGAATATTCGAATACCAAAATCACCATTCGTTGCCATCTGGTTCCTATATTACAGCTTGTATATATATATGTTACTGGTTCCTATATTACAGCTTGTATATATTTGTTACTGGTTCCTATTTTACAGCTTGTATATATTTGTTACTGGTTCCTATATTACTGTTTGTATATATATGTATGTTACTGGTTCCTATATTACAGCTTGTATATATTTGTCACTGGTTCCTATATTACAGCTTGTATATATATGTTACTGGTTCCTATATTACAGCTTGTATATATTTGTTACTGGTTCCTATATTACTGTTTGTATATGTATATATATGTATGTTACTGGTTCCTATATTACAGTTTGTATATATATATATATAAACTGTTACTGGTTCCTATATTACAGTTTGTTACTGGTTCCTATATTACAGTTTGTTACTGGTTCCTATATTACAGCTTGTTACTGGTCCTATATTATAGTTTGTTACTGGTTCCTATATTACAGCTTGTTACTGGTTCCTATATTACAGCTTGTTACTGGTTCCTATAGTACAGTTTGTTGCTGGTTCCTATATTACAGTTTGTTACTGGTTCCTATATTACAGTTTGTTACTGGTTCCTATATTACAGTTTGTTACTGGTTCCTATATTACAGTTTGTTACTGGTTGTGGTTCCTATATTACAGTTTGTTACTGGTTGTGGTTCCTATATTACAGTTTGTTACTGGTTCCTATATTACAGTTTGTTAATGGTTGTGGTTCCTATATTACAGTTTGTTAATGGTTCCTATATTACAGTTTGTTAATGGTTCCTATATTACAGTTTGTTAATGGTTCCTATATTACAGTTTGTTAATGGTTCCTATATTACAGTTTGTTAATGGTTCCTATATTACAGTTTGTTAATGGTTCCTATATTACAGCTTGTTACTGGTTCCTATATTACAGTTTGTTAATGGTTCCTATATTACAGTTTGTTACTGGTTCCTATATTACAGTTTGTTAATGGTTCCTATATTACAGTTTGTTAATGGTTCCTATATTACAGCTTGTTACTGGTTCCTATATTACAGTTTGTTAATGGTTCCTATATTACAGTTTGTTAATGGTTCCTATATTACAGTTTGTTAATGGTTCCTATATTACAGTTTGTTAATGGTTCCTATATTACAGTTTGTTAATGGTTCCTATATTACAGCTTGTTACTGGTTCCTATATTACAGTTTGTTACTGGTTCCTATATTACAGCTTGTTACTGGTTGTGGTTCCTATATTACAGCTTGTTACTGGTTCCTATATTACAGCTTGTTACTGGTTGTGGTTCCTATATTACAGTTTGTTAATGGTTCCTATATTACAGTTTGTTAATGGTTCTTATATTACAGCTTGTTACTGGTTCCTATATTACAGTTTGTTAATGGTTCCTAT
The DNA here is from genome assembly GCA_014843695.1 of Archivesica marissinica. NCBI lineage: Eukaryota > Metazoa > Mollusca > Bivalvia > Venerida > Vesicomyidae > Archivesica > Archivesica marissinica. The sequence goes on along the minus strand of CM026400.1, from coordinate 11,938,794 downwards.
ATTACAGTTTGTTACTGGTTCCTATATTACAGTTTGTATATATATGTATGTTACTGGTTCCTATATTACAGCTTGTATATATTTGTCACTGGTTCCTATATTACAGCTTGTATATATATGTTACTGGTTCCTATTTTACAGCTTGTATATATTTGTTACTGGTTCCTATATTACTGTTTGTATATATATGTATGTTACTGGTTCCTATATTACAGCTTGTATATATTTGTCACTGGTTCCTATATTACAGCTTGTATATATATGTTACTGGTTCCTATATTACAGCTTGTATATATTTGTTACTGGTTCCTATATTACTGTTTGTATATATATATGTATGTTACTGGTTCCTATATTACAGCTTGTATATATATATATATATATGTGTTACTGGTTCCTATATTACAGCTTGTATATATTTGTTACTGGTTCCTATATTACTGTTTGTATATATATGTATGTTACTGGTTCCTATATTACAGTTTGTATATATATGTATGTTACTGGTTCCTATATTACAGTTTGTTACTGGTTCCTATATTACAGCTTGTTACTGGTTCCTATATTACAGTTTGTTACTGGTTCCTATATTACAGTTTGTTACTGGTTCCTATATTACAGCTTGTTACTGGTTCCTATATTACAGCTTGTTACTGGTTCCTATATTACAGCTTGTTACTGGTTCCTATATTACAGCTTGTTACTGGTTCCTATATTACAGTTTGTTGCTGGTTCCTATATTACAGTTTGTTACTGGTTCCTATATTACAGTTTGTTACTGGTTCCTATATTACAGTTTGTTACTGGTTCCTATATTACAGTTTGTTACTGGTTGTGGTTCCTATATTACAGTTTGTTACTGGTTCCTATATTACAGTTTGTTAATGGTTGTGGTTCCTATATTACAGTTTGTTAATGGTTCCTATATTACAGTTTGTTAATGGTTCCTATATTACAGTTTGTTACTGGTTCCTATATTACAGTTTGTTAATGGTTCCTATATTACAGCTTGTTACTGGTTCCTATATTACAGTTTGTTACTGGTTCCTATATTACAGTTTGTTACTGGTTCCTATATTACAGTTTGTTAATGGTTCCTATATTACAGTTTGTTACTGGTTCCTATATTACAGTTTGTTAATGGTTCCTATATTACAGCTTGTTACTGGTTCCTATATTACAGTTTGTTAATGATTCCTATATTACAGTTTGTTACTGGTTCCTATATTACAGTTTGTTACTGGTTGTGGTTCCTATATTACAGTTTGTTACTGGTTCCTATATTACAGTTTGTTAATGGTTCCTATATTACAGTTTGTTAATGGTTCCTATATTACAGCTTGTATATATTTGTCACTGGTTCCTATATTACAGCTTGTATATATATGTTACTGGTTCCTATTTTACAGCTTGTATATATTTGTTACTGGTTCCTATATTACTGTTTGTATATATATGTATGTTACTGGTTCCTATATTACAGCTTGTATATATTTGTCACTGGTTCCTATATTACAGCTTGTATATATATGTTACTGGTTCCTATATTACAGCTTGTATATATTTGTTACTGGTTCCTATATTACTGTTTGTATATATATATGTATGTTACTGGTTCCTATATTACAGCTTGTATATATATATATATATATGTGTTACTGGTTCCTATATTACAGCTTGTATATATTTGTTACTGGTTCCTATATTACTGTTTGTATATATATGTATGTTACTGGTTCCTATATTACAGTTTGTATATATATGTATGTTACTGGTTCCTATATTACAGTTTGTTACTGGTTCCTATATTACAGCTTGTTACTGGTTCCTATATTACAGTTTGTTACTGGTTCCTATATTACAGTTTGTTACTGGTTCCTATATTACAGCTTGTTACTGGTTCCTATATTACAGCTTGTTACTGGTTCCTATATTACAGCTTGTTACTGGTTCCTATATTACAGCTTGTTACTGGTTCCTATATTACAGTTTGTTGCTGGTTCCTATATTACAGTTTGTTACTGGTTCCTATATTACAGTTTGTTACTGGTTCCTATATTACAGTTTGTTACTGGTTCCTATATTACAGTTTGTTACTGGTTGTGGTTCCTATATTACAGTTTGTTACTGGTTCCTATATTACAGTTTGTTAATGGTTGTGGTTCCTATATTACAGTTTGTTAATGGTTCCTATATTACAGTTTGTTAATGGTTCCTATATTACAGTTTGTTACTGGTTCCTATATTACAGTTTGTTAATGGTTCCTATATTACAGCTTGTTACTGGTTCCTATATTACAGTTTGTTACTGGTTCCTATATTACAGTTTGTTACTGGTTCCTATATTACAGTTTGTTAATGGTTCCTATATTACAGTTTGTTACTGGTTCCTATATTACAGTTTGTTAATGGTTCCTATATTACAGCTTGTTACTGGTTCCTATATTACAGTTTGTTAATGATTCCTATATTACAGTTTGTTACTGGTTCCTATATTACAGTTTGTTACTGGTTGTGGTTCCTATATTACAGTTTGTTACTGGTTCCTATATTACAGTTTGTTAATGGTTCCTATATTACAGTTTGTTAATGGTTCCTATATTACAGTTTGTTAATGGTTCCTATATTACAGCTTGTTACTGGTTCCTATATTACAGTTTGTTACTGGTTCCTATATTACAGCTTGTTACTGGTTCCTATATTACAGCTTGTTACTGGTTGTGGTTCCTATATTACAGTTTGTTACTGGTTCCTATATTACAGTTTGTTAATGGTTGTGGTTCCTATATTACAGTTTGTTACTGGTTCCTATATTACAGCTTGTTACTGGTTCCTATATTACAGTTTGTTACTGGTTCCTATATTACAGCTTGTTACTGGTTCCTATATTACAGTTTGTTACTGGTTCCTATATTACAGCTTGTTACTGGTTGTGGTTCCTATATTACAGTTTGTTACTGGTTCCTATATTACAGTTTGTTAATGGTTCCTATATTACAGTTTGTTACTGGTTCCTATATTACAGTTTGTTACTTGTTCCTATATTACAGTTTGTTACTGGTTCCTATATTACAGCTTGCATGCAATGTAGGGAGTTTCCACTCATGTATGCCGACAGTTTCTACATATTCGTGTGCAGCCCTTGTAACCTTGGCAACGAGTATATCAAACGTCTCGATGTAGACTGGTAAGATATATATTTACATCAAGAATGGAATAGTCTAGTAGTAGAAAGCTACTCTTAGTTTGTACAAATTTATTTTAGCTCGATTGCGAAACAAGTTCTTTCAACTTATATTAATCACTCTCGAGAACTCATTCCTGATGGAATCCATCGCCATGAAGGAGAGAGAAGAGGCAATGTGGAATTTAAATGCCTTGCCTAAGGGCACAATTGTAACGGCTACAGCGAGGCTCGCACCTGAAGCGAACGCGCATCCACTGCACTAGCACGGCTTCCACAAAAGCTACACCGTGCCAACATTAAATTAAATGATTATATGTAGCAAATAGAATTTAATATTTCAATAATTGTTCGACTGACAAATACTTGCCCCTCACTGCAGTGGGTTCGAGTCCAGCTGGGGTTCAGTGTCTAGATTCTGTCTGGTTTTCCCCCCATCAATAAAACCTGGCTAGATGCCATAGAGCTCCTAGTTATCGACTAGCCCAGGGCTTCTGGCTAGTGGGTTACATGGAAGACTGGCGATGACGCGTATAGTCACCCTCCCCCATTGAGAAACGACCCTTAATCAAACGTTAGCTTGACATTTTGGTGTGGGCTTTTGTCTAATGTTGTTAAAACTTGTTGCATTTTCATTGTTTGTATTGTATCTGTTTCTGTAAAACTGATTTACTATTGATTTGCAATAAAATAATATGGAGTTCGAGCCCCGCTTGAGCCGTTACGATTGTGCCCTTAGGCAAGGCATTTAAATCCCACGTTGCCTCTTCTCTCTCCCTCGTGGCGATGGATTCCATCAAGAATGAGGTCTCGAGAGTGATTAATATAAGTTATAAGAACTTGTTTCGCAATTGAGCTAAAATATATTTGTATAAACTAAATAAGAATATTCAACTAAAAGAAAGACATATTTGAGAGAACGACATAATGGTGTACCGTCTGAAAGAACGGACGATGTAGTTTTCTTTATAGTCGCCTCTTCCGAGGCATTTGTGCATCAGGTTTCTCTAAGTGACGGGTTCGAGCCCCGCTCAGGCTGTGTTTCATTTATATGAAAAAGTTGGCAGTTTCTTACGGAGGTTGGTGCACCCAAGTACTGGTTAACCGCTGGAGCCTGCCCGCCCAGGAAAGGTGTTGTTAGGTAAACTGCCCGCCGGCGATAGAGCCCAAAATGCAGGCGTAAAACCCGATATATAACATAGTAGATAACGTTGTCATCTAAGTTGCTTATGTTGACAACTTGAAAGGCATCTTCCGTTCTTTTCAGCGTGACAAATCCTGTACCGTCTGAATATCTTATTCTTATTTATAGTTACAATATAAAAAATTCTCTAAAAGAAGAAAATAAGACCGCAGGGTTCATTCTAGGTCAGAATTTTTGGGAGAAGTGAGAAAGCGCGTGATCGCTTTCTTAAATGGTGTTAAAATGCACAGTACAACCATTAAATACATTTGAATAGAGGAGTGCTTTATAATGGGCTAGTGTATCTTACTAAACAAAATTTTGTTTGAACATCGCCCTCTAGAATGATCCCTGGACCATTATGATTTTGAAACGGAAAATAGTTACGTAGATATGCTTTATTTTAGGCCAGACTTGATCCATATAGGACTGTTCAATCTAGCGGTAATACAGAAAAGGAAATACTTTGATCTCGATAATGAACTGATGCCGTGGCTTACACAGAACTGGAACCAGCTTCAAGTATCTAAGGTATGTTAGCTATATATACCTGCCAAATTTCCAAATATACGGTTTCCAGCTGCCTCACGTCCTTGTTTCTAGGAAATGGGGGTGTTGATAGAGGTTTCCAGCTGCCTCACGTCCTTGTTTCTAGGAAATGGGGGTGTTGATAGAGGTTTCCAGCTGCCTCACGTCCTTGTTTCTAGGAAATGGGGGTGTTGATAGAGGTTTCCAGCTGCCTCACGTCCTTGTTTCTAGGAAATGGGGGTGTTGATAGAGGTTTCCAGCTGCCTCACGTCCTTGTTTCTAGGAAATGGGGGTGTTGATAGAGGTTTCCAGCTGCCTCACGTCCTTGTTTCTAGGAAATGGGGGTGTTGATAGAGGTTTCCAGCTGCCTCACGTCCTTGTTTCTAGGAAATGGGGGTGTTGATAGAGGTTTCCAGCTGCCTCACGTCCTTGTTTCTAGGAAATGGGGGTGTTGATAGAGGTTTCCAGCTGCCTCACGTCCTTGTTTCTAGGAAATGGGGGTGTTGATAGAGGTTATCGTTTATTATTTGTTGTTTCAGTATAATGATATGACGGAGGATGAGAAGATGACTGAGGTATCCAATGCCTTGGAATGTTGCAAAACAAGGTATGTGTATGTTATATATATATATATCGGCAGTGGGGTTGTGTTGCCGTTGTTGGTTGTGTTGCCATTGTTGGTTGTGTTGCCATGGTTGGTTGTGTTGCCATGGTTTCTGTGTGACTGTGAGAAGGTATGTTTGCTCAAATCATTTTTTAATGGTATGCTTTGCAATCCGACTTATGACATTTACACCACCCACACCCCACCCCCAACATTTATGCTGTCTGTCCAACCAGTCACAAGTTTACACCACCCACCCCCCCACTTTCATGCTGTCTGTCCAACCATCCACAAGTGTACACCACCCACCCCTAACTTTCATGCTGTCTGTCCAACCATCCACAAGTTTACACCACCCACCTCCAACTTTCATGCTGTATGTCCAACCATCCACAAGTTTACACCACCCACCTCCAACTTTTATGCTGTCTGTCCAACCATCCACAAGTTTACACCACCCACCTCCAACTTTTATGCTGTCTGTCCAACCATCCACATGTTTACACCACCCACCCCTAACGTTCATGCTGTCTGTCCAACCATCCACAAGTTTACACCACCCACCTCCAACTTTCATGCTGTCTGTCCAACCAT
>CM026400.1:11787456-11931701 GCA_014843695.1 Archivesica marissinica | reverse complement strand
CACCTCCAACTTTTATGCTGTCTGTCCAACCATCCACATGTTTACACCACCCACCCCTAACGTTCATGCTGTCTGTCCAACCATCCACAAGTTTACACCACCCACCTCCAACTTTCATGCTGCCTGTCCAACCATCCACACGTTTACACCACGCACCCCTAACTTTCATGCTGCCTGTCCAACAATCCACAAGTGTACACCACCCACCCCCAACTTTCATGCTGTTTGTCCAACCATCCACAAGTTTACACCACCCACCTCCAACTTTCATGCTGTCTGTCCAACCATTCACAAGTTTACACCACCCACCTCCAACTTTCATGCTGTCTGTCCAACCATCCACAAGTGTACACCACCCACCTCCAACTGTTATGCTGTCTGTCCAACCATCCACAAGTGTACACCACCCAACCTCCACTTTCATGCTGTCTGTCCAACCATCCACCACCCACCCCTAACTTTCATGCTGTCTGTCCAACCATCCACAAGTGCACCACCCCACCCCCAACTTTCATGCTGTTTGTCCAACCATTCACAAGTTTACACCACCCACCTCCAACTTTCATGCTGTCTGTCCAACCATCCACAAGTTTACACCACCCACCTCCAACTTTCATGCTGTCTGTCCAACCATCCACAAGTTTACATCACCCACCTCCAACTTTCATGCTGTCTGTCCAACCATCCATTACAGATATAGTCCATGCTGTTACCCCTATATCATGCTATGGTATAGAGATGGAATATTCCATTACAGATATAGTCCATGCTGTTACCCCTATATCATGCTATGGTATAGAGATGGAATATTCCATTACAGATATAGTCCATGCTGTTACCCCTATATCATGCTATGGTATAGAGATGGAATATTCCATTACAGATATAGTCCATGCTGTTACCCCTATATCATGCTATGGTATAGAGATGGAATATTCCATTACAGATATAGTCCATGCTGTTACCCCTATATCATGCTATGGTATAGAGATGGAATATTCCATTACAGATATAGTCCATGCTGTTACCCCTATATCATGCTATGGTATAGAGATGGAATATTCCATTACAGATATAGTCCATGCTGTTACCCCTATATCATGCTATGGTATAGAGATGGAATATTCCATTACAGATATAGTCTATGCTGTTACCCCTATATCATGCTATGGTATAGAGATGGAATATTCCAGTACAGATATAGTCCATGCTGTTACCACTATATCATGCTATGGTATAGAGATATTCATTTTGTCTTATTCAGGTTTATTAATGGTTCCGAGCTTCGTCGGAAGCAGGAACTGTGGGGATTGCGTGTCCGAGTGCCGCCACCACGGATCCATATCACACTTCCTTTCACCGGTCACATCACGGATGAGGTGATGAACAAGCTCACGATCAAAGGTCGAAGGTCAAAAGTCTTCATGCCTATTGAATGGTAGGTATTCAAAGGTCGAAGGTCAAAAGTCTTCATGCCTATTGAAAGGTAAAAGGGTCATCAGTTTTTTCAAGCCTGTTGAGTGGTAGATATTCAGAGGTCGAAGGTCAACAGTTTTCATGCCTGTTGAATGGTAGATATTCAAAAGTCAACAGTCTTCATGCCTGTTGAATGGTAGATATTCAAAAGTCAACAGTCTTCATGCCTGTTGAATGGTAGATATTTAAAGGTCAACATTCTTCAGGCCTGTTGAATGGTAGATATTCAAAAGTCAACAGTCTTCATGCCCGTTGAATGGTTATTTATATGTTATGATTCGGGTTTTACGCCTGCATCAGCACCATTTTGGGCTATATCGTCGGCGGGCAGTTTACCTAACAACACCTTTCCTGGGCAGGCTCCAGTGGTTAACCAGTACTTAGGTGCACCAACCTCCGTAAGAAACTGCCAACTTTTTCATATAAATGAGACACGGCCTGAGCGGGGCTCGAACCCGTGACTCCCGTTGAATGGTAGATATTCAAAGGTCAACAGTCTTCATGCCTGTTGAATGGTAGATATTCAAAGGTCAACAGTCTTCATGCCTGTTGAATGGTAGATATTCAAAGGTCAACAGTCTTCATGCCTGTTGAATGGTAGATATTCAAAGGTCAACAGTCTTCATGCGTGTTGAATGGTAGATATTCAAAGGTCAACAGTCTTCATGCCTGTTGAATGGTATATATTCAAAGGTCAACAGTCTTCATGCGTGTTGAATGGTAGATATTCAAAGGTCAACAGTCTTCATGCCTGTTGAATGGTAGATATTCAAAGGTCAACAGTCTTCATGCCTGTTGAATGGTAGATATTCAAAGGTCAACAGTCTTCATGCCTGTTGAATGGTAGATATTCAAAGGTCAACAGTCTTCATGCGTGTTGAATGGTAGATATTCAAAGGTCAACAGTCTTCATGCCTGTTGAATGGTATATATTCAAAGGTCAACAGTCTTCATGCGTGTTGAATGGTAGATATTCAAAGGTCAACAGTCTTCATGCCTGTTGAATGGTAGATATTCAAAGGTCAACAGTCTTCATGCCTGTTGAATGGTAGATATTCAAAGGTCAACAGTCTTCATGCCTGTTGAATGGTAGAGATATTCAAAGGTCAACAGTCTTCATGCCTGTTGAATGGTAGATATTCAAAGGTCAACAGTCTTCATGCCTGTTGAATGGTAGATATTCAAAGGTCAACAGTCTTCAGGCCTGTTGAATGGTAGATATTCAAAGGTCAACAGTCTTCAGGCCTGTTGAATGGTAGATATTCAAAGGTCAACAGTCTTCAGGCCTGTTGAATGGTAGATATTCAAAGGTCAACAGTCTTCAGGCCTGTTGAATGGTAGATATTCAAAGGTCAACAGTCTTCAGGCCTGTTGAATGGTAGATATTCAAAGGTCAACAGTCTTCAGGCCTGTTGAATGGTAGATATTCAAAGGTCAACAGTCTTCAGGCCTGTTGAATGGTAGATATTCAAAGGTCAACAGTCTTCAGGCCTGTTGAATGGTAGATATTCAAAGGTCAACAGTCTTCAGGCCTGTTGAATGGTAGATATTCAAAGGTCAACAGTCTTCAGGCCTGTTGAATGGTAGATATTCAAAGGTCAACAGTCTTCAGGCCTGTTGAATGGTAGATAATCAGACTTGCCTGCTGAATTGGATTGTATGAAAGGTTGAATGTCAAATGCCCGTTGAATTGTAGGTATTCAAAGGTCAAATGTTATTGGCTGAACATGTGTTGAAATAGTTTCGCCAATTCACAAAATTGAATGCCAGTATTCGATTTTTGTCGCCAGCTGGTACCCTGCAACATTTCTAGTTTCATCTAAATTTCATTTTGGTCATTGTAGTTTAATAGATCGTAATTGCAGTTTCATAGCTCTAAATTTCATTTTGGTAATTGCAGTTTCATAGCTCTAAATTTCATTTTGGTAATTGCAGTTTCATAGCTCTAAATTTCATTTTGGTAATTGCAGTTTCATAGATCTAAATTTCATTTTGGTTAGTGTTTCCCCTAAACAGGAATAGGAGGGCGCCCCGCCCTGCCCCTTTTTGGGGCCGCCCTTGTGCCCGAAATTCCGAAAATGTCCGCCCTCGTGTGCCTAAATTCTCAATAAAACTTGATGATAATAATCATTAATGTAATGCAATATTGCCTGAAATCCCCAACAATCACCAATCCTGTGTTAGGTTGATGCTATAATCTGGAATACACAGGTTTACTATCAATATGCTGTGAAATGTCGACCTATGCACTGTGTAACATAGGGAAACATTGACTGCTCAAGATATATTCCCGTGTTTTAACTGACTGCGTCATATCTTTCCTGCCAATGCAATGGCGCCTAGCAGTCGTGTACGTTACTTGTCGTAGTCTTATGTTGATTCAAAACGTAAATAAATCAAGAGACTGCCGATTATGTATATTGAAGAGGCAATACAATATGCTTAAACCAATCTGACAGGTAATCATGATACGTGCCAATCAGTCAATCTGACAGGTAATCATGATACGTGCCAATCAGTCAATCTGACAGGTAATCATGATACGTGCCAATCAGTCAATCTGACAGGTAATCATGATACGTGCCAATCAGTCAATCTGACAGGTAATCATGATACGTGCCAATCAGTCAATTTTCGCACACTTATGCCCCAATTTCTGTTCGAGTCATTGTTGTAAAAACAAATGTATGGGATTATCGGCACGCGATGTCCAGTTACGAGTTCTTTATAGTGAAGTCACAGATATAGTGTCCCCTGTGTGCAATCTCATCGTTAATTAACGCTAATTGACTCGAACAGTCCCAAAGTTGTCCCTATTTTCTCGGGTTTTTAGTTTTACTGGGTACTGTGCATATCACACAGAATGTGGATTGTCCCATTGCACAGGTCGGAAATTCCGCCAACGGATGTCAATTATGGCGCCATTATATTTTATATGTACGTTTCTATTTAAATGAATGTAAACGAATAATTTACTGGCTTGGATAATTATTTCTGAAACCACACCATTGTCACGAATTATAATATATTTAAATTGTAATACGCAATAGGTTGCACAATTGATTCGTCCTCAAAATGTTTCGTACTCATAACATAAATACAACCATGTCAATTCTGCTCTTCTGAGGACAGGCGGCAGTAAAAATGCCCTTTGTGTCTACCTGCGCCCTGCCCTTTTTTCAGTGTGGGGGAAACACTATTGGTAATTGCAGTTTCATGGATCTAAATTTCATTTTGGTAATTGCAGTAAGTCGCCGGTGAACCTGATCCAGCAGAGTCCCCTTCGCTCAACCAAGAGTGTGGAGAAGTTTGATCCTGCTGTCTTTGAAAAGGTAATTGTACCCTGGGGTAGAACCTAGTGTACCCTGGGGTAGAGAACTTAGTGTACCCTGGTGTAGAACTTAGTGTACCCTGGGGTAGAGAACTTAGTGTACCCTGGGGGTAGAGAACTTAGTGTACCCTGGTGTAGAACTTAGTGTACCCTGGGGTAGAGAACTTAGTGTACCCTGGGGGTAGAGAACTTAGTGTACCCTGGGGTAGAGAACTTAGTATACCCTGGGGTAGAGAACTTGGTGTACCCTGGGGTAGCGAACTTAGTGTACCCTGGGGTAGAGAACTTAGTGTACCCTGGGGTAGAGAACTTAGTGTACCCTGGGGTAGAGAACTTAGTGTACCCTGGGGTAAAGAACTTAGTGTACCCTGGGGTAGAGAACTTAGTGTACCCTGGGGTAGAGAACTTAGTGTACCCTGGGGTAGAGACTTAGTGTACCCTGGGGTAGAGAACTTGTGTACCCTGGGGTAAAACCTAGTGTACCCTGGGGTAGAGAACTTAGTGTACCCTGGGGTAGAACTTAGTGTACCCTGGGGTAGAGAACTTAGTGTACCCTGGGGTAGAGAACTTAGTGTACCCTGGGGTAGAACTTAGTGTACCCTGGGGTAGAGAACTTAGTGTACCCTGGGGTAGAGAACTTAGTGTACCCTGGGGTAGAGAACTTAATGTACACACGGGTAGAGAACCTAGTGTACCCTGGGGTAGGTAACTTAGTGTACCCTGGGGTAGAGAACTTAGTGTACACAAGGGTGGAACTTCATGTACACAAGGGTGGAACTTCATGTACACAAGGGTGGAACTTATTGTTTTGGTTCCTATTAGGGGTTGTTTTTGTTTTGGTTCCTACTCGAGGTTGAGAGATTGTTTTGGTTCCTACTCAGGGTTGAGAGTTAATGCCACACTGGTTTGTGGAAGGTTTGTGGTTGTAGCGTGGTACGCACCTGGGGGACCTCCACCAGTAACTGTTGGAAACACGGTACCCACCCACCCGGGGTCTTCCTCCACCAGTAACTACTGGAAACACGGTACCCACCCACCCGGGGTCTTCCTCCACCAATAACTACTGGAAACACGGTACCCACCCGAGGGGACCTCCACCAGTAACTGCTGGAAACATGGTACCCACCCACCCAGGGTCTTCCTCCACCAGTAACTACTGGAAACACGGTACCCACCCACCCGGGGTCTTCCTCCACCAGTAACTGCTGGAAACACGGTACCCACCCACCCGGGATCTTCCTCCACCAGTAACTGCTGGAAACATGGTACCCACCCACCCGGGGTCTTCCTCCACCAGTAACTACTGGAAACACGGTACCCACCCACCCGGGGTCTTCCTCCACCAGTAACTGCTGGAAACACGGCACCCACCCACCCGGGGGACCTCCACCAGTAACTACTGGAAATATGGTACCCACCAACCCGGGGTCTTCCTCCACCAGTAACTGCTGGAAACACGGTACCCACCACCCGGGATCTTCCTCCACCAGTAACTGCTGGAAACATGGTACCCACCCACCCGGGGTCTTCCTCCACCAGTAACTACTGGAAACACGGTACCCACCCACCCGGGGTCTTCCTCCACCAGTAACTGCTGGAAACACGGTACCCACCCACCCGGGGTCTTCCTCCACCAGTAACTGCTGGAAATACGGTACCCATCCACCCGGGGTCTTCCTCCACCAGTAACTGCTGGAAACACGGCACCCACCCACCCGGGGTCTTCCTCCACCAGTAACTGCTGGAAACACGGTACCCACCCACCCGGGGTCTTCCTCCACCAGTAACTACTGGAAACACGGTACCCACCCACCCGGGGGACCTCCACCAGTAACTACTGGAAACACGGTACCCACCCGGGGTCTTCCTCCACCAGTAACTGCTGGAAACACGGCACCCACCCACCCGGGGTCTTCCTCCACCAGTAACTGCTGGAAACATGGTACCCACCCACCCGGGGTCTTCCTCCACCAGTAACTGCTGGAAATATGGTACCCACCAACCCGGGGTCTTCCTCCACCAGTAACTGTTGGAAACACGGTACCCACCCGGGGTCTTCCTCCACCAGTAACTGCTGGAAACACGGTACCCACCCACCGGGGTCTTCCTCCACCAGTAACTGCTGGAAACACGGTACCCACCCACCCGGGGTCTTCCTCCACCAGTAACTGCTGGAAACACGGTACCCACCCACCCGGGGTCTTCCTCCACCAGTAACTGCTGGAAATACGGTACCCACCCACCCGGGGGTCTTCCTCCACCAGTAACTGCTGGAAACACGGTACCCACCCACCCGGGGTCTTCCTCCACCAGTAACTGCTGGAAATACGGTACCCACCCACCCGGGGTCTTCCTCCACCAGTAACTGCTGGAAACACGGCACCCACCCACCCGGGGTCTTCCTCCACCAGTAACTGCTGGAAACACGGTACCCACCCACCCGGGGTCTTCCTCCACCAGTAACTACTGGAAACACGGTACCCACCCACCCGGGGGACCTCCACCAGTAACTACTGGAAACACGGTACCCACCCGGGGTCTTCCTCCACCAGTAACTGCTGGAAACACGGCACCCACCCACCCGGGGTCTTCCTCCACCAGTAACTGCTGGAAACATGGTACCCACCCACCCGGGGTCTTCCTCCACCAGTAACTGCTGGAAACATGGTACCCACCCACCCGGGGTCTCCTCCACCAGTAACTGCTGGAAATATGTACCCACCAACCCGGGGTCTCCTCCACCAGTAACTGTTGGAAACACGGTACCCACCCGGGGTCTTCCTCCACCAGTAACTGCTGGAAACACGGTACCCACCCACCCGGGGTCTTCCTCCACCAGTAACTGCTGGAAACACGGTACCCACCCACCGGGGTCTTCCTCCACCAGTAACTGCTGGAAACACGGTACCCAACCCACCCGGGGTCTTCCTCCACCAGTAACTGCTGGAAATACGGTACCCACCCACCCGGGGTCTTCCTCCACCAGTAACTGCTGGAAATACGGTACCCACCCACCCAGGGTCTTCCTCCACCAGTAACTACTGGAAACACGGTACCCACCCACCCGGGGTCTTCCTCCACCAGTAACTGCTGGAAACATAATCTAATCTTGTTTAAGTAACCAACAGTGCAAGGGCCATAATAGACATCTGCCTCCGTGGTCGCTGACTTATAACCGTATCATCATTGATGGGTTTCAGGCCGTGTCTCATTTATATGAAAAAGTGTTTGTTAGGGAGGTTGGTTATCAGGAAGGATGTCATTGGCAGTGTTTGTTAGGGAGGTTGGTGCTCAGGAAGGATGTCGTAACGGCTCAAGCGTGTCTGGCAGCAATAAATTAAATATGAATGAAATCGAGGTGTCCGAGATGGAAGTCGAGTCATAGGTGAATCTTACTGTTCATCCATAGAAATAGCGCAGTGGTATGTGTGAAAGGCTAGAGTTTGTGCCCTTAGGCAAGCATTTAAATTGCACATTCTCCCTCGTGGCGATTGATTACATCAGGAATGAGGTCTCGAGAGTGATTAACCCTTTCCCTCATAGAAGCACCTCTCGACGCCATTACCAATGCTCATAATAAAGGTCAGAATCTCATGTAGTTATTACTATATCTATGGAGGTGGGATAGATATGGTGACTACTTGTCCACTGCATGATAGCTAAATGGCTGTCGTTTGTATGGAATTATAATAGTATATTAACCTAAATGAAGGAAAGAGTTTAATATATAACGTTTTAAGAACAACAAGTTCTTAATTCGAGCTAAAATAAATTTGTATAAAAACATGATCTACCAGCAATTTGTGTCACATTGTAGAATGACTTGCAGTATGTAATTTGGTTTGACGATATTTCAGGGAGTGAAACAGTCCAGTCCGTCCAAACAGTCTCGGTCTCCAGCAAAGTCGCCCAGAAAACCGAAAAAGAAACCGACATTCCTAGATAGTCTTGTTCCAACCGATACGTCATTCACGGCCCACGATCATCCATTCAAAACTGAGTTCGAACAAAATTCTGAGAAAGCCGAGCTAAATATTCGTGCTAAAATCTGGACAAAGTTTCTAACATTGTATGATGGCAATGATGATGAAAGTAGAATTATCTCCGATGATCCTCCGATCTTAGAGAAAGTGGAACCAGTCGTGCCTACAAACGCCAGTAATGTTACCCCACCCATGCCAGAAATAAAGAAGAAAAACGGTCGTAAATCTGTGCCAAAGCTTGAAAAGAGCGATGAACAAAGATCAAGTGATCGTCAAATGCGACGGAAATCCGTTGTTCGAATTA
Organism: Archivesica marissinica; assembly: GCA_014843695.1. Lineage (NCBI taxonomy): Eukaryota > Metazoa > Mollusca > Bivalvia > Venerida > Vesicomyidae > Archivesica > Archivesica marissinica. The sequence continues at coordinate 11,922,607 of CM026400.1, read as the reverse complement.
GCACACCGGCAGATATTATTGCCGACTCTGACAAGGAAGATGATTTCACCGTGAAGCATATTAAATCTGTGGCAGGGGGGAATTATTTCTGTTGCCGGGACAAAATAGGCTATGGGAGGGGTTTCTCTGTTATGGGTAAGAGCGAAGATGGTGAAGGGCATGTGGAGTATATGGTGAAATGGGATTGATGGATAACAAATACTCTGTTCAATTCCATTTCAGCACATGCTCGATGGCATTCAAAGACTAGGGTTTTTTTCTAGAGCGGAATTTTTAGCCCAAGCCTTTTAAAATGCGAGGCAGACGGTATACAAATTTTTCTGGGGGCTAACCCCGTCCCGCACCTCAAAAATGCACCCTGCTCACTTTTTTCCAATCTAGAATAAACCCTAAGTCGACAATGGTCTGGTGTAATATAAAAAGCCATGTGCAGTAGTTTGTTTGTAAATGACAGACCGTGTCTCATTTATATGAAAAAGTTGGCAGCTTCTTACGGAGGTTGGTGCACCCAAGTACTGGTTAACCGCTGGAGCCTGCCCAGGAAAGGTGTTGTTAGATAAACTGCCCGCCGGCGATATAGCCCAAAATGGTGCTGATGCAGGCGTAAAACCCGAAATATAACATATTGTGTGTAAATGAGATGAACAAGTTGCTGCTTCTTCCAAGAATTTTCTGGGAATTGTGGGCTGCTTCCTCCAAGAAGTTTCTGGGAATTGTGGGAACTCTTATGATCTGTACAGTATTGGCGCCACATGACTTCTGCTGTAAATGATATTTATGTGTGTTTTTTTTGCAATTTCAATTTAGACCGTAAAGTCATCTTCCCCCTTTCCTCTATTGGCGATATTCTCTATATTAGGTTACCGTCTTATAAAATTATTAGGCGAGGAGACTCGGCTGAGCTAATAATTCTATTACAGCAACCCAATATTCATCATACCATCTGTGCAGATATTACGACTTTAGGAAGAAGAAGAAGAAGAAGAATGCTTTATTAAGACTTAAACTTTACAGTTTCTCGTCTGAGGCAGGCAGTTTTTGACCATTATTATGCATGGCGGTAGGATATACACAGTTTTGTCTGGTGTGTTCTTTTTTTTTTTTATACCGCATCAGACTACTCCATGCAATATTCCCAATGGCCATAAATTCCCCCCTACTGTCGGTAATATTGACTCGTCTTTGGCGTCCATCAGTAAAAGGTCATTGAAATGTATACATAAAAAGCTTATTGAACCTGGGTTCGATATAAAAGCTTATTGAACCTGGGTTCGATATAATAGCTTATTGAACCTGGGTTCGATATAATAGCTTATTGAACCTGGGTTCGATTTTCTTCTCGCCCAATAGGTCAAGGATCTTACCGAGGATAATGGTCAGTGATCTGAACTGTGTGCATTTCTTTATCCTCGGTACAGTCTGCATGGAACTCGCTTGGTATATTTGTTTCGAAAGATTTATTTGTGACTTCAGTAATTGTCTTATTACGCTGTGCTTTATTAATATTTATATATGTGGTATGTATAGTTTTAATTTTGATACGGTAAGGTGTATAATGTGTTGTAATATATTGTCGCACTGCATGTAATGGGCAATTTCGAACCTGGTCGACTGCCTCATCCAATACTTGAGTTTGGTTTCCATTAGGCTTTATTTACTACAGACCTGTTACTCCTACGGAAACACTGAGTTTAAAGCGGATAGTCTGTCATGTAGCATGAACCTGTCGAGTTGAAAGTTGTTCCATTTCATTTGATGTGTGAGACGGGGTCAAATTAAATTTTTAACTGCCCAAATATTCTTCAAATACAGGATTTTGGGTCACCCCAAATATTACCCTACCACCACTTGCGCAAAATGGCTAGTTAGCTTCAGTAATAATGCTCAGCCTCGGGGATACAGTGTGATGCTAACTATAACCTTCGGGGGGGGATATACAGTGTGATGCTAAATATAACCTTCTGGGGGGGGATATGTGTGTGTTTTTTGGGGGGGTACAGTGTGATGCTAAATATAACCTTCTGGGGGGGGATATACAGTGTGATGCTAAATATAACCTTCTGGGGGGGATATACAGTGTGATGCTAAATATAACCTTCTGGGGGGGGGATATACAGTGTGATGCTAATATAACCTTCAGGGATATACAGTCTGATGCTAAATATAACCTTCGGGGATGTACAGTGTGATGCTAAATATAACCTTCGGGGATGTACAGTGTGATGCTAAATATAACCTTCGGGGATATACCGTGTGATGCTAAATATAACCTTCGGGATGTACAGTGTGATGCTAAATATAACCTTCGTGGGATGTACAGTGTGATGCTAAATATAACCTTTGGGGATATACAGTGTGATGCTAAATATAACCTTTGGGGGGGGGATATACCGTGTGATGCGAAATATAACCTTCGGGGGGGATATACAGTGTGATGCTAAATATAACCTTCGGGGGGGATATACAGTGTGATGCTAAATATAACCTTTGGGGATATACAGTGTGATGCTAAATATAACCTCTGGGGGATATACAGTGTGATGCTAAATATAACCTTCGGGGGATATACCGTGTGATGCTAAATATAACCTTCGGGGGGGGGGATATACAGTGTGATGCTAAAATAACCTTCGGGGGGGGGGATGTACAGTGTGATGCTAAATATACCTTCGGGGGATATACCGTGTGATGCTAAATATAACCTTCGGGGGGGGGGGATATACAGTGTGATGCTAAATATAACCTTCGGGGGGGGGGGGATATACAGTGTGATGCTAAACATAAACTTCGGGGATGTACAGTGTGATGCTAAATATAACCTTGGGCGATGTACAGTGTGATGCTAAATATAACCTTCGGGATGTACAGTGTGATGCTAAATATAACCTTCGGGGATGTACAGTGTGATGCCTAAATATAACCTTGGGGATATACCGTGTGATGCTAATATAACCTTCTGGGATGTACAGTGTGATGCTAAATATAACCTTCGGGGGGGGGGGGGATGTACAGTGTGATGCAAATATAACCTTCGGGGGGGGGGGGATGTACATGTGATGCTAATTACCTTCGGGGGGGGGGGGGATGTACAGTGTGATGCTAAATATAACCTTCGGGGGGGATGTACAGTGTGATGCCAAATAACCTTCGGGGGGGGGGGATGTACAGTGTGATGCTAAATATAACCTTCGGGGGGGGGGGATATACAGTGTGATGCTAAACATAACTTCGGGGGATGTACAGTGTGATGCTAAATATAACCTTTGGGCGATGTACAGTGTGATGCCAAATATAACCTTTGGGCAATGTACAGTGTGATGCTAAATATAACCTTCGGGGGATGTACAGTGTGATGCTAAATATAACCTTCGGGGGATATACAGTGTGATGCTAAATATAACCTTTGGGGGGGGATATACAGTGTGATGCTAAATATAACCTGTGGGGGGATGTACAGTGTGATGCTAAATATAACCTTCGGGGGATGTACAGTGTGATGCTAAATATAACCTTCGGGGGGATATACCGTGTGATGCTAAATATAACCTTCGGGGGATGTACAGTGTGATGCTAAATATAACCTTCGGGGTATGTACAGTGTGATGCTAAATATAACCTTCGGGGATATACCGTGTGATGCTAAATATAACCTTCGGGGATGTACAGTGTGATGCTAAATATAACCTTCGGGGGGATATACAGTGTGATGCTAAATATAACCTTTGGGCGATGTACAGTGTGATGCTAAATATAACCTTCGCGGGGGGGATATACAGTGTGATGCTAAATATAACCTTTTGGGGGGGGGGATATACAGTGTGATGCTAAATATAACCTTCTGGGGGGGGGGATATACCGTGTGATGCGAAATATAACCTTCGGGGGGGGGGGGATATACAGTGTGATGCTAAATATAACCTTTGAGGATATACAGTGTGATGCTAAATATAACCTTCGGGGGGGGATATACAGTGTGATGCTAAATATAACCTTCGGGGGGGATATACAGTGTGATGTTAAATATAACCTCAGAGGATATACAGTGTGATGCTAAATATAACCTTCTGGGGGGATATACAGTGTGATGCTAAAACCTTCGGGGGATATACAGTGTGATGCTAAACCTTCGGGGGATATACAGTGTGATGCTAAAACCTTCGGGGGATATACAGTGTGATGCTAAAACCTTCGGGGGGATATACAGTGTGATGCTAAAGAGTCCGCACAGGGTAAACAGCTCTATTATTTGACGAAATATGCCCCAAACTATGTAAATACTGTTGATTTAGCAGCAACCTTGTTTTCTCTATTAGTTATTATTTTAGCAGCAACCTTGTTTTCTCTATTAGTTATTATGTCATAGTATATCAGAGTCCTTTATTTTTTAGTGTATTAAGCAAACCTCTTGTTGTCAAGTCTGTGATTGTTATGGAGAAATGTGCCGCCACATTACATGGAGCAAAACATGTTTAAACAAAAGTCTGTGATTGTTATAAATAGTATACATGGAGAGACATGCGGCCACCGTGTGCAGGTGTGTGCAGCCACCACATGTAGGTGTGTGCAGCTGTCTCCGCCACCACATGTAGGTGTGTGCAGCTGTCTCCGCCACCACATGTAGGTGTGTGCAGCTGCCTCCGCCACCACATGTAGGTGTGTGCAGCTGTCTCCGCCACCACATGTAGGTGTGTGCAGCTGCCTCCGCCACCACATGTAGGTGTGTGCAGCCACCACATGTAGGTGTGTGCAGCCACCACATGTGTGCAACCACCTCCGCCACATGTAGGTGTTTGCAGCTGCCTCCGCCACCACATGTAGGTGTGTGCAGCCACCTCCGCCACCACATGTAGGTGTGTGCAGCCACCTCCGCCACCACATGTAGGTGTGTGCAGCTGTCTCCGCCACCACATGTAGGTGTGTGCAGCTGCAGCCGCCGCCATCACATGTAGGTGTGTGCAGCTGCAGCCGCCGCCACCACATGTAGGTGTGTGCAGCTGCAGCCGCCGCCACCACATGGAGGTGTGTGCAGCTGCAGCCGTCGCCATCACATGGAGGTGTGTGCAGCTGCAGCCGCAGCCGCCACATGGAGCTGTGTGCCCCCTCTGCAGAGTCCGTTTTTTCCGAATCTGAAATTTGTTTCATACATAGCATTGACTATACATGGAAAATCTTATCTTTATTTGAGACTTCAAATTGTTGTTGCTTCGTCATTTGGCAGTAGTATTGTAATGCGAGGCCATTCTTGTATAAATGTATAGCAAACTTCATTATTACATCTGGTATTGATATTATATATTCAACATTTTGTTTTATTATATGAAGCGTTGTTATTCTTAATTTAATACCCCCTCTTAAGCGATAGGTTTCATAGATTGAGGTGACGACTCCCATATATAGTATAGTTCAATATGCTTAGAAACATTATTTAGATCTCCCTTCTTGGGAACAGGAAGAATAATTGTCTTGTCTATAAATAACTGGATACATTTTTTTAATTTATTCAACGTCGCTACCAGTTGCCCATTTGAGCGACTGGCAGTTTATCTGAGCGACTGGCAGTTTATCTAACACCTTTCCTGGACAGGTACGTGGTGCACCAACCTCCGTAAGAAACTACCAACTTAATCCGGCTTTTTTTATTTTAGTCCAGTGGTAACACGCTGGTTCGATCCCCTGTCTGACCCTAATAAAATTAACAGTCTTTCAGATGGGACTTTAAACCGAGGTCTCGTGTCGGTGCTGTACACCGTACACGTAAAAGAACAAGAGGAGACTCTGGAATGGGTCTCTGTATCATTACACTATCCTCCAAAAATCTAAAATGACTAATCTCTTCAGGAGGAGTCGCTCATATGGGCAACCGGTAGCGACGATAAATAAACGTAAAACACACAGAAATGGCTTATTTCAAGCTAAATATGATGTAGGAGAAACATAGAAGCAGACTACAACACTTGTATATCGCGCTACTGTTTCCTGCAGCACGGGATACTGTCTGTAAGTCGCCATGACGTGGTTTACTCATATGAACACCTTTATTTAACACCGTCACCAAGTCTGAAATAAATACAGGACATTGTATGTGTCTGCAGCAGGTTCATTGTGTGTCTACAGCAGGTTCATTGAATGTGTCTGCAGGTTCATTGTATGTGTCTGCAGATTCATTGTATGTGTCTGCAGCAGGTTCATTGTATGTGTCTGCAGGTTCATTGTATGTGTCTGCAGATTCATTGTATGTGTCTGCAGATTCATTGTATGTGTCTGCAGATTCATTGTATGTGTCTACAGGTTCATTGTTTATTTCAGGTTTTACGCCTGCATCAGCACCATTTCGGGCTATATCGCCGGCGGGCAGTTTACCTAACAACACCTTTCCTGGGCAGGCTCCAATGGTTAACCAGTACTTTGGTGCACCAACCTCCATACGAAACTGCCAATCATTGTATGTGTCTGCAGGTTCATTGTGTGTCTGCAGCAGGTTCATTGTGTGTCTGCAGGTTCATTGTATGTGTCTGCAGCAGGTTCATTGAATGTGTCTGCAGCATGTTCATTGTATGTTTCTGCAGCATGTTCATTGTATGTTTCTGCAGCATGTTCATTGTATGTTTCTGCAGCATGTTCATTGTATGTTTCTGCAGCATGTTCATTGTATGTTTCTGCAGCATGTTCATTGTATGTGTCTGCAGCATGTTCATTGTATGTTTCTGCAGCATGTTCATTGTATGTTTCTGCAGCATGTTCATTGTATGTGTCTGCAGCATGTTCATTGTATGTGTCTGCAGCATGTTCATTGTATGTGTATGCAGATTCATTGTATGTGTCTGCAGGTTCATTGTGTGTGTCTGCAGGTTCATTGTGTGTCTACAGGTTCATTGTGTGTCTGCAGGTTCATTGTATGTGTCTGCAGATTCATTGTATGTGTCTGAAGGTTCATTGTATGTGTCTGCAGCAGGTTCATTCTATGTGTCTGCAGATTCATTGTATGTGTCTGCAGCAGGTTCATTCTATTTGTCTGCAGATTCATTGTATGTGTCTGAAGCAGGTTCATTGTATGTGTCTGCAGCAGGTTCATTGTTTGTGTCTGCAGCAGGTTCATTGTATGTGTCTGCAGCAGGTTCATTGTATGTGTCTGGCACTGTCTGCAGCAGGTTCATTGTATGTGTCTGCAGCACGTTCATTGTATGTGTCTACAGGTTCATTGTACTTTTTCATATAAATGAGACACGGTCTGAGCGGGGCTCGACCCCATGACCATCAGTGATGATAGGTTACAGTGGTATACAAGTCAGCGACCTTAACCACTCAACCACGGAGGCGGACTAACCTGTGTTTTTAATAAATAAAGTTTAAACTTTTATTATTGAAAATACTACTATTGTTTGGCAACATTAAACTGATACATTTGCATATTCCGTGAACTTACTTCGTTAATAATCGATTTCCGAAGTAAAATATGAGCTTTAGATTATTGTACACTTACTTGATTCAAATATTAACGGTAAAACCCTTGATTCAAATATTAACGGTAAAACCCTAACGTATATCCTGGTCGTAGTTCACGAAAACTCACGAAGGCTTTGGCGGAGATTAATTAGTCTCAGTTTAATGTTGCCAAACAATACATTGTTTCGCATGTGTTAGTGTGCACACGTTCATTGTATATTAAATATCTCACCGGCAACGGTGATGTGAAATTCCATGCTCGTTCGTCCGTGCGTGTTGGACACTTCGCATATATACACACCGGCACTAGAATGGTCTACTTGAGGAATGAAGATTTTCTCTGTGTTCAATCGGAGGTCTGCAAACAGTATGAAGGACATTGAAGCAATTAAGAAATATAAATCAACTTGCATTGGATTTATTGGGATATAAAATACAGCCGTGTTGTTTAATGTAACTAGTCTTTTGGGGTGGATGGTAACTAGTCTTTTGGGGTGGATCGTAACTAGTCTTTTGGGGGTGGATCGTAACTAGTCTTTTGGGGTGGATCGTAACTAGTCTTTTGAGGTGGATCGTAACTAGTCTTTTGGGGTGGATCGTAACTAGTCTTTTGGGGTGGATCGTAACTAGTCTTTTGGGGTGGATCGTAACTAGTCTTTTGGGGTGTATGGTAACTAGTCTTTTGGGGTGGATCATAGCTAGTCTTTTGGGGTGGATCATAGCTAGTCTTTTGGGGGTGGATCGTAACTAGTCTTTTGGGGTGGATCGTAACTAGTCTTTTGGGGTGGATCGTAACTAGTCTTTTGGGGTGTATGGTAACTAGTCTTTTGGGGTGGATCATAACTAGTCTTTTGGGGTGGATCGTAACTAGTCTTGGGGGGTGGATCGTAACTAGTTGTTGGGGTGGATCGTAACTAGTCTGTTGGGGTGGATCGTAACTAATGTTTCTAAAACTTTCCTCCCCCCAATCCATTGTCTCCAACATATCTTAGTTTCAACATACATTTGTATTCATCAATATTTACATAATGTTTTAACATTAACATACAAGAAAAGATGGATTAAATCGAAAAATAAAAGCTAAAATCAACATATCTTGACAAGTGCAAAACAATGCCACGACATATATATTGTCTGACTACGGAGAGGGAGGTCGAAGGTACGAATCTCATCAGGGGTTCGTTCTGATATGACCAGTTGGTGAGCTGCCAGCTAGTTAAATAATGTTTACCAAGGGAACCAACCATGTAAACCAACCATGGGAACCAAAAAAGGAAAACAACCAGGGGAACCAACCAAGGAAAACAACCATGGGAACCAACCAAGGAAAACAACCATGGGAACCAAAGAAGGAAAACAACCAGGGGAACCAACCAAGGAAAACAACCATGGGAACCAACCAAGGAAAATAACCAAGGGAACCAAACAAGGAAAACAACTATGGAAACCAAACAAGGAAAACAACCATGGGAACAAAACAAGGAAAACAACCATGGGAACCAAAGAAGGGGAACAAACCAACCATGGGAACCAACTAAGGAAACCAACCAAGGAGAACCAACTAAGGGGACGAACCAAGGAAACCAACCATGGGAACCAACTAAGGGGAAGCAACCAAGGCGGACAAACCATGGGAACCAACCAAGGAAACCATCCAGGGGAACCAACCAAGGCGGACAAACCATGGGAACCAACAAAGGGAACCAACCAAGGAAACAAGCAGGCTCCAGCAGTTATCAGTACTTGGTGTACCAACCTCCGTAAAAAAACTGCCAACCAAGGGAACCAACTAAGGGGACCAACCAAGGAAACGAACAAAGGGGACCAACCAAGGAAACGATCAAAGAGGACCAACCAAGGAAACCAACCAAGGGGACCAACCAAGGAAACCAACACAGGGGACCAACCAAGGAGACAATCCAAGAAAACAAGCAGGTTCCAGCAGTTAACCAGTACTTGGTGCACAAACCTCCGTACAAAACTGCCAACCGTTTCATATTTAAATTGACACGGCCTGAGCGAGGCTCTAACCCGTGACCAGCAGTGATGTGATGGTAGGTAAATAGTGTCAGTGACCGTAACCACTCGACCACGTAGGCGGACCAGCGATATAAATATAATACAATATCACAGCTTACACAATATTTCGGAAGTATCGGCTCTATAATACCATTTGATTGTTGGATGTGGCTGCCCTGTCACGTTACAATATAACGTGACTCGTGCTGTGTCACACACGTGTAGGTACAGAGTGTCAGCAGTGTAGCCTGTTACAGCCGGGGGTGCTGAAAATAAAGTGTTATGTTATATTTCGGGTTTTGCGCCTGCATCAGCACCATTTCGGCTATATCACCGGCGGGCAGTTTACTTAACAACACCTTTCCTGGGCAGGCTCCAGCGGTTAACCAGTACTTGGGTGCACCAAACTCCGTAAGAAACTGCCAACTGTTTCATATAAATGAGACATGGCCTGAGCGGGGTGAAAATAAAGTGTAAATTAAAATTGTAGTCATTGACATTTAAGACAGACATAGTTTCTAATGTGTTAAACGGTTAAATGGTGCATACACTTTTTTATATTGACGTCACATTTTTAAATACAGTCAAACCTGTCTTAAGCAGCCAGCAAAGGGAATCACAGAAAGTGGCTGCTCAATAGAGGGCAATTTTATAATAAAAGCAACATATTGGGAATCTGGAAACTGTCTGTTTAATGCAGGTGACCACTAACACTGGTTTGACTGTACCGTCTTCGTGGCCTTTTGGATAAGTGTCCGCCTACGGAGCGGGATGTCGATGATTCGAACCTATTCAGGGGATCAGTCTGATATGGCCGGTTAATGAGCCGCCGTCTAATCTAATTAAATAATGGTTATCGATTGCCTATTAGCCTGGTACCTGGCCTGCAATGATACGATATGAGGAGTATTGGCGTTCATAAGAAATGTCTCATAATAAGAAATGGCTGGCCCGTCAGAATGGGCGACACTATAATAAACACTTATGTTATGTTTCTGGTTTTACGCCTGCATAAGCACCATTTTGGGCTAGTTATACAAGCTAGTTTACCTAACAACACCTTTCCTGGGCAGGCTCTAGCGGTTGACCGGTACTCGGGTAACAAACTGCCAACTTTTTCATATAGTTGAGACACGGTCTGAGCGGGGCTCGAACCCGTGATCATCAGTGATGATAGGTTACAGTGGTATACAATTCGGCGACCGTAACCACTTGACCATGGAGGCGGACGTATAATAAACAAACACTGTGATGACAATGCCTATTGTGCCGTGCGTTTCGCCTTTTATTTATCGTAGCAACCCGTTGCCCTCATGCGCGACGCCTCCTCGAGAGATTAGTGATTTTAGGTTTTGGAGGATAGTTTATTGGCTGTCGATACCTCATTCCTGGTGGTATTAATCGCCATGAGCGAGAGAGAAGAGGCAACGTGGAGATCACGTGCCTTGTCCAAGGTACAATCGTAATGGCTACAGTCCGGGCCTTTCGCACCTCAAGCGAACTCACTACCACTACGATATCACGACTTCAACAAGACTGCACGTGCCGTTACATAGACATTGCTTAACTTCATTGATTGAGGGCCTCAAACACTCAACACTACTAGAGTGTTTGTTATGCTTATTTATCGTCGCTACCGGTTGCCCATATGAGTGACGCCTCCTGAAGAGATTAGTCATTTTAGATTTTGGAGGAGAGTGCAATGATACAAACAGAGACCCATTCCAGAATCTCCTCTGGTTCATTTACGTGCACAGTATAAAACACCGACATGAGACCTCGGGTTAACGTCCCATCTGAAAGATTGTTAATTTTATTAGGGTCAGACGGGGGATCGAACCTGTGATCCCTGGGTTACCAGTCCAGCGTGTTACCACTGGACTACAGATCCGTCTGGGTACTACTAGGTACGGCGAATATTGGATGAATATTGAAGCAGTGTGAAAAACAAATCTTTGTTACATTCGACTACGAGTCTCGCTGTAGAGTTGAACTTGTCCTCCACAATGCAGTGATATAGACCCCCGTCGTCCACCCGCACAGGGGCTATTCTTAGGAACCTGGGGAAATAGAATATATTTGTTTTTTGTTTTTTTTAAACTTTATTTATTTTACAACGATTGCGAAGCAAGTTTTAACAACTTATATTAATCACTCTCGTTGGTGCGGATGAAAGCATAAATGTGGTCATTCATGTGGGAGGAAACCGGAGTACCCGGATCGAACCCGGGTTGCATTGGTGAGAAGCGAGTGCGCTAATCGGACAGCTTGCCTCATCGTGCCTCAGTCGTGGCTCGTTCCAGATCCATGTCCCTTTCCATATATTCCAGATCAGTGCTTCGTTCGCGCCTCGTTCCCGATTCGATCACGCCGGCCTCGTTCCCGATTCAATCGCGCAGGCTTCGTTCCCGATTCGATCGCGGCGGCCTCGTTACCGATTCGATCGCGCCGGTCTCGTTCCCGATTCGATTGCGCCTCGTTCAAGATTCTATCGTGCCTCGTTCCAGATTCGATCGTGCCTCGTTCAAGATTCTATCGTGCCTCGTTCCAGATTCGATCGTGCCTCGTTCTAGATTCGATCGTGCCTCGTTCCAGATTCGTGCCTCGTTCCCGATTCGATCGTGCCTCGTTCCCGATTCGTGCATCGTTCCTGAGTCATGCCTCATTCCTGATTCGAGCCTCGTTCCTGATTCGAGCCTCGTTCCTGATCCGTGCCTCGTTCCTGATCCGTTACTCGTTCCCGAACCGTTCCTTGTTCCTGATCCGTGGCTCGTTCCTCATGGACTCCATCTATGAGGAATAGAGAAAAGGCAATCTGGATTGCAGCATCGCGTGTAAGGGCACAACAACCGTGTTGCTTGAGGGACTCGAACTCCCACCCAAACAGGTATGAGGTGAAGTGTTGCCTATCTTTCAGCTCTCTAGCAGTCAACATTTTATACAGCAGAGGGATATTTTTTGCATTTTATTTATTTAATTTTTAATTTATTTGCTTTGGAAATTTTAACCGATGCACCCGCCTAGGTGTGCCTCAGTGTGGATACGGGCCTGGACAAGTGATACATGTTAATATATGAGAAAGTTGCAAGTCGGTTACGGAGGTTGTAGTGTAGGTTCCAGATCCGTGTCTCAGTCGTGCCTCGTTCCAGATCCGTGTCCCTTTCCATATATTCCAGAACCGTGCCTCGTTCGCGCCTCGTTCCCGATTTGATCCCGCCGGCCTCGTTCCCGATTCGATCGCACCGGCCTCGTTCCCGATTCGATCGAGCCTCGTTCCCGATTGGATCGCGTCGGTCTGTTTGCAGATTCCATCGTGCCTCGTTCCAGATTCGATCGTGCCTCGTTCCAAGTTCGATCGTGCCTCGTTCCAGATTCGAGCGTACCTCGTTCCTGATTCGTGCCTCGTTCCCAATTCGTGCCTCGTTCCTGATTCGTGCCTTCCTCGTTCCCGATTCGATCGTTCCTCGTTCCAGATTCGATCGTGCCTCGTTCCATATTCGATCGTGCCTCGTTCCAGATTCGATCGTGCCTCGCTCCCGATCCGTGCCTCGCTCCCGATCCGTGCCTCGTTCCCGATTCGTGCCTCGTTCCCGATCCGTACCTCGTTCCCGATCCGTTCCTCGTTCCCGATCCGTGCTTCGTTCCTGATCCGTGCATCGTTCCTGATCCGTGCCTCGTTCCCGATCCGTGCTTCGTTCCTGAGCCGTGCCTCGTTCCTGATCCGTGCCTCGTTCCTGATCCGTGCCTCGTTCCTGATCCGTGCCTCGTTCCTGATCCGTGCCTCGTTCCTGAGCCGTGCCTCGTTCCTGATCCGTGCCTCGTTCCTGACCCGTGCTTAGTTCCTGATCCGTGCCTCGTTCCTGAGCCGTGGCTCCTTCCTCATGGAATCCATATATGAGGAATAGAGAAAAGGCAATCTGGATTGCAGCATCGTGTGTAAGGGCACAACCACCGTGTTGCTTGAGGGACTCGAACTCCCACCAAACAGGTATGATGTGAAGTGTTGCACAACGAAGTGTTGCTTGCCTGCTATCTTTTAGCTCTCTAGCAGTCAACATTTTATACAGCAGAGGGATTTTGCATTTTATTTATTTAATTTTTCATTACTACGGGCCTGGACAAGTGATACATGTTAATATATGTGAGAAAGTTGCAAGTCGGTTACGAGGTTGGAGTGTAGGTTCCAGATCCGTGCCTCATTCGTGCCTCGTTCCAGATCCGTGCCTCGTTCGCGCATCGGTCCAGATTCGATCGTGCCTCGTTCCAGATTCGATCGTGAGTCGTTCCAGATTCGATCGTGCCTCGTTCCAGATTCGATCGTGCCTCGTTCCAGATTCGATTGTTCCTCGTTCCAGATTCGATCGTGCCTCGTTCCAGATTCGATTGTTCCTCGTTCCAGATTCGATCGTTCCTCATTCCAGATTCGTGCCTCGTTCCCGATTCACGCCTCGTTCCTGATCCGTTCCTCGTTCCCAATCCGTGCCTCGTTTCTGATCCGTTCCTCGTTCCTGATACGTTCCTCGTTCCTGATCCGTTCCTCGTTCCTGATCCGTGCCTCGTTCCCGATCCGTGCCTCGTTCCTGATCCGTGCCTCGCACCTGATCCGTGCCTCGTTCCTGATCCGTGCCTCGTTCCTGATCCGTGCCTCGCTCCTGATCCGTGCCTCGTCCCTGATCCTTGCCTCGTTCCTGATCCGTGGCTCCTTCCTCATGGAATCCATCTATGAGGAATAGAGAAAAGGCAATCTGGATTGCAGCATCGTGTGTAAGGGCACAACCACCGTGTTGCTTGAGGGACTCGAACTCCCACCCAAACAGATATGATGTGGTGTTGCACAACGAAGTGTTGCTTGCCTGCTATCTTTCAGCTCTCTAGCAGTCAACATTATTGTATAACAGCAGAGGGATATTTTTTGCATTTTATTTATTTAATTTTTCATTACGACGGGCCTGGACAAGTGATAGGCCTACATGTTAATATATGTGAGAAAGTTGCAAGTCGGTTGTGGAGGTTGGAGTGTAGGTTCCAGATCCGTGCCTCATTCGTTACTCGTTCCAGATCCGTGCCCTTTTCCATATATTCCAGATCCGTGCCTCGTTCGCGAATCGCTCCCGATTCGATCGCGCCTCATTCCCGAGTCGATGGCGCCGCGCCTCGTTCCCGATTCGATCGAGCCTCGTTCCAGATTCGATCGTGCCTCGTTCCAGATTCGATCGTGCCTCGTTCCAGATTCGATCGTGCCTCGTTCCCGATTCGAGCCTCGTTCCCGATCCGTGCCTCATTTCCGATCCGTGCCTCGTTCCTGATCCGTTCCTCGTTCCTGATCTGTGCCTCGTTCCTGATCCGTGGCTCCTTCCTCATGGAATCCATCTATGAGGAATAGAGAAAAGGCAATCTGGATTGCAGCATCGTGTGAAAGGGCACAACCACCGTGTTGCTTGAGGGACTCGAACTCCCACCCAAACAGGTATGAGGTGAAGTGTTGCACAACGAAGTGTTGCTTGCCTGCCTAATTATGCTAATTATGTGAGAAAGTTGCAAGTCGGTTACGGAGGTTGGAGTGTTGTGCATTTGTTCTTGTACTGTAAATGCGGGCCCTCCTCCATAACAGACAGAAGATAATTGATGGGAGAAATTAGAAAGCAGAAGAAGTCAATACAACTTCCGACTAATCGCTTTCATTGTTTCGTTTCAGATCCGTGCCTCGTTCCAGATCCGTGCCCATTTCCATACCCTCCCGATCCGTGCCTCGTTCGCGCCTCGTTCCCGATCCGTGCTTCGATCGCGCCTCGATAACAATCCGTTCCTCGTTCGCGCCTCGATAACAATCCGTTCCTCGTTCGCGCCTCGATAACGATCCGTTCCTCGTTCGCGCCTTGTTCCAGATCCGTGCCTCGTTCCCGATTCGCGTCTCGTTTCCGATTCGGGCCTCGTTCCTGATCCATGCCTCGTTCCTCGTGTAATCCATCTATGAGGAATAAAGTAATGGAGTGCAGCATCGTGTGTAAGGGCACACTCACACTGTTGCTTGAGGGACTCGAACTCCCACCCAAACAAGTATGAGGTGAAGTGTTGCACCATGACGTGCCTATGTACATGTATATGCCTATGTACATGTATATATACAATACGTACCAGTCACTCTTATAAGGCCTGTACAGAGAGAATCTGTCCATGTCTGGCACGGTTATATTCTCCCCTTCAGACACCATCTCCTCACGATAGTACCAATACACCTACAAAACAGACAATTGCACTACAAACCAAGATTTGTTTTGTCATATCGCGCTTTCCCAGCTATAATGGGGGAGGAAAGGCCCAGGTGTCAGACGGATCGCTTCATCATCACATGAACTAATTATCGACATCCCCTTTGATATTCGAATCTACGGTGGTGAGGCGCAAGTGATTGAGGTCAAAGACTAACCACTAGGCCATGGAGCCACGCCCCGGAACAATAGACGACGCAGAAATTGTTGTCAAATTTGGCGGAAGGATACAAGCAAATTTGGTAAGACTTGCTACGCATGTTTCATGTCTGTCAATGTTGTAGGAACGACACAAGTTAAGGTACTGTGTTATTTGACGGAAGGATACAAGTTAACTTATTGTGTTATTTTTTTTCAATCATGGGAGCAGATACCAGTTAACTAATGGTGTTGCTTGCTTTCAAATGTGGCGGAAGGATACAAGTTAACTGACTTATTTTTAAAATCTTGGCGGAAGGATACAAGTTAACTTACTGTGTTATTGTTCAATCTTGGCGGAGGGATACAAGTTAACATACTGTGTTATATTTTCAATCTTGTCGGAAGGATACAAGTTAACTTACTGTGTTATTGTTCAATCTTGGCGGAGGGATACAAGTTAACTTATGGGTTATATTTTCAATCTTGTCGGAAGGATACAAGTTAACTGACTGTGTTATTGTTCAATCTTGGCGGAGGGATACAATTTAACTTACTGTGTTGTTTTCTGTCAATTGTGGCGGAAGGATACATGGTAGCATGGCATCGTCACCGTCAAGAACAGATACCGTAAAATTTGCACAGTATATCAAAGTACCTGAAAGAAGCAATATCGGAATTCTTCCATGTACGAGAGCATCTCTACACTCAGATATGTTAGCGTTCTTTTGCGTTAATTTTCTTTTAGTTTAATAATAGTTTATTGCATTATATACAATACAACAGTGCAAAGATTGACACACACACATGAAAGCAAATGGGTTGGGCCACACAAAAAGTTAAACTGAACTGGCGTAATTATATTTCATGTATATAATGACAAGGGTAGTATAAATAATAAAGAATAGTTCTTCGAGGAGAGGAATTATATAAGACTCTGTCTTCCATTCTAATCCGGTTTCTGTATTCTGATTATGCGTGGTGTATGCATTGTTCAATATGTATTATATTGGGAAATAAAATATGTTTAAACTAATAGTTCTTAGTAAATGAATAAATGCATAACACCTCGTGTTGGTGTGACCCCCACCCCCACCGGGCAATTTCTGCCGTGTCTTAAGTCCAGTTTCCCCGACCCCCCCCCCCCCGTGATCTCAGTTCAGCAAATGTATAATTAGAGACATGGTTACAGAGTTTACAACACAATGGACATGTGTGAAATATATTAGTATTTAAAACGTTTTGAATGCTTAATTACGGTGTTCCGTTAGGGCCATCGCGGTATATAGAGGGAAATCAGGAAGGCGATGGCACGATGGCACGATGGCACGATGGTACGATGTCGATGGTACGATGGCACGATGTCGATGGTACGATGTCGATGGTACGATGCCGATGGTACGATGTCGATGGTACGATGGCACGATGTCGATGGTACGATGGCACGATGTCGATGGTACGATGTCGATGGTACGATGGCACGATGTCGATGGTACGATGGTATGATGTGTTATTATCATAGTGACATCGTACCATCGACATCGTGCCATCGTAACATCGACATCGTACCATCGTACCATCGACATCGTACCATCGTACCATCGACATCGTGCCATCGTACCATCGACATCGTACCATCGGCATCGTGCCATCGTACCATCGACATCGTACCATCGACATCGTGCCATCGTACCATCGACATCGTACCATCGACATCGTGCCATCGTACCATCGACATCTTTGGACTAGACACATTTGAAACGTATGTAGTGCTTTGGATTAGACACATTTGAAACGTATGTAGTGCTTTACTGCATGAAAGCGCTTGATTGCCACAAAAAGGCGATGGTACGATGGTACGATGGCACGATGTCGATGGTACGATGGTACGATGGCACGATGTCGATGGTACGATGCGATGTCGATGGTACGATGTCGATGGTACGATGGCACGATGATAATAACACATCGTGCCATCGACATCGTGCCATCGTACCATCGTACCATCGACATCGTACCATCGTACCATCGACATCGTACCATCGTACCATCGACATCGTGCCATCGTACCATCGACATCGTACCATAGACATCGTGCCATCGTACCATCATACCATCGACATCGTACCATCGTACCATCGACATCGTACCATCGACATCGTGCCATCGTACCATCGACATCGTGCCATCGTACCATCGACATCGTCATCGTACCATCGACATCGTGCCATCGCGTTACATTTTTTATATACCGCGATGACCCTAACGGAACACCGTACTTAATGAATTTCACACACAGATTTGTAGTCCAGTGGTAACACGCTGGACTGGTAATCCAGGGATCGCAGGTTCGATCCCCCGACTGACCCTAATAAAATTAACAGTATTTCAGATGGGACGTTAAACAGAGGTCTCGTGTCGGTGCTTTACACCATGCACGTAAAAGAACCAGAGGAGACTCTGGAATGGGTGGGTCTCTGTCTGTATCATTGCACTATCCTCCAAAATCTAAAATGACTAATATCTTCAGGAGGCGTCGCTCATATGGGCAACCGGTAGCGACGATAAATAAACTTAAAACACACACAAACTGAATTTCTGTACATCTGTGATTATTAAATTGTTATCGTCCACACACGTATCCATATAAGAAATCAACATTAAGTGGATGACAACTTCTTGTTTCATGAAAAAGTATGATTCATCGCAAAATTTGTTTAATTTTCGTAAACTGAAAAATCGAAAGAACTATAAATCATATTTATTCTACTATTAGCGATGGTATCCCATAAATAGGAAGTTGTTGTGACTTCGTTTTAATTTTTAAAAAATATAAAGGGAGGTAATTTTCAAATAGTAATTTCATAAACTTGTTGACAGCTATTCAGCATGTAAATTAAGATTTGAAGTTACACCAGTTAATAAAACATTATTAAAAGAAAACATTGTAAAAAATTGGCTATGGCTATACATGCCCGTGATATTTACAAAATCTATTCCGGTCCGGGACTTGTCCATTCTATAGTGATAGGCTACGATTAATAGAATGAATGAACTTAATGAAACGGACGTATTTTTGAGCTTTATGTTCCGAATTAGAAACCAAGGGATGACGAACACACATAATTATAATCATAAGACAGGTTTCGAACCTACACCGTTACATCGACGTCGCCTAGCAAACATACACCGTTATATCGACGTCGCCTAGCAAACTTACAGCGTTACAACGACGTCGCTTAGCAAACTTACACGTTACATCGACACGCCTAGCAAACATACACCGTTACATCGACGTCGCATAGCAAACTTACACCGCCGTTACATCGAGGTCGCCTAGCAAAACTACGCCGTTACATCGACGTCGCCTAGCAAACATACACCGTTACATCGACGTCGCCTAGCAAACATACACCGTTATATAGACGTCGCCTAGCAAACTTACAGCGTTACATCGACGTCGCCTAGCAAACTTACAGCGTTACATCGACGTCGCTTAGCAAACTTACAGAGTTACATCGACGTCGCCTAGCAAACATACACCGTTACATCGACGTCGCATAGCAAAACTACACCGTTACATCGACGTCGCCTAGCAAAGCTACACCGTTACATCGACGTCGCCTAGCAAACATACACCGTTACATCGACGTCGCCTAGCAAACATACACCGTTATATAGACGTCGCCTAGCAAACTTACAGCGTTACATCGACGTCGCCTAGCAAACTTACAGAGTTACATCGACGTCGCCTAGCAAACATACACAGTTACATCGACGTCGCCTAGCAAAACTACACCGTTACATCGACGTCGCCTAGCAAAGCTACACCGTTACATCGACGTCGCCTAGCAAACATACACCGTTACATCGACGTCGCCTAGCAAACATACACCGTTATATAGACGTCGCCTAGCAAATGTACACCGTTACATTGACATCGCCTAGCAAACTTACACTGATACAGCGACGTCGCCTAGCGGACCTACACCGTTACATCGACGTCGCCTAGTGGACCTATATCGTTACATCGACGTCTCCTAGCAACCGTACAAAGTTACAGCGACGTCGCCTAGCGGACCTACACCGTTACATCGACGTCGCCTAACGGATCTACACCGTTACATCGACGTCTCCTAGCGGACCTACACCGTTACATCGAGGTCGCCTAGCGGACCTACACCGTTACATCGACGTCTCCTAGCGGACCTACACCGTTTCATCGACGTCGCTACACCATTGCATCGACGTCGCAGTGGAATTATACAATTACGTCGCCGTCGTCTAACGGACCTACACCGTTACATCGACGTCGCCTAGCGGACCTACACCATTACATCGACGTCGCCTAGCAAACTTACACCGTTACATCGACGTCGCCTAGCAAACATACACCGCTACATCGACGTCGCCTAGCAAACAAACACCGTTACATCGACGTCGCCTAGCGGACCTACACCGTTACATCGACGTCTTCTAGCGGACCTACATCGTTACATCGACGTCGCCTAGCGGACCTACACCGTTACACCGACGTCGCATAGCGGACCTACAATGTTACATCGACGTCGCCTAGCGGACCTACACCGTTACATCGACGTCGTCTACCGGACCTACATCGTTACATCGACGTCGCCTAGCGGCCCTACACCGTTACACCGACGTCGCCTAGCGGACCTACAATGTTACATCGACGTCGCCTAGCGGAGCTACACCGTTACATCGACGTAGCCAAGCGGATATACACCGTTACATCGACGTCGCCTAGCGGACCTACACCGTTACATCGACGTCTTCTAGCGGACCTACACCGTTACATCGATGTCGCCTAGCGGACCTACACCGTTACATCGACGTCGCTACACCGTTGCATCGACGTCGCTTATATAGTGGAACTACACAATTACATCGACGTCGCCTAGCGGACCTACACCGTTACATCGACGTCGCCTAGCGAACCTACACCATTACATCGACGTCGCCTAGCGGATCTACACCGTTACATCGACGTCGCCTAGCGGACCTACACCGTTACATCGACGTCGCCTAGCAAACATACACCGTTACAGCGACGTCGTCTAGCGGACCTACACAGTTACATCGACGTCGTCTAGCGGACCTACACCGTTACATCGACGTCGTCTAGCGGATCTACACCGTTACATCGACGTCGTCTAGCGGACCTACACCGTTACATCTACGTCTCCTAGCGGACCTACCCCGTTTCATCGACGTCGCTACACCATTGCATCGACGTCGCAGTGGAACTATACAATTACGTCGCCGTCGTCTAACGGACGTACACCGTTACATCCACGTCGCCTAGCGGACCTACACCGATACATCGATGTCGTCTAGTGGACCTACACCGTTACATCGACGTCGCCTAGCGGACCTACACCATTACATCGACGTCGCCTAGCAAACTTACACCGTTACATCGACGTCGCCTAGCAAACATACACCGTTACATCGACGTCGCCTAGCAAACAAACACCGTTACATCGACGTCGCCTAGCGGACCTACACCGTTACATCGACGTCTTCTAGCGGACCTACATCGTTACATCGACGTCGCCTAGCGGACCTACACCGTTACACCGACGTCGCCTAGCGGACCTACAATGTTACATCGACGTCGCCTAGCGGACCTACACCGTTACATCGACGTCGTCTACCGGACCTACATCGTTACATCGACGTCGCCTAGCGGCCCTACACCGTTACACCGACGTCGCCTAGCGGACCTACAATGTTACATCGACGTCGCCTAGCGGAGCTACACCGTTACATCGACGTAGCCAAGCGGATATACACCGTTACATCGACGTCGCCTAGCGGACCTACACCGTTACATCGACGTCTTCTAGCGGACCTACACCGTTACATCGATGTCGCCTAGCGGACCTACACCGTTACATCGACGTCGCCTAGCGAACCTACACCGTTACATCGACGTCGCTACACCGTTGCATCGACGTCGCTTATATAGTGGAACTACACAATTACATCGACGTCGCCTAGCGGACCTACACCGTTACATCGACGTCGCCTAGCGAACCTACACCATTACATCGACGTCGCCTAGCGGATCTACACCGTTACATCGACGTCGCCTAGCGGACCTACACCGTTACATCGACGTCGCCTAGCAAACATACACCGTTACAGCGACGTCGTCTAGCGGACCTACACAGTTACATCGACGTCGTCTAGCGGACCTACACCGTTACATCGACGTCGTCTAGCGGATCTACACCGTTACATCGACGTCGTCTAGCGGACCTACACCGTTACATCTACGTCTCCTAGCGGACCTACCCCGTTTCATCGACGTCGCTACACCATTGCATCGACGTCGCAGTGGAACTATACAATTACGTCGCCGTCGTCTAACGGACGTACACCGTTACATCCACGTCGCCTAGCGGACCTACACCGATACATCGATGTCGTCTAGTGGACCTACACCGTTACATCGACGTCGCCTAGCGGACCTACACCATTACATCGACGTCGCCTAGCAAACTTACACCGTTACATCGACGTCGCCTAGCAAACATACACCGTTACATCGAGGTCGCCTAGAAAACCTACACCGTTACATCGACGTCGCCTAGCGGACCTACACCGTTACATCGACGTTGCCTAGCAAAACTACACCGCTACATCGACGTCGCCTAGCAAAGCTACACCGTTACATCGACATCGCCTAGCAAATATACACCGTTACTTCGACGTCGACTAGCAAACATACACCATTATATAGACGTCGCCTAGCAAATGTACACCGTTACATTGACATTGCCTATTAAACTTACACCGTTACAGCGACGTCGCCTAGCAAAGCTACACCGTTACATCGACGTCGCCTAGCAAAACTACACCGTTATATCGACGTCGCCTAGTAAACTTACACTGTTACAGCGACGTCGCATAGCGGACATACACCGTTACAACGACGTCGCCTAGCGGACCTACACCGTTACATCGACGTCGCCTAGCGGACCTACACCGTTACATCGACGTCGCCTAGCGGACCTACACCGTTACATCGACGTCGCCTAGTGGACCTACACCGTTACATCGACGTCGCATAGCGGACATACACCGTTACAACGACGTCGCCTAGCGGACCTACACCGTTACATCGACGTCGCCTAGCGGACCTACACCGTTACATCGACGTCGCCTAGCAAACTTACACCGTTACAGCGACATCGCCTAGCGGACTACACCGTTACATCGACGTCGCCTAGCGGACCTACACCGTTACAACGACGTCTTCTAGCGGACCTACACTGTTACATCGACGTCGCCTAGCGGACCTACACCGTTACATCGACGTCGCCTAGCGGACCTACATCGACGTCGCCTAGCAAACTTACACCGTTACACCGACGTCGCCTAGCGGACCTACATCGTTACATCGACGTCGCCTAGCAGACCTACACCGTTACACCGACGTCGCCTAGCGGATCTACAATGTTACATCGATGTCGCCTAGCGGACCTACACCGTTACATCGACGTCGTCTAGCGGACCTACATCGTTACATCGACGTCGCCTAGCGGACTTACACCGTTACACCGACTAGCGGACCTACACTGTTACATCGACGTCGCCTAGCGGACTACACCGTTACATCGACGTCGCCTAGCGGACCTACACCGTTACAACGACGTCGCCTAGCGGACCTACACCGTTACATCGACGTCGCCTAGCGGACCTACACCGTTACATCGACGTCGCCTAGCGGACCTACACCGTTACATCGACGTCGCCTAGCGGACCTACAATGTTACATCGACGTCGCCTAGCGGACCTACACCATTATATCGACGTCTCCTAGCGGACCTACACCGTTACATCGACGTCTTCTAGCGGACCTACATCGTTACATCGACGTCGCCTAGCGGACCTACACCGTTACACCGACGTCGCCTAGCGGACTTACAATGTTACATCGACGTCGCCTTAGCGGACCTACACCGTTACATCGACGTCGTCTACCGGACCTACATCGTTACATCGACGTCGCCTAGCGGCCCTACACCGTTACACCGACGTCGCCTAGCGGACCTACAATGTTACATCGACGTCGCCTAGCGGAGCTACACCGTTACATCGACGTAGCCAAGCGGATATACACCGTTACATCGATGTCGCCTAGCGGACCTACACCATTACATCGACGTCGCCTAGCGGACCTACACCGTTACATCGACGTCATCTAGCGGACCTACACCGTTACATCGACGTCGTCTAGCGGATCTACACCGTTACATCGACGTCGCCTAGTGGACCTACACCGTTACATCGACGTCGCCTAGCAAACATACACCGTTACAGCGACGTCGTCTAGCGGACCTACACAGTTACATCGACGTCGTCTAGCGGACCTACACCGTTACATCGACGTCGTCTAGCGGATCTACACCGTTACATCGACGTCGTCTAGCGGACCTACACCGTTACATCTACGTCTCCTAGCGGACCTACCCCGTTTCATCGACGTCGCTACACCATTGCATCGACGTCGCAGTGGAACTATACAATTACGTCGCCGTCGTCTAACGGACGTACACCGTTACATCCACGTCGCCTAGCGGACCTACACCGATACATCGATGTCGTCTAGTGGACCTACACCGTTACATCGACGTCGCCTAGCGGACCTACACCATTACATCGACGTCGCCTAGCAAACTTACACCGTTACATCGACGTCGCCTAGCAAACATACACCGTTACATCGACGTCGCCTAGAAAACCTACACCGTTACATCGACGTCGCCTAGCGGACCTACACCGTTACATCGACGTCGCCTAGCAAAGCTACACCGTTACATCGACATCGCCTAGCAAATATACACCGTTACTTCGACGTCGACTAGCAAACATACACCATTATATAGACGTCGCCTAGCAAATGTACACCGTTACATTGACATTGCCTATTAAACTTACACCGTTACAGCGACGTCGCCTAGCAAAGCTACACCGTTACATCGACGTCGCCTAGCAAAACTACACCGTTATATCGACGTCGCCTAGTAAACTTACACTGTTACAGCCACGTCGCATAGCGGACATACACTGTTACAACGACGTCGCCTAGCGGACCTACACCGTTACATCGACGTCGCCTAGCGGACCTACACCGTTACATCGACGTCGCCTAGCGGACCTACACCGTTACATCGACGTCGCCTAGTGGACCTACACCGTTACATCGACGTCGCATAGCGGACATACACCGTTACAACGACGTCGCCTAGCGGACCTACACCGTTACATCGACGTCGCCTAGCGGACCTACACCGTTACATCGACGTCGCCTAGCAAACTTACACCGTTACAGCGACATCGCCTAGCGCACTACACCGTTACATCGACGTCGCCTAGCGGACCTACACCGTTACAACGACGTCTTCTAGCGGACCTACACCGTTACATCGACGTCGCCTAGCGGACCTACACCGTTACATCGACGTCGCCTAGCGGACCTACATCGACGTCGCCTAGCAAACTTACACCGTTACACCGACGTCGCCTAGCGGACCTACATCGTTACATCGACGTCGCCTAGCAGACCTACACCGTTACACCGACGTCGCCTAGCGGACCTACAATGTTACATCGACGTCGCCTAGCGGACCTACACCGTTACATCGACGTCGTCTAGCGGACCTACATCGTTACATCGACGTCGCCTAGCGGACTTACACCGTTACACCGACTAGCGGACCTACACTGTTACATCGACGTCGCCTAGCGGACTACACCGTTACATCGACGTCGCCTAGCGGACCTACACCGTTACATCGACGTCTTCTAGCGGACCTACACCGTTACATCGACGTCGCCTAGCGGACCTACACCGTTACATCGACGTCGCCTAGCGGACCTACACCGTTACATCGACGTCGCCTAGCGGACCTACAATGTTACATCGATGTCGCCTAGCGGACCTACACCATTATATCGACGTCGCCTAGCTGACCTACACCGTTACATCGACGTCTTCTAGCGGACCTACATCGTTACATCGACGTCGCCTAGCGGACCTACACCGTTACACCGACGTCGCCTAGCGGACTTACAATGTTACATCGACGTCGCCTAGCGGACCTACACCGTTACATCGACGTCGCCTAGCGGACCTACACCGTTACATCGACGTCGCCTAGTGGACCTACACCGTTACATCGACGTCGCATAGCGGACATACACCGTTACAACGACGTCGCCTAGCGGACCTACACCGTTACATCGACGTCGCCTAGCGGACCTACACCGTTACATCGACGTCGCCTAGCAAACTTACACCGTTACAGCGACATCGCCTAGCGGACTACACCGTTACATCGACGTCGCCTAGCGGACCTACACCGTTACAACGACGTTGCCTAGCGGACCTACACCGTTACATCGACGTCGCCTAGCGGACCTACACCGTTACATCGACGTCGCCTAGCGGACCTACACCGTTACATCGACGTCGCCTAGCAAACTTACACCGTTACACCGACGTCGTCTAGCGG
Organism: Archivesica marissinica; assembly: GCA_014843695.1. Lineage (NCBI taxonomy): Eukaryota > Metazoa > Mollusca > Bivalvia > Venerida > Vesicomyidae > Archivesica > Archivesica marissinica. The sequence continues at coordinate 11,896,191 of CM026400.1, read as the reverse complement.
ACCTACAATGCTACATCGACGTCGCCTAGCGGACCTACACCATTATATCGACGTCGCCTAGCGGACCTACACCGTTACATCGACGTCTTCTAGCGGACCTACATCGTTACATCGACGTCGCCTAGCAGACCTACACCGTTACACCGACGTCGCCTAGCGGACCTACAATGTTACATCGACGTCGCCTAGCGGACCTACACCGTTACATCGACGTCGTCTAGCGGACCTACATCGTTACATCGACGTCGCCTAGCGGACTTACACCGTTACACCGCGCGGCCTACACTGTTACATCGACGTCGCTAGCGACTACCTAGTCGCCTAGCGGACCTACACCGTTACATCGACGTCTTTTAGCGGACCTACACCGTTACATCGATGTCGCCTAGCGGACCTACACCGTTACATCGACGTCGCCTAGCGAACCTACACCGTTACATCGACGTCGCTACACCGTTGCATCGACGTCGCTTATATAGTGGAACTACACAATTACATCGACGTCGCCTAGCGGACCTACACCGTTACATCGACGTCGCCTAGCGAACCTACACCATTACATCGACGTCGCCTAGCGGACCTACACCGTTACATCGACGTCATCTAGCGGACCTACACCGTTACATCGACGTCGTCTAGCGGATCTACACCGTTACATCGACGTCGCCTAGCGGACCTACACCGTTACATCGACGTCGTCTAGCGGACCTACACCGTTACATCGACGTCGTCTAGCGGATCTACACCGTTACATCGACGTCGTCTAGCGGACCTACACCGTTACATCGACGTCGTCTAGCGGATCTACACCGTTACATCGACGTCGTCTAGCGGACCTACACCGTTACATCTACGTCTCCTAGCGGACCTACCCCGTTTCATCGACGTCGCTACACCATTGCATCGACGTCGCAGTGGAACTATACAATTACGTCGCCGTCGTCTAACGGACGTACACCGTTACATCCACGTAGCCTAGCGGACCTACACCGATACATCGATGTCGTCTAGTGGACCTACACCGTTACATCGACGTCGCCTAGCGGACCTACACCATTACATCGACGTCGCCTAGCAAACTTACACCGTTACATCGACGTCGCCTAGCAAACATACACCGTTACATCGACGTCGCCTAGAAAACCTACACCGTTACATCGACGTCGCCTAGCGGACCTACACCGTTACATCGACGTTGCCTAGCAAAACTACACCGCTACATCGACGTCGCCTAGCAAAGCTACACCGTTACATCGACATCGCCTAGCAAATATACACCGTTACTTCGACGTCGACTAGCAAACATACACCATTATATAGACGTCGCCTAGCAAATGTACACCGTTACATTGACATTGCCTATTAAACTTACACCGTTACAGCGACGTCGCCTAGCAAAGCTACACCGTTACATCGACGTCGCCTAGCAAAACTACACCGTTATATCGACGTCGCCTAGTAAACTTACACTGTTACAGCGACGTCGCATAGCGGACATACACCGTTACAACGACGTCGCCTAGCGGACCTACACCGTTACATCGACGTCGCCTAGCGGACCTACACCGTTACATCGACGTCGCCTAGCGGACCTACACCGTTACATCGACGTCGCCTAGTGGACCTACACCGTTACATCGACGTCGCATAGCGGACATACACCGTTACAACGACGTCGCCTAGCGGACCTACACCGTTACATCGACGTCGCCTAGCGGACCTACACCGTTACATCGACGTCGCCTAGCAAACTTACACCGTTACAGCGACATCGCCTAGCGCACTACACCGTTACATCGACATCGCCTAGCGGACCTACACCGTTACAACGACGTCTTCTAGCGGACCTACACCGTTACATCGACGTCGCCTAGCGGACCTACACCGTTACATCGACGTCGCCTAGCGGACCTACACCGTTACATCGACGTCGCCTAGCGGACCTACATCGACGTCGCCTAGCAAACTTACACCGTTACACCGACGTCGCCTAGCGGACCTACATCGTTACATCGACGTCGCCTAGCAGACCTACACCGTTACACCGACGTCGCCTAGCGGACCTACAATGTTACATCGACGTCGCCTAGCGGACCTACACCGTTACATCGACGTCGTCTAGCGGACCTACATCGTTACATCGACGTCGCCTAGCGGACTTACACCGTTACACCGACTAGCGGACCTACACTGTTACATCGACGTCGCCTAGCGGACTACACCGTTACATCGACGTCGCCTAGCGGACCTACACCGTTACATCGACGTCTTCTAGCGGACCTACACCGTTACATCGACGTCGCCTAGCGGACCTACACCGTTACATCGACGTCGCCTAGCGGACCTACACCGTTACATCGACGTCGCCTAGCGGACCTACAATGTTACATCGACGTCGCCTAGCGGACCTACACCGTTACATCGACGTCGCCTAGCGGACCTACAATGTTACATCGATGTCGCCTAGCGGACCTACACCATTATATCGACGTCGCCTAGCGGACCTACACCGTTACATCGACGTCTTCTAGCGGACCTACATCGTTACATCGACGTCGCCTAGCGGACCTACACCGTTACACCGACGTCGCCTAGCGGACTTACAATGTTACATCGACGTCGCCTAGCGGACCTACACCGTTACATCGACGTCGCCTAGCGGACCTACACCGTTACATCGACGTCGCCTAGTGGACCTACACCGTTACATCGACGTCGCATAGCGGACATACACCGTTACAACGACGTCGCCTAGCGGACCTACACCGTTACATCGACGTCGCCTAGCGGACCTACACCGTTACATCGACGTCGCCTAGCAAACTTACACCGTTACAGCGACATCGCCTAGCGGACTACACCGTTACATCGACGTCGCCTAGCGGACCTACACCGTTACAACGACGTTGCCTAGCGGACCTACACCGTTACATCGACGTCGCCTAGCGGACCTACACCGTTACATCGACGTCGCCTAGCGGACCTACACCGTTACATCGACGTCGCCTAGCAAACTTACACCGTTACACCGACGTCGTCTAGCGGACCTACAATGCTACATCGACGTCGCCTAGCGGACCTACACCATTATATCGACGTCGCCTAGCGGACCTACACCGTTACATCGACGTCTTCTAGCGAACCTACATCGTTACATCGACGTCGCCTAGCAGTCCTACACCGTTACACCGACGTCGCCTAGCGGACCTACAATGTTACATCGACGTCGCCTAGCGGACCTACACCGTTACATCGACGTCGTCTAGCGGACCTACATCGTTACATCGACGTCGCCTAGCGGACTTACACCGTTACACCGACTAGCGGACCTACACTGTTACATCGACGTCGCCTAGCGGACTACACCGTTACATCGACGTCGCCTAGCGGACCTACACCGTTACAACGACGTCGCCTAGCGGACCTACACCGTTACATCGACGTCGCCTAGCGGACCTACACCGTTACATCGACGTCGCCTAGCGGACCTACACCGTTACATCGACGTCGCCTAGCGGACCTACAATGTTACATCGACGTCGCCTAGCCGACCTACACCATTATATCGACGTCTCCTAGCGGACCTACACCGTTACATCGACGTCTTCTAGCGGACCTACATCGTTACATCGACGTCGCCTAGCGGACCTACACCGTTACACCGACGTCGCCTAGCGGACTTACAATGTTACATCGACGTCGCCTTAGCGGACCTACACCGTTACATCGACGTCGTCTACCGGACCTACATCGTTACATCGACGTCGCCTAGCGGCCCTACACCGTTACACCGACGTCGCCTAGCGGACCTACAATGTTACATCGACGTCGCCTAGCGGAGCTACACCGTTACATCGACGTAGCCAAGCGGATATACACCGTTACATCGACGTCGCCTAGCGGACCTACACCGTTACATCGACGTCTTCTAGCGGACCTACACCGTTACATCGATGTCGCCTAGCGGACCTACACCGTTACATCGACGTCGCCTAGCGAACCTACACCGTTACATCGACGTCGCTACACCGTTGCATCGACGTCGCCTAACAAGTTGCGAAAATCAATCAGCATCACTGAACTATATTGCTTGTTTTGTGGGTTTAAAGTCGCTTAGGTCATAAATTCAGTCTTTCATATGGGACTTTAACCCGAGGTCTCGTGTCCGTGCTGTGCACCGTGCACTTAAAAGAACCAGAGGAGACTCTGGAATGGGTCACTGTCTGTATCATTGCACTATCCTCCAACAATCTAAAATGACTAATCTCTTCAGGAGGCGTCGTTCATATGAGCAACCGGTAGCGACGATAAATAAACGTAAAACACACAGGTCATATGGCAACGATCTAGTTATTATTGGAGGAGGACCCGGATGCCCCTCCGAGCAGTATTGCAGGCACGGACGGGTACACGTGTACAACCACTGACCTACCGCGAGCCAGTTGAATATCTTCCTCACATGAAATAATTCGACATCCCCAGTGGGATTCGAACCTACAGCGGCGAGGGGCAGTGTAACATAGTTACCTTTTGCCTTACGCCTATATACATGTGTAGTGATTAATTACCTTATGTTTTGATGACTCTCTTAATTTAATTATTTAAACATGTATGATTATATTATAGGACAACAGTCGTCTCAGTGTGTGTATGGTATGTCCTTTGTTGGGGACATATGATATACATGTCTGCACTTGATAAAATGGATGAGTGAATTACATTGTTTGGATCACGCAACCATCATATGGGATTTCACCAGACATGTGGTGATAGAGTGCTTACTAAGCAGCGTACACACAATGAATTGACTGGTGCAAGCTGGAATTAATGCATGGTTTGCAGAGGTGTTGCACTCTCTCTGGAAGTAGACACGGACGGGGTCACAAGGTCAGGGAAACGCATGATCGTGTGATCAAGTCTATTTGATATTCCATGCCAAATTGTCAACAATTGAAAAGCTAAATGAATTTGATTAGGTAAAAGAATTGTGGGCAGAGCTTATAGTTCTCCTCACAATTGTCTATAAAACGACCTCGGACAACTGAACGAGGGAGAGAGCCTAGCGTCTCTGTGTTGGTTATAATGTCGGCTCTTAGATTTAATTAAATACTATTAAGACTTTGTTGTTGCTGTGATTACGTCCAGAGAGCCTCGCCGAGTCCACATCGTAACAGCATGTGATTTGAAGTCATCGTCGAATATAAGCACGGGTAGATATTTCATGGCTTTATTTTATTGCTGTTATGCCATAAACTATTTATTATAACTCCAATAGACGTTTTGAATTAAGTTTCAAAAATACTATACTTTGTGGAATTCATGATAGCTCAGTGGTAGCGCTAGGGCTTCAGGTGCTAACTGCCTGGAGTTCGAGCTGGGCCCTTAGGCAAGGTATTTGTACACTCCTTCTTCCGAACTTTTCTCAACTCTCAATTGGATGACTTTCTCAGAAAGAGTTAGCTTTCAAAAAGCAGTCTTAATGTTTAAAACACTATGGCCTAACACCTGTCTATCTGCAAGAGTCATTCAGTCATTCAGTCATTCAGTCATTCAATCATTCAGTCATTCAGTCATTCAGTCATTCAGTCATTCAATACGATATAATGCAATATACAGAAGAAAATGACATCCCAGGACTCCTTCTTTTGATTGATTTTGAAAAAGCTTTTGACTCCCTGTCATGGTCATTTGTTCAAAAGACTTTATCCTTCTTTAATTTTGGGTCATCCATTAAAAAGTGGTTTGATATTTTATATAAAGATGCACAGTCCGCGGTAAATCAATGTGGAATTTTATCAGATTTTATAAAAATTGGCCGTGGATGTAGGCAAGGAGACCCTTTATCCTGTTACATATTCATCTTGTGTGCAGAAGTTTTGTCTTTGAAAATAAAAAGCAATAAACATATTAAAGGAATTGACATAAATAACGTAGAACATAAATTATCACAATTTGCAGATGACACAACCATGATCTTAGATGGATCAACAGAATCTCTGAATCAGACATTAAATACTCTATCGGATTATGCTATTATATCTGGATTAAATGTAAACTTTGATAAGACTAAGGTTGTATGGATAGGTAGAAAGAAATGTTCTAGTGATAGTATAAAAACAAGATGGAAACTATCTTGGAATCAACATAGTTTCAAAATGTTAGGCATACATTTCCATGTAGATTTGAACAAGATAATAGAAATAAATTATAAAGATAAAATTGAAAAGATCCAAAACGTTATTAAACAATGGAAAAGAAGAATATTAACACCTATTGGAAAAATAACTGTTATTAAAACTCTATTAATTTCCACTCTTAACCACTTATTTATTGCATTGCCAAACCCACCAGAGGAACTTATTAATTACTTAAATACATTAATATACGATTTTATTTGGCAAGGTACTACCAAAATAAAAAGCAATATTCTAGTAAATGAGTACACATGGGGAAGTTTAAAAATGATCAATATAACTGCTTCCATAAAGGCTTTAAAACTTGCATGGTTAAGAAGAATATTAGGTAATGGAAGTTGGATAAGTATTGTTAATGAAAAACTTGAAATGCAGAAATTATTCCATTGCGGAAAACACTATGTTGAAAAACTATCTAGAGAAAGTAATAACATGTTTTGGAAGGACACCTTAGGTGCCTTTGCTAATTTGATAGAGCACAGTGCAGTGAAAAAAAGAGTGTATAGGTAACATACCCTTGTTTTATAATCATAAACTATTAATTGGTGCGAAGAGTGTCTTCTTAAAATCCTGGTTTGATGCAGGTGTCCATTACATAGCTGACCTTTTAAATGCTGATGGCACCTTTTTAACATTAGATGAATTTAAGAAAATATACAATGTCACAACAAACTATTTAGTTTATCAGGGTGTTTTAAATGCTGTAAAACAACTATTAATAACGTACAATATAACTACAAACGACATTGTCATACCACCCAGACCAACATTACCACCCACTCTAAAAGACATAACTATAAATAAGAAAGGGTCAAAAGCAATGTATAATATCTTAAATAACAATACTTCTATGCCAACTAGTCAAGCAAAATGGTTAGAAAAGCCTAGTGTAACATTTAATAAAGAGGAGTGGAAACAAATTTATTCTTTGCCTTTCAATATAACAAAAGATTCTAAAATACAGTGGTTCCAAATAAGAATATTACATAGAATTTTAGGAACAAACGATTTACTATATAAAATAAAGTACAAGGACAGCCCACTTTGCACCTTCTGTAAGACTGAGAATGAAACAATAGAACACTTATTCTGGGGGTGCAATGCAACTAGGAAACTAATCACTGCTTTATTAACGCCATCAATAGACTTATTTGCACCTTTAAATGAAAATACAATGATCTTTGGATACATTAATCTCAATAATAACGAGATAGCAAAGAATTTGATAATTATCTTTTTGAAAATGTATATATATAAATGTAAAATGCAAGAATGCCCCTTACAGTAATAGGAGCAAAACATATCATATTATATTATTACAATATAAACAAAAAGGCTGCAGTTGTTAATAATAATATAGATAACTTTAGAAGAATATGGGAATCTATAAACGTATTTATGCCAGAGCTGTGTTGAAATGTTGTTGTATTTGATATTTTTTTTACCAAACTGTACAACTTTGGTCGATATTAAAAGCATTACCTCATGTATGTAAACGCATCTAAGGTAGAAATATTGAGAAGCAAGTTTATCTATATACGCACGGACAACGATAAGACAGGCGGGTGTTTTTGAGTGTGTGCGTGCGTGCGTGCGTGTGTGTTATTCGAGTATAAGTTATTGAGCTCCCTTTGTCATATTGATATAAAGATGCTGTAGGATATGGTGGGGGTACAATTATTTTTGTTGTATTGTTTTTGTTGTGTCTGTCAACAAACATTTTTTTTTTTTGGTTGTGCAAAAAAACCCCTATGTAAATCATATGAATGTACATATATATATATTATGAATATTGTATTGTATATATACATTGTAAGGCGAATAGGGGATGCTCCTCGACCCCTACTCGACCAAATGACGTGGAAAATAAATGGGGTTACTCCGAAAGGGGGCCTGAAAAAAAAAAAAGAGTCATTCAGATTTACTTTCGATGTTCGAACTCAAAACTCAAAAGCCAACTACTGAAAATCTTTCTTATATTCAGGGTCACACTTGTGGAATTCCCTCCCTTATCACATCAAAACAGCACATTCTGTTCCACACTTCAAAGCTTTATATATCAGGTGGGGCAAAGAACAGACCAATAACCTAATAAACTGATAATATACAATTATACATGAATTATATGTTTTAATTTGTTGAGGGCCTCCTGTAGATTGACTTAATTGATCAAATGAGTTCTCTCGTTAAATAAAGTATTATTATTATTATTATTATGTAAATTCCACGTTGCCTCTTCTCTCTACCTCGTGGCGATGGATTCCAATAGGAATTACAGTTTAAACATAGTTTATTTCAAACAATGATACAACATATACAAATGTACAATTTACACAAATATTTACATACATGCATGAAAAAGGATTAGAACCGAAAGCTATAGCTTATAGAGGTCTTCTCCTATAATTAGATGTATATTGTAATTACAGTATGACAGCGTTTTAATCGTATCTGAATTATTAATTGCAATTTGAAAAAGATAAGCATAAAATTATATTAACCATGAACTGTAAACTATAATCTCAATACTATAACGAGATTATTAAGGTGATAGAAATACACATAGTAATTAAATTGGTAAGTTGAAATTACAATAGGAATTAGGTCTCGAGAGTGATCAATATAAGTTGTAGGAACTTGTTTCACAAACAATCGAGCTAAAATAAATTTGTATAAACCAAAAATACAATAACAAATCTACTCACATGTACTAAACACCACTACAGCCAGTTGTATAAGAATACTATCCAGATACATTTTAGCATAAAATAAACAGAAACTTTGCAATTACAGACCGATTCCAATACAACAAAGATGGAACTGCCATTCAATTATGACGAACACGTACATTTTACGATCATGGTGTATAATGTGTTGCGAACTAATTAATTAATTAAAGTAAAGCAACTCTATCACGATAGTGGAACCCGTGGTGCGAGGTATGAACTATCACAATCATAACGTTACACCCAGGCACATGGCTGTCCCACGAGGGGGCCGATTCATCGCCGCGATAGTTAGCTAATCAAGCGTGGTGTTCACGTGGGAATACGTTAAACCTGACAGAACACGAACACGTGAAGTAGGTTCATTGTCATAAGTTACTGCTACACCGGGTTGTCACGTTCTATTGTTAATTTACTGGCGTCACGGCGTAAATATGTTTATGCTCCAATTCGGTTTTCCTCAAAAGGAGTATAAATAATGTACAATCTACAACAATAGTGTTTAGGGTTGTGTTTTGCCGTTTATTTATCGTCGCTACCGGTTGCCCACATGAGCGACGCCTCCTGAAGATATTAGTCATTTTAGATTTTTGGAGGATAGTGCAATGCTACAGACAGAGACCCATTCCAGAGTCTCCTCTGGGTTTTTGTATGTGCATGGTGTAAAGCACAAACACGAGACCTCGGTTTAATGTCCCATCTGAAAGACTGTTCATTTTATTAGGGTCAGACGGAGGGATCGAACCTGCGACCCCTGGATTACCAGTCCAGTATGTTAGTAGTTAGGTTTAAATTATTCTTACATACGTATATATATATATCGTATCCCGGCCATTATAAGAAACATGTCGTATCCCGGCCATTATAAGAAACATGTCGTATCCCGGCCATTATAAGAATCATGTCGTATCCCGGCCATTATAAGAAACATGTCGTATCCCGGCCATTATAAGAAACATGTCGTATCCCGGCCATTATAAGAAACATGTCGTATCCCGGCCATTATAAGAAACATGTCAGCCACTCAGACGTCATCCGATCCGATACAATCTTATTACACGTCGGCAATTGTGGAAAACATGTCACTATGGGCTTTAATAATCCGTGGCCCCTTGTGAATTTGGTGTCCCGTGTATGCGAGTGTTCCGTGTATGCGAGCGTTCCGTGTATGCGAGTGTCCCGTGTATGCGTGTGTTCCGTGTATGCGAGTGTCCCGTGTATGCGAGTGTTCCGTGTATGCGAGTGTCCCGTGTATGCGAGTGTTCCGTGTATGGTGTTCCGTGTATGGTGTTCCGTGTATGGTGTTCCGTGTATGCGAGTGTTCCGTGTATGCGAGTGTTCCGTGTATGCGAGTGTTCCGTGTATGCGAGTGTTCCGTGTATGCGAGTGTTCCGTGTATGGTGTTCCGTGTATGCGAGTGTTCCGTGTATGCGAGTGTTCCGTGTATGGTGTTCCGTGTATGGTGTTCCGTGTATGGTGTCCCGTGTATGCTAGTGTTCCGTGTATGCGAGTGTTCCGTGTATGCGAGTGTTCCGTGTATGCGAGTGTTCCGTGTATGCGAGTGTTCCGTGTATGCGAGTGTTCCGTGTATGGTGTTCCGTGTATGCGAGTGTCCCGTGTATGCGAGTGTCCTGTGTATGCGAATGTCCCGTGTATGCGAGTGTTCCGTGTATGCGAATGTCCCGTGTATGCGAGTGTCCCCTGTATGCGAATGTCCCGTGTATGCGAGTGTCCCGTGTATGCGAGTGTTCCGTGTATGCGAATGTCCCGTGTATGCGAGTGTCCCCTGTATGCGAATGTCCCGTGTATGCGAGTGTCCCGTGTATGCGAATGTCCCGTGTATGCGAATGTCCCGTGTATGCGAGTGTCCCGTGTATGCGAGTGTCTCGTGTATTATGCCAGCAATTTTAATAATTTCAACAGAGGTAATCAAGGGGGGTGGGTCAGCATGTTCCCCATTACAATTGTTGGGGTATAGAAGCGATTCCCTGCGTTTTCTGATAGGAATTTAGACGTACCATTATGTTCAGCTCTCTAATAGTCAACATTTTATACAACAAAGGGATAGTTTTTGCATTTTATTCAATTTCATTTTTTTTGCTTTGAACATTTTAACCGAGGCGACTGCCTTGGTGTGCCCCAGTGTGGCTACGGGCCTGGAATACAATGTTACGATAGCAACAGTTTTAGGAGAGAAACTGGAAGATGTGTGCTAGACTGTTTCTGGAATATGTGTGCTAGACAGTTCCTGGAAGATGTGTGCTAGACTGTTCCTGGAAGATGTGTGCTAGAATGTTCCTGGACGATGTGTGATAGACTGTTCCTGGAAGATGTGTGATAGACTGTTCCTGGAAGATGTATGATAGACTGTTCCTGGAAGATGTGTGATAGACTGTTCCTGGAAGATGTATGATAGACTGTTCCTGGAAGATGTGTGCTAGACTGTTCCTGGAAGATGTGTGATAGACTGTTCCTGGAAGATGTATGATAGACTGTTCCTGGAAGATGTGTGCTAGACTGTTCCTGGAAGATGTATGATAGACTGTTCCTGGAAGATGTGTGATAGAGTGTTCCTGGAAGATGTATGATAGACTGTTCCTGGAAGATGTGTGATAGACTGTTCCTGGAAGATGTGTGATAGACTGTTCCTGGAAGATGTGTGATACACTGTTCCTGGAAGGTGGGTGATAGACTGTTCCTGGAAGATGTGTACTAGACTGTTCCTGGAAGATGTGTGATAGACTGTTCCTGGAAGATGTGTGCTAGACTGTTCCTGGAAGATGTGTGCTAGACTGTTCCTGGAAGGTGGGTGATAGACTGTTCCTGGAAGATGTGTGATAGACTGTTCCTGGAAGATGTGTGCTAGACTGTTCCTGGAAGATGTGTGCTAGACTGTTCCTGGAAGATGTGTGATAGACTGTTCCTGGAAGGTGGGTGATAGACTGTTCCTGGAAGGTATGTGATAGACTGTTCCTGGAAGATGTGTGCTAGACTGTTCCTGGAAGATGCGTGATAGACTGTTCCTGGAAGATGTGTGCTAGACTGTTCCTGGAAGATGTGTGATAGACTGTTCCTGGAAGATGTGTATTAGAATGTTCCTGGAAGGTGGGTGATAGACTGTTCCTGGAAGATGTATGATAGACTGTTCCTGGAAGATGTGTGCTAGACTATTCCTGGAAGGTGGGTGATAGACTGTTCCTGGAAGATGTGTGCTAGACTGTTCCTGGAAGATGTGTGCTAGACTGTTCCTGGAAGATGTGTGATAGACTGTTCCTGGAAGATGTGTGCTAGACTGTTCCTGGAAGATGTGTGATAGACTGTTCCTGGAAGATGTGTGATAGACTGTTCCTGGAAGGTGGGTGATAGACTGTTCCTGGAAGATGTGTGCTAGACTGTTCCTGGAAGATGCGTGATAGACTGTTCCTGGAAGATGTGTGCTAGACTGTTCCTGGAAGATGTGTGATAGACTGTTCCTGGAAGATGTGTGATAGACTGTTCCTGGAAGGTGGGTGATAGACTGTTCATGGAAGATGTGTGATAGACTGTTCCTGGAAGATGCGTGATAGACTGTTCCTGGAAGGTGTGTGCTAGACTGTTCCTGGAAGATGTATGATAGACTGTTCCTGGAAGATGTGTGATAGACTGTTCCTGGAAGATGTGTGCTAGACTGTTCCTGGAAGATGTGTGCTAGACTGTTCCTGGAGGATGTGTGCTAGACTGTTCCTGGAAGATGTGTGCTAGACTGTTCCTGGAAGATGTGTGCTAGACTATTTCTGGAAGATGTTTACAGACAGCGGTGTGAAATACTGTTCCTGGAAGATGTTTACAGACAGCGGTGTGATATAATGTTCCTGGAAGATGTTTACAGACAGCGGTGTGATAGACTGTTCCTGGAAGATGTTTACAGACAGCGGTGTGATAGAATGTTCCTGGAAGATGTTTACAGACAGCGGTGTGATATAGTGTTCCTGGAAGATGTGTGCTAGATTGTTCCTGGAAGATGTTTACAGACAGCGGTGTGATGGAATGTTCCTGGAAGATGTTTACAGAGAGCGGTGTGATAGATTGTTCCTGGAAGATGTTTACAGACAGCGGTGTGATAGATTGTTCCTGGAAGATGTTTACAGACAGCGGTGTGATAGACTATTCCTGGAAGATGTTTACAGACAGCGGTGTGATAGATTGTTCCTGGAAGATGTTTACAGACAGCGGTGTGAAATACTGTTCCTGGAAGATGTTTACAGACAGCGGTGTGATTGAATGTTCCTGGAAGATGTTTACAGACAGCGGTGTGATAGAATGTTCCTGGAAGATGTTTACAGACAGCGGTGTGATAGATTGTTCCTGGAATATGTTTACAGACAGCGGTGTGAAATACTGTTCCTGGAAGATGTTTACAGACAGCGGTGTGATATAATGTTCCTGGAAGATGTTTACAGACAGCGGTGTGATAGAATGTTCCTGGAAGATGTTTACAGACAGCGGTGTGATATAGTGTTCCTGGAAGATGTGTGCTAGATTGTTCCTGGAAGATGTTTACAGACAGCGGTGTGATGGAATGTTCCTGGAAGATGTTTACAGACAGCGGTGTGATAGATTGTTCCTGGAAGATGTTTACAGACAGCGGTGTGATAGATTGTTCCTGGAAGATGTTTACAGACAGCGGTGTGATAGACTGTTCCTGGAAGATGTTTACAGACAGCGGTGTGATAGATTGTTCCTGGAAAATGTTTACAGACAGCGGTGTGAAATACTGTTCCTGGAAGATGTTTACAGACAGCGGTGTGATTGAATGTTCCTGGAAGATGTTTACAGACAGCGGTGTGATAGAATGTTCCTGGACGATGTTTACAGACAGCGGTGTGATAGAATGTTCCTGGAAGATGTTTACAGACAGTGGTGTGATAGATTGTTCCTGGAATATGTTTACAGACAGCGGTGTGAAATACTGTTCCTGGAAGATGTTTACAGACAGCGGTGTGATAGAATGTTCCTGGAATATGTTTACAGACAGCGGTGTGATAGAATGTTCCTGGAAGATGTTTACAGACAGCGGTGTGATATAGTGTTCCTGGAAGATGTGTGCTAGATTGTTCCTGGAAGATGTTTACAGACAGCGGTGTGATGGAATGTTCCTGGAAGATGTTTACAGACAGCGGTGTGATAGATTGTTCCTGGAAGATGTTTACAGACAGCGGTGTGATAGATTGTTCCTGGAAGATGTTTACAGACAGCGGTGTGATATACTGTTCCTGGAAGATGTTTACAGACAGCGGTGTGATAGATTGTTCCTGGAAGATGTTTACAGACAGCGGTGTGAAATACTGTTCCTGGAAGATGTTTACAGACAGCGGTGTGATAGAATGTTTCTGGAAGATGTTTACAGACAGCGGTGTGATAGAATGTTCCTGGATGATGTTTACAGACAGCGGTGTGATAGAATGTTCCTGGAAGATGTTTACAGACAGCGGTGTGAAATACTGTTCCTGGAAGATGTTTACAGACAGCGGTGTGATATAATGTTCCTGGAAGATGTTTACAGACAGCGGTGTGATAGAATGTTCCTGGAATATGTTTACAGACAGCGGTGTGATAGAATGTTCCTGGAAGATGTTTACAGACAGCGGTGTGATAGAATGTTCCTGGAAGAAGTTTACAGACAGCGGTGTGATAGACTGTTCCTGGAAAATGTTTACAGACAGCGGTGTGATAGAATGTTCTTGGAATATGTTTACAGACAGCGGTAAGATAGAATGTTCCTGGAAGATGTTTACAGACAGCGGTGTGATAGAATGTTCCTGGAATATGTTTACAGACAGCGGTAAGATAGAATGTTCCTGGAAGATGTTTACAGACAGCGGTGTGATAGAATGTTCCTGGAAGATGTTTACAGACAGCAGCGGTGTGATAGAATGTTCCTGGAAGATGTTTACAGACAGCGGTGTGAAATACTGTTCCTGGAAGATGCTTACAGACAGCGGTGTGATAGAATGTTCCTGGAAGATGTTTACAGACAGCAGCGGTGTGATAGAATGTTCCTGGAAGATGTTTACAGACAGTCCTGTGTAGTTGCCAAGTATTTCCAAGCCGCTGTTATTGTCTATATATGTTTTATCCACAGGAACTTGAGATTGTATCCACGATGCATCAAAAACCATATATTAGGCACTCAGAATACTGTACGTATATTTCTTACGACACTTCCGTTATGTATATAAAAGACAGAAATGCAATGCCTGTCTGTCATACCCCACCCATACCTTCAAACAAGAAATGCTAGCTAACACAATGTGACTGCCAAACAACGGGGCGTGTTAGATAAATGCAACTAATTCTTACCTCATGCAGTTGCTGAATTGCAATCCCCCCTCCGTCTGAATAACAGATAATCAAACTTTTCAACAACATACTTCTGTCGCCCACTCCATTCTGTGCATCATCGATATGTGTGTGTTTATGTACATGTAGTTACGAGCCGAACGACATTGGCGGTAGACCCTCGAATGATTTAAAGGCCTGTAGGTTAACCTATATTTGACCTTAAACACACGAGGAATAGCGGTACAAATCTGACGGTCGACGCACTAAACACACGAGGAATAGCGGTACAAATCTGACGGTCGACGCACATCGTATTTGCCACATGCGAGGCCCTGCATGGTATACATCTAATACATGAGCACCACTTATATCTATTATGACCCACATACATATCAGAGGTTATAAATTGCTGAAATTGAAGTTCTGTATTTTTATAGTACTTACAACTGGTATAAACAATTCAACTCCACTTATGGCCCAAATAAGGCTGGTTGCGCGGGTTAGGCAGCCAGTTCCTGCATTGCTGTACCACACATTCAGGCATCAGTTCCCTCTTATGCCAAGTACAGTCTCCTCTTCTAGCCGCTACTTTTCTCTCTATATATCTGACATCTTTCCATGCGCCACACTTATATAGCATTGCTCAAAACCTCCTGTATAGAAGCTTTCTCTCATGTGAATTTAGATTATGCGGTGGACGATTATTAGCAGGCCACCAAAGTTGTTTGTTCTGTTCATTTATTATGCAAGGGGAACACAAGCACAGTGGACACTCAGCAACACCTTCAGCATGCTGAGGCATAGGGGGAGGTACGTAAGCAGCCTCTGCAACGGGCATGGCGGTGGCTGTTTCTTCTATTTCCATCTCTACGTCCCAGTTCTTATTTTGCAAGAAAGTCAGCAATTCTTTTCTCTGCTCATCAATTACATACATTGTTATTTTACTCAATGGCATCTTGTAGAAATCGGCAGAATATGTGTAATACTCGTATGTTCAAGAGATTATAATTATAATATTATACATGTACTCATAGCATTCACTGTGATTATTATGTAGCATCAATATCGGTAAACACACACTGACACAGAGAAATATTTAAAATATAACAGAAAACTTGCGAATAATACTGTATATATATAATTAAATGAAGTATGAAGGTTACCAACCTGCAGGCCTTTAACAACTATTGTAACAGGGTTAGAGATAACCTGGGTTCCAGTCTGTCGATTTTACACTTTTTAACTTCTGGCAAAATGACATCATCAGAAACTCAATACGGCCCAATTAATAGTCTCGGTGTTAAACTATAAAATTATTTATTTGACTGACAAGGCAAAATATATCGATGCTTGTTTTGGGGTTTTTATTTTAAGTATTTTAAATGTCGCTACCGGTTTCCCATTTGAGCGACGGGCAGTTTACCTAATAACACCTTTCCTGGGCAGGCTCCAGCGGTTAACCAGTAGTTGGTGCACCAACCTCCGTAAGAAACTGCCAACTTTTTCATATAAATGAGACACGGTCTGAGCGGGGCTCGAACCCGTGACCATCAGTGATGATAGGTTACAGTGCTATACAAGTCAGCGACCTTAACCACTCGACCACGGAGGCGGAATCGACGCTTGCTCCTAGGCTAGGTTCGATATAGAGATAAGCCTATCTATCTATCTTCCGTTAATGTCGAACCCCTCGCCGGGACGTATACATGTTATCCGATACATATACGAGGGCATTGAAAATGCACACTTCGGATAAGTGTGTTTTTACATGAAAAAACAATAACTATATAAATACATAGTTTTAAACATTTAGGAATATTTTTAGTTGTTAAGTTTGTGTTTTGTAATGAAGATGCGATATATCTTTGATGGAATCCTTCGTATTTCGTTTTCCTGTAATAATACTCGTAGGTGTGCGTTTTCTATGTCCTCTAGTATATACTGTTTAGAAAATTAGATGTAAATACACGTACGTGCCATATACCGCCATGAAATCTGATCACGTATGTGTAAGTATCCATCCACGCCGTCGTGTGTGTCGATATACGCCACCGACGGAGGTACAACATATCGTCGGGGGAAATATACACGACCTTCGTAATATGTCAATAACAGCGTCTATGACGTCGGATCCTTGCTGTCAATATATACGCTTTAAGTCTACGTACTCTCAATACCCGAAACACAAGCAAACACACACTAGAACAAATACTTGACTAATCCTGAATTCCGCCGTGCCGACCATCAACGTCTTGGGAACATCGACCGTCTACTTCCTACTTGGGATCTGATACATTGTTACATGCTTGTCTGGAAGCGGTTACACGTAATGTCTTACTAACCAACCCTAAAGCGAAACTATGCGGAATTCGTGATAGCGCAGTGGTAGCGCGTTTCAGGTGCGAAAGGTCCGGAGTTTATATTGTGAAAACAATAACACATTTGGACACATCTGGACAGGCACATGTATATCTGAGCAAATTATAGAAACTAATACACAATAAATACCTAATGTTTGCTTTACGTTTATTAAAATTACAGCTTTGTAACATAGGCATGTAAATGGAATCTATATTAGCGTAATCATGAAATAGCGTGCCGTCGACACCCGCTAATAGCGCTAAAATTAGAAGTCCGCCAAAATAAATAAACGTACAGTATTTCCAAAAAAGTGACGGACGTTAATATTTCCAATTATACGAGAAGTTTGTTATTCTACAAAAGTATTTCATCCAACAAAGTTAGGAGGCGCCACTCTGATACAAGTCTTTGTCTGCTGGTTCCACTGGCCATCACCGCACAGTAATGCGAATGCATTCCCACGTATATCACACAGAATGTATTTCTTAGAATCTCCAGGATATGGGAAATACACGTGATCTGCGTGCTCGTGAATGCACGGGTTATAGATGCTCGTTACGGCAGGATTTCCTATAACCGAACTATCATGGACGTATTTGAATACACAGGCTTGTGAGTCCTGGTTCCATGTTTGCCCTGTGCGACACGTAGAAATCAGGGCAACACCGAAATGTGTGCACGCGATGTGATGTGACTGGCTCCCACACGGATCATTGTGGAGCAGGTGACCATCTAGAATAGCATGACTGGTACACGGATTGCTGTATTGACACCCGGATGTGTTCTGTGTGCACTGGGATTGATTAACTGGACACAGTCCAACAAACGCCTGCGCATGCTGATCGCACATTATAAACTTGCTTGTATCCACAGGATGCGGGAAATATTGAACTGTATGGTCGCGGGGGTCACAGAGGTTCAGCACATCTTGACCTGTACATATATATGCTTAGAAGTTAATGTTGAATGTCCACATTATTTTAGATACATATATAAATACACTACACTATAGGGGACTCCGTGCACTATATGGGGATTCCGTGCACTATCGGGGGATGCGTGCAATATATGGGTCTCTGTGCAATATTGGGGCCTCCGTGCAATACAGGGGTCTCCGCGCAATATAGGGGCCTCCGTACAATATAGGGGTCTCCGCGCAATATAGGGGCATCCGTGCAATATAGGGGCCTCCGTGCAATACAGGGGTCTCCGCGCAATATAGGGGCCTCCGTGCAATACAGTGGTCTCCGTGTAATATAGGGGCACCAGTGCAACATAGGGGTATCCGTGGGGCCTCCGTGCAATATATGGGCCTCCGTGCAATATAGGGGCCTCAGTGGGGCCTCCGTGCAATATAGGGACCTCCGTGCAATATAGGGGCCTCCGTGCAATATAGGGACATCCGTGCAATATAGGGGCATCCGTGCAAAATAGGGGCCTCAGTGCAAAATATGGGCCTCCGTGCAATATAGTGGCCTCCGTGCAATATAAGGGCTCCGTGCATATAGGGCCCGTCATATAAGGGCATCCGTGCAATATAGGGGCATCCGTGCAATATATGGGCATCCGTGCGATATTGGGCATCCGTGTAATATAGGGGCATCCGTGCAATATATGGGCATCCGTGTAATATAGGGCATCCGTGCGATATAGGGCTCCGTGCAATATAGGGGCCTCCGTGCAATAAGGGGCATCGTGAAATGGGATATATGGGTCTGTTAATTAGGGGCATCCGTGCAATATATGGGCATCCGTGTAATATAGGGGCATCCGTGCGATATAGGGGCATCCGTGCAATATAGGGGCCTCCGTGCAATATAGGGGCATCCGTGTAACATAGGGTCCTCCGTGCAATATATGGGCATCCGTGCAATATAGGGGCTCCGTGAAATGGGCATCCGGCAATAAGGGGCTGGTGATAGGGCTCCGTGAAATAGGGCCGGATCCGTGCAATATATGGGCCTCTGTGTAATATAGGGGCATCCGTGCAATATATGGGCATCCGTGTAATATAGGGGCATCCGTGCGATATAGGGGCATCCGTGCAATATAGGGGCCTCCGTGCAATATAGGGGCATCCGTGTAACATAGGGTCCTCCGTGCAATATATGGGCATCCGTGCAATATAGGGGCCTCCGTGTAACATAGGGGCATCCGTGCAATATAGGGGCCTCCGTGTAATATAGGGGTCTCCGTGCAATATAGGGGCCTCCGTGCAATATAGGGGCCTCAGTGGGGCCTCCGTGCAATATAGGGACCTCCGTGCAATATATCGGCCTCCGTGGCATAATCACTTGCCCCGCACACATAGCTGATGATGTCAAAGTGTTTATAAGTAGTAGTGTATATCCCGTAATTCGCCTATATTAGCCTGCCTGTCTGCATGTTTATGATGTTTAATGAATCAGCTTGTCCTAATGAGAGTTTTATGTGTTTCGTGATCAATACTACTTGATACTGTATCATATTCTGCTGAATTATAATGTCATTCTATGTTACTAATACATTTAACACAGACGAATATATATCTAACAAGTCACGTGATGTAAATATATTATATGATTATGTACTATGTACAAGCCTGAAAATAAAATGTTGCTCTGTTCTGTTCTGTTTAAAATGTCTGCTCATTATATATGTCATATTTAAAATTGCATTATGGGATAGTCACGAATATTGTAAACAACATATGTGTAAGTTATCTGTTGAAAATACATATTTACTAATATGTTCAAATAAATAGCATTAAAAAAATGCTTATTAACCAAAATTCTAGTTATTTTCAATCATAAATATAGGCTAATACAGGGCAAATATTACTACTTCTACGTAAATGGTAAAAGCTATGAAATGCTCCATAAATGTGAATTGAAGTATAAAGTATATTAAATTCTATTAAATGGCCTCAAGTTTGAAGCATGTCTTGGTTTAATGAGCAATACCGTTCCGTGACTTACTCGAGAGTAGCACTACATCACGTGTGATCAACCCCATGTCTAAATCCGTGCACTGTCTGACCGTCCCAGCTACCATGCATACTCCACTCTGCCCTACGCCAATAATAAAACTCCAATGATTTTCATATTACATTTGCTGTATGCAATAATAGAGCATAATTGTTTAATATTATTTACAAAAATATGTATTCCGAAAAACAACATAATTATATTGTACATATTTACCGTTATGTCTCACATTTGTGCCTATCCATATCCATGTCTTAGATTAATCTGATTTAAATTTTACCTCTAAACGACAGTATCAAGCGTATCGTGCATTCAGTATGGCAACGAATATTCGCTCGAACGTCCGAATATCCGAATATTATTTCAGTATTCGAATATTCGGATAAAATATTATATTGTCCTCAAAAATACCACCCTCTCAGTCACACGTTTGGAAATGCTTGAATCGCTCTGAGAATAACAAAACTGCTAGGTGTAATCTATGCAAATTGGATTTAACATATTCGGGTACAATATCAATCTGAATAATCATTTGAAGAAGATAACGTTTACGCGTAAAACATAAATTAGGTTAGTTTGGCAATTTGTATAAGAGTTTGAGTGATTTTGAGTTTTTGATACAATTCTATCGAATATTCGAATAGTTTAATCGTTATTCGTTGCCATCCCTAGTATATACTCCAATAATAAACAAACGTAAATTCAGGAGCGTGGCTGACCGTTATATGATATCCTATTTTCACTTTTGAGTGTATGTAGACCGCAAAAACACTGTTTATTGTTTGAAAGTTAGCGTTCGAATTATTTTGGAAGTATTTAGTGGGATTGCTAATTATATGCAAAATATATTTTTTGATTTTTGCGATGCAACGTCGCTTAGCTACAAATAGGACATTGGGGTTAGGGACATTTGAACATAAATGGGAATAATGGTTTTGTTATGTAAAAAGCCTGTGTAACAATAAAATCTTTTTCTCAACTCTTGGTGGAAATAAAAAAAATTGCATTTTCACATTTTTTCGAAATATTTACCAGGATTTCTGGACTTCATTTTTCTACAAAATATGAAGGTACGCATATTTGATTTAGTGCTTGGAAGTAATGAATATAATATATCTACATAGTAAAAATGCAATTTGAATGTTATCTGAACAAAAATACTTGCCTTTATGGACATTGTACGCTCTTTACTGAATTTCAGAAATATCAAATGTTTTAAAAGTTGCGTACATATGCAGTGTTTTATTTGCAGATTGATTTGTACTCTGTAAAATATATTAAATTCCAAGGACAACAGCTGTACATTGTTTGTCTAGCGTTATATGTATATTATAAACGTACGTTAATTATTTCTCTCTTCAATATGGTGAATATCATGAAATATAATACACGTACCGTTGAATACTTCTGGTCCTTTTTTCACTTGTATTGTGTAGACGCCGTTACACCCGGCTCCACTTTCCTGGCCATTAACCCGGATGTATACTGGATTGGTTCCCCGGACGTACAAGACAGGCGTTTGCGTTTCATTAATGCCGGTAACCAGATGGACATCATATGAAGAATTGTCTGGACTTGCGTACTTGTTCGCTACGTAGACAGCAACACCGCCGCTATTCACAGAAACCTGTACCACAATGGACATATGCAGACTATAATATCAGGCAAACATGGTCCATCAGTCCATCATCATCAGACATGTGGGCGACTTGTTTATTTTAAAGTTTAAACTTGATTTATTTTTACAACGATTGCGAAGCAAGTTCTAACAACTTATATTAATCACTCTCGTTGGCGCGGATGAAAGCGTAAATGTGGACCACAGACCCACAGCCGACGTAGTACGCATTCACAGCTTATATAAACCAGTCGCATGTCTACCAGACCCACAGCCGACGTAGTACGCATACACAGCTTATATAAACCAGTCGCATGTCTACCAGACCCACAGCCGACGTAGTACGCATTCACAGCTTATATAAACCAGTCGCATGTCTACCAGACCCACAGCCGACGTAGTACGCATTCACAGCTTATATAAACCAGTCGCATGTCTACCAGACCCACAGCCGACGTAGTACGCATTCACAGCTTATATAAACCAGTCGCATGTCTACCAGACCCACAGCCGACGTAGTACGCATTCACAGCTTATATAAACCAGTCGCATGTCTACCAGACCCACAGCCGACGTAGTACGCATTCACAGCTTATATAAACCAGTCGCATGTCTACCAGACCCACAGCCGACGTAGTACGCATTCACAGCTTATATAAACCAGTCGCATGTCTACCAGACCCACAGCCGACGTAGTACGCATTCACAGCTTATATAAACCAGTCGCATGTCTACCAGACCCACAGCCGACGTAGTACGCATTCACAGCTTATATAAACCAGTCGCATGTCTACCAGACCCACAGCCGACGTAGTACGTATTCACAGCTTATATGAACCAGTCGCATGTCTACCAGACCCACAACCGACGTAGTACGTATACACAGCTTATATGAACCACTCGCATGTCTACCAGACCCACAACCGACGTAGTACGTATACACAGCTTATATGAACCACTCGCATGTCTACCAGACCCACAACCGACGTAGTACGCATACACAACTTATATAAACCAGTCGCGTGTCTACCAGACCCACAACCGACGTAGTACGCATACACAACTTATATAAACCAGTCGCGTGTCTACCAGACCCACAACCGACGTAGTACGCATACACAGCTTATATAAACCAGTCGCGTGTCTACCAGACCCACAACCGACGTAGTACGCATACACAGCTTATATAAACCAGTCGCGTGTCTACCAGACCCACAGCCGACGTAGTACGTATACACAGCTATATGAACAGTCGCGTGTCTACCAGACCCACAACCGACGTAGTACGTATACACAGCTTATATGAACCTCGCATGTCTACCAGACCCACAACCGACGTAGTACGCATACATAGCTTATATAAACCATTCGCATGTCTACCAGACCCACAACCGACGTAGTGCGTAAACACAGCTTATATGAACCACTCGCATGTCTACCAGACCCACAACCGACGTAGTGCGTAAACACAGCTTATATGAACCACTCGCATGTCTACCAGACCCACAACCGACGTAGTACGTATACAAATCTTATATGAACCACTCGCATGTCTACCAGACCCACAACCGACGTAGTACGCATACACAGCTTATATGAACCACTCGCATGTCTACCAGACCCACAACCGACGTAGTACGTATACACAGCTTATATGAACCACTCGCATGTCTACCAGACCCACAACCGACGTAGTACGTATACACAGCTTATATGAACCACTCGCATGTCTACCAGACCCACAACCGACGTAGTACGCATACACAACTTATATAAACCACTCGCATGTCTACCAGACCCACAACCGACGTAGTACGTATACACAGCTTATATGAACCACTCGCATGTCTACCAGACCCACAACCGACGTAGTACGTATACACAACTTATATGAACCACTCGCATGTCTACCAGACCCACAACCGACGTAGTACGTATACACAGCTTATATGAACCACTCGCATGTCTACCAGACCCACAACCGACGTAGTACGCATACATAGCTTATATAAACCACTCGCATGTCTACCAGACCCACAACCGACGTAGTGCGTAAACACAGCTTATATGAACCACTCGCATGTCTACCAGACCCACAACCGACGTAGTGCGTAAACACAGCTTATATGAACCACTCGCATGTCTACCAGACCCACAACCGACGTAGTACGTATACAAATCTTATATGAACCACTCGCATGTCTACCAGACCCACAACCGACGTAGTACGTATACACAGCTTATATGAACCACTCGCATGTCTACCAGACCCACAACCGACGTAGTACGCATACACAACTTATATAAACCACTCGCATGTCTACCAGACCCACAACCGACGTAGTACGTATACACAGCTTATATGAACCACTCGCATGTCTACCAGACCCACAACCGACGTAGTACGTATACACAGCTTATATGAACCACTCGCATGTCTACCAGACCCACAACCGACGTAGTACGCATACACAACTTATATGAACCACTCGCATGTCTACCAGACCCACAACCGACGTAGTACGTATACACAACTTATATGAACCACTCGCATGTTACACTTATAAACCACTCGATGTCTACCAGACCCACAACCGACGTAGTACGTATACACAGCTTATATGAACCACTCGCATGTCTACCAGACCCACAACCGACGTAGTACGCATACACAGCTTATATGAACCACTCGCATGTCTACCAGACCCACAACCGACGTAGTACGCATACACAACTTATATGAACCAGTCGCGTGTCTACCAGACCCACAGCCGACGTAGTACGCATACACATCTTATATAAACCACTCGCATGTCTACCAGACCTACAACCGACGTAGGACTAAAACTATTCCAAAATGTTTAAAACTATGTATTTATATAGTTATTGTTTTTCATGTAAAACCACACTTATCCGAAGTGTGCGTTTTCTATGCCATCTAATATATATATATATTCATATTGTTCAGTTTGTGTTTTGTAATACAGATGTGTAATATCATGGATGGAATCCTTCGTATATCGTTTTCATTTAATAATAATCATATAATGTAGGTATGCGTTTTCTATGTCCTATTGTATATAATGTAGGTGTGCGTTTTCTATGTCCTATTGTATATAATGTAGGTATGCGTTTTCTATGTCCTATTGTATATAATGTAGGTGTGCGTTTTCTATGTCCTCTTGTATATAATGTAGGTATGCGTTTTCTATGTCCTCTAGTATATAATGTAGGTATGCGTTTTCTATGTCCTCTAGTATATAATGTAGGTTGCGTTTTCTATGTCCTATTGTATATAATGTATGTGTGCGTTTTCTATGTCCTATTGTATATAATGTAGGTATGCGTTTTCTATGTCCTATTGTATATAATGTAGGTATGCGTTTTCTATGTCCTATTGTATATAATGTAGGTGTGCGTTTTCCATGCCCTCTAGTATATCATGTAGGTTGCGTTTTCCATGCCCTCTAGTATATAATGTAGGTTGCGTTTTCTATGTCCTCTAGTATATAATGTAGGTATGCGTTTTCTATGTCCTATTGTATATAATGTAGGTGTGCATTTTCTATGTCCTCTAGTATATAATGTAGGTATGCGTTTTCAATGTCCTCTAGTATATAATGTAGGTATGCGTTTTCTATGTCCTCTAGTATATAATGTAGGTGTGCGTTTTCTATGTCCTCTAGTATATAATGTAGGTATGCGTTTTCTATGTCATCTAGTATATAATGTAGGTATGCGTTTTCTATGTCCTCTAGTATATAATGTAGGTATGCGTTTTCTATGTCCTATTGTATATAATGTAGGTGTGCGTTTTCTATGTCCTCTAGTATATAATGTAGGTATGCGTTTTCTATGTCCAATTGTATATACTGTAGGTGTGCGTTTTCTATGTCCTATTGTATATACTGTAGGTGTGCGTTTTCTATGGCCTATTGTATATAATGTAGGTGTGCGTTTTCTATGTCCTATTGTATATAATGTAGGTGTGCGTTTTCTATGTCCTCTAGTATATAATGTAGGTGTGCGTTTTCCATGCCCTCTAGTATATAATGTAGGTTGCGTTTTTCTATGTCCTATTGTATATAATGTATGTGTGCGTTTTCTATGTCCTATTGTATATAATGTAGGTGTGCGTTTTCTATGTCCTCTAGTATATAATGTAGGTGTGCGTTTTCCATGCCCTCTAGTATATAATGTAGGTTGCGTTTTCTATGCCCTCTAGTATATAATGTAGGTGTGCGTTTTCTATGTCCTCTAGTATATAATGTAGGTGTGCGTTTTCTATGTCCTCTAGTATATACTGTATGTGTGCGTTTTCTATGCCCTCTAGTATATAATGTAGGTATGCGTTTTCAATGTCCTCTAGTATATAATGTAGGTGTGCATTTTCTATGTTCTCTAGTATATAATGTAGGTATGCGTTTTCAATGTCATCTAGTATATAATGTAGGTATGCGTTTTCTATGTCCTATTGTATATAATGTAGGTGTGCGTTTTCTATGTCCTCTAGTATATAATGTAGGTATGCGTTTTCTATGTCCTCTAGTATATAATGTAGGTATGCGTTTTCTATGTCCAATTGTATATAATGTAGGTGTGCGTTTTCTATGTCCTCTAGTATATAATGTAGGTATGCGTTTTCTATGTCCTGTTGTATATAATGTAGGTGTGCGTTTTCTATGTTCTCTAGTATATAATGTAGGTATGCGTTTTCTATGTCATCTAGTATATAATGTAGGTATGCGTTTTCTATGTCCTCTAGTATATAATGTAGGTATGCGTTTTCTATGTCCTATTGTATATAATGTAGGTGTGCGTTTTCTATGTCCTCTAGTATATAATGTAGGTATGCGTTTTCTATGTCCTCTAGTATATAATGTAGGTATGCGTTTTCTATGTCCAATTGTATATACTGTAGGTGTGCGTTTTCTATGTCTTATTGTATATACTGTAGGTGTGCGTTTTCTATGTCCTATAGTATATAATGTAGGTTGCGTTTTCTATGTCCTCTAGTATATAATGTAGGTGTGCGTTTTCTATGTCCTCTAGTATATAATGTAGGTGTGCGTTTTCCATGCCCTCTAGTATATAATGTAGGTGTACGTTTTCTATGTCTTCTAGTATATAATGTAGGCGTGCGTTTTCTATGTCCTCTAGTATATAATGTAGGTGCGTGTTTTCTATGTCCTCTAGTATATAATGTAGGTGTGCGTTTTCTATGTCCTCTAGTATATAATGTAGGTGCGTTTTCTATGTCCTCTAGTATATAATGTAGGTGTGCGTTTTCTATGTCCTCTAGTATATAATGTAGGTGTGCGTTTTCTATGTCCTCTAGTATATAATGTAGGTGTGCGTTTTCTATGTCCTCTAGTATATAATGTAGGTGTGCGTTTTCTATGTCCTCTAGTATATAATGTAGATGTGCGTTTTCTATGTCCTCTAGTATATACTGTAGGTGTGCGTTTTCTATGTCCTCTAGTATATAATGTAGGTGTGCGTTTTCTATGTCCTCTAGTATATACTGTAGGTGTGCGTGTTCTATGTCCTCTAGTATAGTTCTCATTATTCAGTTCGCAATTGTTCCTCGTATATAGAATTTAAATTTAAATATTGGTTAGATAGTTCATATTAAGTTATATAAATATTACAATGGGGTAGCACAATTAACGATCCTGGGCTGGTGTTGTCGAGAGAGTATTTAATTTTAGTCGAAATAAATGCAATATGTAGCTTGTATCAGAGATAAGAACATGCATTTGTTACACGGATATGTAAAGTTGCCCGTCGTGAGAATAACTTACCATGATACTGACAGCGTCTGATGTGTCTGGAAGTCTAGCGACCATGGATTTATTACACAGAAATGTAAAGTTGCCCGTCGTGAAAATAACGTACCATGATACTGACATCGTTTGATGTGTCTGGAAGTCTAGCGACGATGGATTTGCTACACGGATATGTAAAGTTGCCCGTCGTGAGAATAAGTACCATGATACTGACATCGTTTGATGTGTCTGGAAGTCTAGCGACGATGGATTTGTTACACGGAAATGTAAAGTTTCCCGTGGTGAGAATAACTTACCATGATACTAAAAGCGTCAGGTGTAAGTCTAGCGACGACGGATTTGTTACACGGGTATGTAAAGTTGCCCGTCGTGAGAATAACTTACCATGATACTAACAGCGTCTGATGTGTCTGGAAGTCTAGCGACGATGGATTTGTTACACGGGTATGTAAAGTTGCCAGCCGTGAGCAAAATGGGTGCTGGAATGTTATACATGTAGTTAGAACATTCTATAATGAGGTGTTTTTGTAGTATACAAGAATCGCGAGACAAAATAGGTGGAGAGATGTTTCTTCATCTAGGAGAACTCAACAGTTAGTATTTACTTGGTAAAATTGTATTGCATTTCAGCACAGTAAAAAATTACTTTTAATATAACGTAAAACGTCACACAACGACGGAGATTTTAAAATGTTTGTCTGTAAGTATAATTTGATTTGGAATAACAACGATTAATAAATCGACCAGTTTGTAAGATATTACAGGCCAATAAAACGCCTGTAACAGACTGGTATTATTTGCTTTCGTAGAAATTCATCTTTATTACACTATATACATTCACAAATCAATACGACTGTCCGATTAGCGCAGTGGTTAGCGCGCTCGCTTCTCACCAATGTGACTCGGGTTCGATCCTCGGACCGGGAAGTATGTGAGATGGTACGATGGTCGCCAGATCGGACATCAATACATGTACACAAACTCAAAGAATAGGAAAGGATTAAAACGGAAGCAGACCTTATATAGTTTCTCTCCTTGAGAATTCATCGTTGAAATAAAAGGTGAGATATCACTTATTGAAAGTAGTTGAATATCACATTTAGTATCTCTGCTTAACTCCATTGTAATGCTTCCCAGTGGAAGTCGTGATAGCGCAGTGCATGCGCGTTCGCTTCAGCGAAAGGTCCGGAGTTCGAGCCCCGCTGGAGCGATTACGAGTGTGCCCTTAGGTAAGGCATTTAATTTCCACGTTGCCTCTTCTCTCTCCCTTGTGGCGATGGATTCCACCAGGAATGAGGTCTCGAGAGTGATTAATATAAGTTGTAAGAACTTGTTTCGCAATCGAGCTAAACTAAATTTGTATAAACCAATGCTTCCCAGCGACTATAATTTGAAATGTCGTCAACGTCAACGTTTCCGGACTCGAGCCGCAATTGACGTTTGTTTCTGACTAACGCCATTTAACGGCACATGTTAGTATAGTGTTCTGTCATAAAAATACAAGTCTCAGCCAATCAAAATTGTTTGTCTAAGTGTGTGTTGGCCATGAAAACAGAAAACCCTTACATAACTTTGTATAATGTTTTTTCGAATGAACGAACGAAAGAACGAACGAACGAACGAACGATATAGTTTTCTTTATAGTCGCCTCCGCCGAGGCATTTGGGCGAATGGTTTCTCTAAGTACATTACGTTGTCATCTAAGTTGCTTATGTTGACAACTGAACAGGCATCATCCGTTCTTCTTAGGGTGACACATTCTGTGTTCATCTTTCGAAGGGGTCCCTTTTAGAGCCACACCCTTCACGATTTGACAGCTCACAGCAGCAATAATTCCGGTTTCTTCGCTGGTGTCCTCGCGTCATCAAGTAGTCAACGTCCCACCGTCTTCCTTGAAGGAGAACCGTCCCCTTGAAGGAAAACCGCCCACTTGAAGGAGCCGGCTAAACACTAAACCAGCTATCCGCCGTCGCAAGCACCGAGCATTGCTGTCTCGCCTAGTAAGTTACTATGTTTATACTCGTGTAGAGTCACATGACTTCTACTGGTCTGATGGTGCGGCTTCCGACAGCGAGGTCATTGACCCATATTCGTGCACGTTGTGGATGAGAGACCTGTGCCCAAGGTTATAACGCTTTTCTCAGATCTCAAACTCAAGCTCAAGAGATTTGATTGGTTGATTCTGAGTTTACTGTCAGCTGAACCAATCAGAAGCTTGAGACTGAGTTTTGAATATGGAGAAAGCTTTATAACCTCCAGGTCTGGATGTGTATTCTGTGAAATATAACTCTGTATATGTGCTTATGTAATAATAAATTGGATTGATAAATTACTTACCATTACAACTGGACATTACTAATCTGTGAATGATACTGTCTAAAGCTTGAAATCCTTGGACCATTCTTACAGTCCGACATGATGGTTCGTCTACCAGCTGTTTAATGGCTTCCTCATTGTTACTTGTGTCGTTGCCTTGTACCTCCACCGCCATCATGGTTATACCTATACAGTAAGGTAATAATTAAAGGGTAGGGGTTCCTTTGCTACTTGTGTCGTTGCCTTGTACCTCCACCGCCATCAGGGATATATACAGTAAAGTAATAATTAAAGGGTAGGGGTTCCTTTGCTACTTGTGTCGTTGCCTTGTAGCTCCACCGCCATCATGGTTATATACAGTAAAGTAATAATTAAAGGGTAGGGGTTCCTTTGCTACTTGTGTCGTTGCCTTGTACCTCCTCCGCCATCATGGTTATATACAGTAAAGTAATAATTAACGGGTAGGGGTTCCTTTGCTACTTGTGTCGTTGCCTTGTACCTCCACCGCCATCAGGGATATATACAGTAAAGTAATAATTAACGGGTAGGGGTTCCTTTGCTACTTGTGTCGTTGCCTTGTACCTCCACCGCCATCATGGTTATACCTATACAGTAAAGTAATAATTAACGGGTAGGGGTTCCTTTGCTACTTGTGTCGTTGTCTTGTACCTCCTCCGCCATCATGGTTATATACAGTAAAGTAATAATTAACGGGTAGGGGTTCCTTTGCTACTTGTGTCGTTGCCTTGTACCTCCACCGCCATCAGGGATATATACAGTAAAGTAATAATTAACGGGTAGGGGTTCCTTTGCTACTTGTGTCGTTGCCTTGTACCTCCACCGCCATCATGGTTATACCTATACAGTAAAGTAATAATTAACGGGTAGGGGTTCCTTTGCTACTTGTGTCGTTGCCTAGTACTTCCACCGCCATCAGGGATATATATATACAGGAAAGTAATAATTAAAGGGTAGGGGTTCCTTTGCTACTTGTGTCGTTGTCTTGTAGCTCCACCGCCATCAGGGATATATACAGTAAAATAATACTTAAAGGGTATGGGTTCCTTTGCTACTTGTGTCGTTGCCTTGTACCTCCACCGCCATCAGGGATATATACAGTAAAGTAATAATTAACGGGTAGGGGTTCCTTTGCTACTTGTGTCGTTGCCTTGTACCTCCACCCCCATCAGGGATATATCTATACAGGTAAGTAATAATTAACGGTTAGGGGTTCCTTTGCTACTTGTGTCGTTGTCTTGTACCTCCACCGCCATCAGGGATATATACAGTAAAGTAATAATTAACGGTTAGGGGTTCCTTTGCTACTTGTGTCGTTGTCTTGTAGCTCCACCGCCATCAGGGATATATACAGTAAAGTAATAATTAAAGGGTAGGGGTTCCTTTGCTACTTGTGTCGTTACCTTGTACCTCCACCGCCATCATGGTTATACCTATACAGTAAGGTAATAATTAGAGGCAAGTACAAGGCAACGACACAAGTAGTAAAGGAACCCCTAATAATTGGGGAATTGAATTATGTGTTGGACGCTATCTAGCCTGCTTACAGAAGGTCGATTGTTCTACCCGGTTGGCCGTACGTGTTTAAAATACTGTTTGCATGGGCACCTGAGGTCTTCCCCAATGAGTAACAATTGGAGTAACGCTATAGCAACTATTGGTGAGACGTTAAACCCAAATGAAAACAAAACAGAACATGTCCCAAATGAAAACAAAACAGAACATGTCCCAAATGAAAACAAAACAGAACATGTCCCAAATGAAAACAAAACAGAACATGTCCCAAAAGAAGAAAAAACAGAACATGTCCAAAATGAAAACAAAACAGAACATGTCCAAAATGAAAACAAAACAGAACATGTCCAAAATGAAAACAAAACAGAACATGTCCAAAATGAAAACAAAACAACATGTTCCAAATGAAAACAAAACAGAACATGTCCCAAATGAAAACAAAACAGAACATGTCCCAATTGAAAACAAAACAGAACATGTCCCAAATGAAAACAAAACAGAACATGTCCCAAATGAAAACAAAACAGAACATGTCCCAAATGAAAATGAGAACATTAAATGGATATTTGCTTTGTTCAGTACAAGCAGACTTGCCTGAAATACAACGTATAATAAGGGACCACTTGCATAAAGAGATCACTTGTATAAAGAGATCACTTGTATTAAGAGACCACTTGTATTAAGAAACCAATTGTATAAAGAGACACCTTGTATTAAGAGACCACTTGTATTAAGAAACCAATTGTATAAAGAGACACCTTGAATTAAGAGACCACTTGTATAAAGATACACCTTGTATTAAGAGACCACTTGTATAAAGAGACCACTTGTATTAAGAAACCACTTGTATAAAGAGACCACTTGTATTAAGAAACCACTTGTATAAAGAGACAACTTGTATTAAGTGACCACTTGTATTAAGAGTCCACTTGTATACAGAGACAACTTGTATTAAGAAACCACTTGTATAAAGAGACACCCTATATTAAGAGACCACTTGTATAAAGAGACCACTTGTATTAAGAAACCACTTGTATAAAGAGACAACTTGTGTTAAGTGACCACTTTTATAAAGAGATCACTTGTATTAAGTGACCACTTGTATAAAGAGACCACTTGTATTAAGAAACCACTTGTATAAAGAGACACATTGTATTATTAAGGGACCACTTGTATTAAGAAACCACTTTTATAAAGAGACCACTTGCATTAAGAGGCCACTTGTATAAAGAGACCACTTGTATTAAGAAACCACTTGTATAAAGATACCACTTGTATTAAGAGGCCACTTGTATAAAGAGACCACTTGTATTAAGAGACCACTTGTATAAAGTGACCACTTGTATTAAGAAACCACTTGTATAAAGAGATCACTTGTATTAAGTGACCACTTGTATAAAGAGACACCTTGTATTAAGTGACCACTTGTATAAAGAGACAACTTGTATTAAGAAACCACTTGTATAAAGAGATCACTTGCATTAAGAGACCACTTGTATAGACCACTTGTATTAAGTGACCACTTGTATAAAGAGACACCTTGTATTAAGTGACCACTTGTATAAAGAGACAACTTGTATTAAGAAACCACTTGTATAAAGAGATCACTTGTATTAAGAGACCACTTGTATAGACCACTTGTATTAAGAGACCACTTGTATTAAGAAACCAATTGTATAAAGAGACACCTTATATTAAGAGGCCACTTGTATAAAGAGACCACTTGTATTAAGAAACCACTTGTATAAAGAGACACCTTGTATTAAGAGACCACTTGTATTAAGAGTCCACTTGTATAAAGAGACAACTTATATTAAGAAACCACTTGTATAAATAGACACCTTGTATTAAGAGACCACTTGTATTAAGAGTCCACTTGTATAAAGAGACAACTTGTATTAAGAAACCACTTGTATAAATAGACACCTTGTATTAAGAGACCACTTGTATAAAGAGATCACTTGTATCAAGAAGCCACTTGTATATAGATATGCCGTGTATTAAGAGACCACTTGTATTAAGAAACCACTTGTATAAAGAGACAACTTGTGTTAAGTGACCACTTTTATAAAGAGATCACTTGTATTAAGTGACCACTTGTATAAAGAGATCACTTGTATTAAGTGACCACTTGTATTAAGAGTCCACTTGTATAAAGAGACCACTTGTATAAAGAGACAACTTGTGTTAAGTGACCACTTTTATAAAGAGACCACTTATATTAAGAGACCATGTATAAAGAGACCACTTTTTTCAGTTCCCGGTTGTGTTGCTAAAGAACAAATTCGCCTGCACTAAGAGACCGTTCCTGCTTAGAGACCACTTTTTTCAGTTCCCGGTTGTGTTGCTAAAGAACAAATTAGCCTGCACTAAGAGACCGTTCCTGCTTAGAGACCACTTTTTTCAGTTCCCGGTTGTGTTGCTAAAGAACAAATTAGCCTGCACTAAGAGACCGTTCCTGCTTAGAGACCGCTTTTCGCCCTTCCCTTTGGTGGTCTCTTAATACAAGTTTGACTGTAAAACATTGTAATTTATTGTATCGAGTGAGCTCTGAAATAATGTATTGTCACGAATGGCGTAGAAAAACTATCAGCAGAAAGGAATGTAAACACAACATTAACTAACAGGCACACGACAAGACACATATATTTTCCTGCTGTTCACGATGAAATAATGTGCCATTCTTGTGTTATTTGACCGATCTCCATCAAATAAAAAGTATTTGTTGATAGAATAAGGTCTTCCGGTCTGGACCACAAGGTCATATCAGTGATCTGGTCGTTTTTACCAAGTTTCTCGTCGATGTTTATGCATACGCGTTTCATTTCCGTTGGTTGCCTTCAGTAAACATTACTTATATATGACCATAGGGCAAACACAAATAATGTGTGTCTTGTCGATGTTTCTGCATACATGTTTCATTTCCGTTGGTTGCCTTCAGTAAACATTACTTATTATATGACCATAGGGCAAACACAAATAATGTGTGTCTTGTCGATGTTTCTGCATACATGTTTCATTTCCGTTGGTTGCCCTCAGCAAACATTACTTACTATATGACCATAGGGCAAACACAAATAATGTGTGTCTTGTGCCTGTGCTAAAACAAGTAACATAAGAAAGTGAAAACATGTTACCCTGTTTCTGTAGGTTCCTGGCCTCAGATATAGCGTAGTCCGGCTGAGTTACGTTATCTGTTAGAAGCAGTACTAAGCGTGCTGAACCATCTCGTGCTCCGTTAGCTACGGTAAACATTGTTTCTCGTGTGAATTTAAGAGAATCACCGACGGTCGTCGGACCGGAAGTGTATCGTAGACTCTGAAGTTAAAATGAAATCGCTATTTTTTTAATCTGTTTTTCTGTCTGTGTCTGAAATAGTGTTGCAGTCTACATCCGTTATGTCAAAGTCGGTTATGTCGAATTATCCGGTTATCTCGAAGTCGGATCAAAGTCCCGTTTCAGACACTATCATCCTACATATAACTGGCTCCGTTTATATAGAATTGCGTTAAGTCAAACTTCGGTTATGTCGAAGTATTTTGTTCGGTCCGACGGAATTCGACATAACGGATGTAGACGTATATTGATCATGCTAATACGGCACAGCGCGCCTCCTGCCTCGCGACTGGACCATCCGCGGTGTAATCGATCGATAGATGAGGTCGAGCTTCGCTATAACCACGTTTGTTGTGTCTTTTTTAAGTTTAAGCTTTATTTATTTTACAACGATTGCGAAGCAAGTTTTAACAACTTATATTAATCACTCTCATTGGCGCGGATGTAAGCGTATATGTGGTCATTCGTGTGGGAGGAAACCGGAGTACCCAGAGAAAACCCATCTGTCCGACCCTGGTTACATTGTTGTGTCTTTAAGCAAGATATTTAAATCTACATGATCTCTTCTCCCGCCATCATGGTCACGGATGGTATTGAGAATGAGCCCTTAAGAGCGAACCACTTGTGTGTGTGTGTTTTACGTTTATTTATCGTCGCTACCGGTTGCCCATATGAGCGACGCCTCCTGAGCAGATTAGTCATTTTAGATGTTTGGAGAATAGTGCAATGATACAGACAGAGGCCCATTCCAGAATCTCCTCTGGTTCTCTGGCACGGTGTAAAGCACTGACACGAGACCTCGGTTTAACGTCTCATCTGAAAGACTGGTCTTTTTATTAGGGTCAGAGGGGGGATCGAACCTGCGATCCCTGGATTACCAGTCCAACGTGTTACCACTGGACTACAGATCCGTCTGTTAAAGAACTTGTTTCACCTAAAACCATATGGTATTTCTCTATCACTCATGGCGGTGGATTCCATCAGGAATGAGGTCTCGTGAACGATCAAATAATGTTATAAGTACTTGCTTCACAATCGAGCTATAAGAAATGTGTTGAATTCTTTCAAGTGAGGAAGTTATTCAGCTCGCTTGTAGAAGGTCGGAGGTTGTACACGGGTGCGTGCCTGAAAAACTGCTCGGAGGGGAACCCGGGGTCTTTCCCAATCAATAACAGCTGGCGAATCTCCAAAACAAATAAACTCTTTTCTAAAAATAAGTTTTGTCTTTCCCTGAGCTACTCATTAGGACTATTTGCAATGAGAGACAACTCATATTTTCTATTACCTCCCTTGGCAGATACAGTCTGATTTATTCCAAAATGTGAATAGGTCCTTTAAGTTAGATTCCTTTGTTTTTACTGTTGTTCCCTAACCAGGTGTTGCGGTATGATAATTGTGATTTTATCAAAATCATGTTAATTAATTGATAGCATTGTTTTACAAATACACGTACCCATTGCATATAATGTAGGAGATCTGTCGAGATATAGTAATTCAATAATCATATAAAGCGATAGTGGAATACAATTGCTAGAATGTTGTGCAAAGGAAACAACGATAAAAACAGAGGAAAACACCGAGTATTTAGGGGCAGTAACTGACCGATGTCTCGCTGTTACCTTCAGTGCATTCAGCAAGGTAAATCCAGGTCTTGAACTGTTCAGATACCACCCAGCCACCGGATGTGTATTCTTTGTTACCATACCAACCCGGGTGACATCATTACTTAGTTGAAATTTCTTCAAGAAAGTTTCCAGGAAAGTTTCCAAATGTACAAGGTCTTGCGTGGAAAGTGTCCGGAAGTCCAACATGATGATTAAATCGAGGTAGTTCGCGTTAGGGCATTCTGAAAATAAATATGTTCGTATTACTATGGAAACGATCATCATGTTCTCTCGTTTCTTTTAGAGATTCATCCAGTTCAACCAAAAGGTAAATTGTTGTCTTCTGATGTCGGGGTAGACACAATTCACAATAAATATCTCCTATACGTGCATACATATATTATATTATACATTTCCATGACGGTATTACCATATCTCTACACTACAGTAAAACCTGTCTTAAGCAGCCAGCCAAGGGAATCACAGAAAGTGATTAGCACAGGCGACTGCTTAATAGAGGTATAATGTATAATAAAACAACACATTAGGAATCTGGAAGCTGTTTGCTTATTACAGATTGGCTGCTTAATGGAGGTGACAACTAACACGGGTTTGACTTATTAATGGAGGTGACAACTAACACGGGTTTGACTTATTAATGTAGGTGACAACTAACACGGGTTTGACTGTGTTAATGGAGGTGACCACTAAACAAGTTTGACTGTATTAATGTAAGTGACCACTAACAGAGGTTTGACTGTATTATTGGAGGTGACAACTATGACATCTTTGACTGTATTAATGGAGGTGACAACTAACACAGGTTTGACTGTAGTATTGGAGGTGACCACTAACACAGGTTTGACTGTATAATAGAGGTGACCACTAACACAGGTTTGACTGTATTATTGGAGGTGACCACTAACACATGTTTGACTGTATTAATGGAGGTGACCACTAACACAGGTTTGACTGTATTAATGGAGGTGACCACTAACACATGTTTGACTGTATTAATGGAGGTGACCACAAACCTAACACAGGTTTGACTGTATTAATTGAGGTGACCACTAACCTAACACAGGTTTGACTGTATTCATTGAGGTGACCACTAACACAGGTTTGAGAGTATTAATGGAGGTGACCACTACACAGGTTTGACTGTATTAATGGAGGTGACCACTAACACAGGTTTGACTGTATTGATGGAGGTGCCCGGTTTGACTGTATTAATGGCGGTGACCACTAACACATGTTTGACTGTATTAATGGAGGTGACCACTAACACAGGTTGGACTGTATTAATGGAGGTGACCACTAACACATGTTTGACTGTATTAATGGAGGTGACCACTAACACAGGTTTGACTGCATTAATGGAGGTGGCCACTAACACAGGGTTGACTGTATTAATGGAGGTGACCACTAACACAGGTTTGACTGCATTAATGGAGGTGACCACTAACCTAACACAGGTTTGACTGTATTAATTGAGGTGACCACTAACACAGGTTTGACAGTATTAATGGAGGTGACCACTACACAGGTTTGACTGTATTAATGGAGGTGACCACTAACACAGGTTTGACTGTATTGATGAAGGTGCCCGGTTTGACTGTATTAATGGCGGTGACCACTAACACAGGTTTGACTGTATTAATGGAGGTGCCCGGTTTGACTGTATTAATGGAGGTGCTCGGTTTGACTGTATTAATGGATGTGACCACTAACACATATTTGACTGTATTAATGGAGGTGACCACTAACACATATTTGACTGTTTTAATGGAGGTGACTACTAACACAGGTTTGACTGTATTAATGGAGGTGCCCGGTTTGACTGTATTAATGGAGGTGACCACTAACACATATTTGACTGTATTAATGGCGGTGACCACTAACACATGTTTGACTATATTAATGGAGGTGCCCGGTTTGACTGTATTAATGGAGGTGACCACTAACACATATATGACTGTATTAATGGAGGTGACCACTAACACATATTTGACTGTATTAATGGAGGTGACTACTAACACAGGTTTGACTGTATTAATGGAGGTGACCACTAACACAGGTTTGACTGTATTAACGGAGGTGACCACTAACACAGGGTTGACTGTATTAATGCAGGTGACCACTAATACAGGTTTGACTGCATTAATGGAGGTGACCACTAACACAGGTTTGACTGTATTAATGGAGGTGACCACTAACCTAACACAGGTTTGACT
This sequence comes from Archivesica marissinica, assembly GCA_014843695.1. Lineage (NCBI taxonomy): Eukaryota > Metazoa > Mollusca > Bivalvia > Venerida > Vesicomyidae > Archivesica > Archivesica marissinica. Next base: position 11,857,193 of record CM026400.1, on the reverse strand, counting down.
GTATTAATGGAGGTGACCACTAACACAGGTTTGACTGTATTAATGGAGGTGACCACTAACACAGGTTTGACTGTATTTAATAGTTTCTAACCTAACTTCATTTCTAATTATTAATTAGACTAACTATACTCACAGGAAAAATAAAGTGTGCACTTGATTAGATGGACAATTATATACTTATATTCACACGTAAAACAGTGTTCTGATAATAATTAACTTTCAATTAAAAGTAAAGTTGTGGAAGTCGTGATAGCGCAGTGGTAGCACGTTCGCCTCAGGTGCGAAAGGTCCGGAGTTCGAGCCCCGTTGGAGCCGTTACGATTGTGTCCTTAAGCAAGGCATTTAAATTCCACATTGCCTCTTCTCTCTCCTTCATGGCGATGGATTCCATCAGGAATGAGGTCTCGAGAGTGACTAATATAAGTTGAAAGAACTTGTTTCGCAATCGAGCTCAAATAAATTTGTATAAACTAACTAAAAGTAAAACATCGTGTAGCCAATAAATATTTAAATATTTGCACATTTTGATACTAAATTAGCCTATTTATTGCTTCTATATAATGATAAGTTTAAAATTTGCAATCTAACCAAGTGCACGCTTTCTTTTTCATGTGAGTATATATAGCAGTGGCCTATTTGAATGTGTAGGACCACTACTAAATTACCGAAGGAACAGTGGTGCTGGGGGGGGTGAGCAATGTCCCCCAGGAATAGTTTGAGTCCTAGAACGGCGATGAAGCATTCTGTCGCATTAATGCACAGTTTTAGACGTGCACATGTAAATGTATTTTTTTTAATGAATTGGGTCCAAAATTGCTATACACGGAGATAAAATGTCACATTGAATACAAGAATATGTCGTGACGTGAGATATGTGACCGCTAGTCCCGATTCTATACCATACAGACATGCTAATACCCACCACAATTTTTACTACATGTTTATACAAATTTATTTTAGCTCGATTGCGAAACAAATTCTTTCGACTTATATTAATCACTCTTGAGAACCTCATTCCTGATGGAATCCATCGCCATGAAGGAGATTGTACTGCCTGTTTTGCCTGTTTTGCCTGTTTTGTCTGTTTTGCCTGTTTGGATTTTTCATTTTCTATGGCAATCTGTAGGCCACGGCATTCGGTGCCTTATAGGAGCTACGTTGTAGGAATGAATGAATGAATGGTGTTTTACGGCGCATCGACATCTAAGGTCATGTAGCGCGCATTAAAGTTATGTTTATTATCGAGTGTATGAAATAAAATTCTATATAAGTATATGCATTATGTAAAAATTAATACTAAGAAGTTATAAAGACGTAAGATTAATTACAGGTAATATATGAATGAATGATTACTACAAAGGCATGATTAACAATTGATATCACAGCTGTTGTAGGAACGTGTGGCTCGACAGTGTTTTGACTTTCTTTGTATATATTGTATGTATATCCTGTGTAATAGAGCAAAATAACATATGATTAACTCGTTCACCGCCAATGTCGCATAAAAGCACCTTTAGTTTAAACATATTTTATTTCAAGAATCAAACATTCGACATAGTATTTAGGTGGATTGGATTGAAAGTTAAAAACTAAACTTAAAATCCTCTCCAATGGTATACAACTGTGCATAAGTTGGCGAAGAAGCACCTTTGCAATAAGACGAGAACCCGATCAGACGGAACAGAACTTGCCGTCTGATCAGGCTATATGCTGATTGCTCTTCAGACAGTGGAGCTGAAGCACCTGTCCGCATAGCAAACAATATAGATCCTGATCAGACGAGGTATTATGCTGCGGTTGATCTGGATCTATGTTGGTTGCACATTGCTTTGAATAAATTCGGCGCTGAAAGAGCTAAGCTGAGACTATAGGCGTAGCACTTGTATAGTTATGAATGAAATAATCTATGTATGTATGGAAAATAAACGGGGTTACCCGAAATGGCCTTCCATATTAAACACAAACATTTCCAGGAAGCAGAGGATTTACCTGACGAACTATTCTGTATTTTAAAAAAGTAGTCAAATGCTCTGTTTCCCACTCGTAGTACGCTCCAGATGGTAGCCTGCAGTTCGGCATGTTCCGGAATCATTCGTATATGCTTCGCCCGAAGCAGGAGAGTCACAGCAAGACCTGAATTGATAGGCTTACGGAGATCTGCCCACGTGATATCTGACCAATCAATATCGAGATTCTTTTTGATGGCTGTGTATTCCTCAAATAATTTAGGATTTTCTTTAGTGGAGTTGAACAAATCTGATCCAATCTGTAAATAGATTATAGGTCACCTGGTACAATGGCAATGACGTCACGTTTATGCAAACATTTCGTGAACATTTCGAATGCGTCTTTCTGTTTACTTATGCAACGATTTGTGCGATATTAATTTCTGGATATTTCTAGTTTTATGAGTACTGAATATATGTATGTGTACAGCAATTTATACTCAGTACGTTAATAACGTGATACAACGTGACACAACGTGACACATATACTTTGTAGCATAGCTTATTAAGTACCGGTGATAGTTCGTTCGAAATTATTTTATTATAACCTGTGTATGGATTATTACATCTTGGTTTGATTCATTTAAGAGTAATGGCTGACTCTGTATCTGCGTTCACAATTATAGTTGGACTAATTAGCACATATTAGCCCTAAACGACTACCTCCCCTGAAGAGCAGAATCCAATGAGAGACCTCGGTCAGTTAATGCCACTGAATACTCTCTAAAAGAAGATAGGTCCTATTAAGTGTGTCTTCTGTTTTTATCATTGTTTCCTTTGCACAACACGCTAGCAATTATCGGTCAGTTACTGCCACTGAATACTCTCTAAAAGTAGATAGGTCCTATTAAGTGTTTCCTCTATTTTTATCGTTGTTTCTTTTGCACAACATGCTAGCAATTATATTCCACTATAGCTCTTATGATTATTAAATTATATCTCGACAGATAGCCTGCAGTATATGCAATGGGTACTTATTTATAAAAGAATGTTTTCAGTTAATTAACACGATTTGGATATAATCACATTTATCATACCGCAACATCTGGTTAGGGAACAACAGTAAAAACAAAGGATTCTAACTAAAAGGACCTATTCACATGTTGGAATAAATCAGATGTTATCTGCCAAGGGAGGTAATAGAAAATTAGAGATGTCTCTCATTGTAAACAAACATCGCGTCGCAACGAATTACAATACCACGTGACAAATGACCATTCGAAATTTTAAATTCAAAGACACAGTTGTGGGTAAACATATATGCTAAACAGTAACCACATGATGAAGGAATGGTTATGTCTCAATGCCAAAATACTTTACCTATAAGATATAACACGGGGAGGGCTGTAAATAATGTTGTTATAACTTGTAGCCCAACCCATTTGCTTTTTCCCTCGACAAAAAAATATTTCGTATACTGCAATCATATAATTATATATTAATCTCTGATTTGTTCTTAGTATTGTATGTATATATGTAATATAAAGTATGCAAAAATGCAATAAAATATTATTAAACAAAAATTATAGCATATTTAATAAATATACTGTCCGATTAGAACAGTGGTTAGCTCGCTCGCTTCTCACCAATGCAACCCGGGTTCGATCCTCGGACCGGGAAGTATGTAAGATGGTACGGTGGTCGCCAGATTGGACAGGTGGATTTTCTCCGGGTATTCCGGTTTCCTCCCACACGAATGACCACATATACGCTTTCATCCGCGCCAACGAGAGTGATTAATATAAGTTGTTTGAACTTGCTTCGCAATCGTTGTAAAATAAATCAAGTTTAAGCTTTAAAATAAACAAGTCGCCCACATGTCTCATGAAGTATGAAATAAATAAAAGTTAAAAATTATACTTTCAGTGATGTGTAAACCCCCTTGTAGTTTAATAACAAAATACTTACATTCCAAATACCACCGTTATATCCCTGTCTGTACGTGCGAACGTCTGTCCCATAACCAGTTTCAATATCAGCCATACGGCGTAGAAATATCTCGTTGTCAAGGAGACACGTTCGACCAATCAAATCAACGACATGGTCAACAACCTGCGGAGAACATTTTATGCTATTACAAAGAGGGGCACTATTTTATACACAGTAAGAACAAAGTGGTTAAATTCTGGCAAGTAGAAGAGTAGCCAATCAATGTACACATGGTAGTACTTACTCCGAACCAATCAGAATTCATTAAGATTAGCCAATCAATACATCATGAAATAGTACTCACTCCAAACCAATCAGAATTCATTAAGATTAGCCAATCAATACATCATGGAATAGTACTCACTCTGAACCAATCAGAATTCACTAAGATTAGCCAATCAATACATCATGAAATAGTACTCACTCCGAACCAATCAGAATTCACTAAGATTAACCAATCAAATCATCATGAAATAGTACTCACTCCGAACCAATCAGAATTCATTAAGATTAGCCAATCAATACACCATGGAATAGTACTCACTCTGAACCAACCAGAATTCATTAAGATTAGCTAATCAATACACCATGAAATAGTACTCACTCCGAACCAATCAGAATTCACTAAGATTAGCTAATCAATACATCATGAAATAGTACTCACTCCAAACCAATCAGAATTCATTAAGATTAGCCAATCAATACATCATGTAATAGTACTCACTCCGAACCAATCAGAATTCACTAAGATTAACCAATCAAAACATCATGCAATAGTACTCACTCCGAACCAATCAGAATTCATTAAGATTAGCCAATCAATACACCATGGAATAGTACTCACTCTGAACCAATCAGAATTCATTAAGATTAGCTAATCAATACACCATGAAATAGTACTCATTCCGAACCAATCAGAATTCACTAAGATTAGCTAATCAATACATCATGAAATAGTACTCACTCCGAACCAATCAGAATTCACTAAGATTAGCCAATCAATACACCATGAAATAGTACTCACTCCGAACCAATCAGAATTCACTAAGATTAGCCAATCAATACATCATGAAATAGTACGCATTCCGAACCAATCAGAATTCACTAAGATTAACCAATTAATACATCATGAAATAGTACTCACTCCGAACCAATCAGAATTCACTAAGATTAGCCAATCAATACATCATGGAATAGTACTCACTCTGAACCAATCAGAATTCACTAAGATTAGCCAATCAATACATCATGAAATAGTACTCACTCCGAACCAATCAGAATTCACTAAGATTAACCAATCAAATCATCATGAAATAGTACTCACTCCGAACCAATCAGAATTCATTAAGATTAGCCAATCAATACACCATGGAATAGTACTCACTCTGAACCAACCAGAATTCATTAAGATTAGCTAATCAATACACCATGAAATAGTACTCACTCCGAACCAATCAGAATTCACTAAGATTAGCTAATCAATACATCATGAAATAGTACTCACTCTGAACCAATCAGAATTCACTAAGATTAGCTAATCGATACATCATGAAATAGTACTCACTCCGAACCAATCAGAATTCACTAAGATTAGCCAATCAATACATCATGAAATAGTACGCATTCCGAACCAATCAGAATTCACTAAGATTAACCAATTAATACATCATGAAATAGTACTCACTCCAAACCAATCAGAATTCATTAAGATTAGCCAATCAATACATCATGTAATAGTACTCACTCCGAACCAATCAGAATTCACTAAGATTAACCAATCAAAACATCATGCAATAGTACTCACTCCGAACCAATCAGAATTCATTAAGATTAGCCAATCAATACACCATGGAATAGTACTCACTCTGAACCAATCAGAATTCATTAAGATTAGCTAATCAATACACCATGAAATAGTACTCATTCCGAACCAATCAGAATTCACTAAGATTAGCTAATCAATACACCATGAAATAGTACTCACTCCGAACCAATCAGAAGTCACTAAGATTAGCCAATCAATACATCATGAAATAGTACGCATTCCGAACCAATCAGAATTCACTAAGATTAACCAATTAATACATCATGAAATAGTACTCACTCCGAACCAATCAGAATTCACTAAGATTAGCTAATCAATACATCATGAAATAGTACTCACTCTGAACCAATCAGAATTCACTAAGATTAGCCAATCAATACACCATGAAATATACTAGAGGACATAGAAAACGCACACCTACATTATATGATTAGTATTATATGAAAACGAAACACGAAGGATTCCAGCAACGATATATCACAACTAAAATATTCCAAAATGTTTAAAACTATGTATTTATATAATAGTCATTGTTTTTTTTTTTATTTTATATTTTCAGGATATCGATATTTATGCTGATAAAATGGTGTTTTGACAAGATTCAACTTGACAAGATTTTTTTTTTTTTTTTTTTTTCAAATATTAATATAAAAAAACGGGGGCGGGCGGGGATGAAAATCTAGGAAATATTTTATTATGGCCTTAAGGACGCTATCAGCCAATGGAGAACCAACAGATTATTGATAACAAACGATAAAATAGACTATTATGTTTGAGAATCACAACACAACTCGTGTGGGGTTCTAAATGTGTTTATTATGCAGATTTGTTTTTGTTCAAGACGCTACCGGAAACACGTGTGTGTGTGCGTGTGAGAATAGCACGCCGTATAAAATCAGAAACGAGACTACTAAATTAAATAACGGTTAAACAGCACTAAACAGGACGCACGGCGTAGCCTATCATTAAAGGAACAGGTCGTCAAGTTTTACAATGATTGTATAATACGTGTTTTAGTAACTTAATTATTCATCTAATAAATTACGATCGGATTATAATTAAAAAAGATTTAGATCAAGACAATACATGTAGTATGCATGGCTGGAACTCACAACTGTGGAGGATCACCTGCAGATTAATGGAGACTTAAAATGGACGTTAAAGCGACACTCATATGGGATAAAACTATTTTACATTATGAAATGTTACGTACAATGCTACTATATGTTCTTCCATTATAATTTGAATACTTATTTTCAGTCAGTTAACAGTATGTTTCTTACAACATAACAAACTGAAAGCGAAAGTACAATTTCCTGAATCGGTTCACAACGCTGTGCGTACATTTGGAACGCATATATCTGCAATTAGAAAACAATTCTAAGACAGCTGTTTCAACACCCATTGTTGTGTCGCGCATGCGCAGTAAGCAATATTTACATGCGTTTGTTGATTAAACAATGCTCATATATGACGGTGCTATATGTATTTGAATTTCATTTTCGTTTCTGTGCGAATATTTGGATTTCGTTTTTCAGATTTTGGAAAAATATTCACAATTGAAAATTGCATTCTTTAAATTTCTGGTACATTTTACGAACACATCCTTTATTCCGATATAGTGGCGCTTTAAACGCCAGCTGTCCGATTAGCGCAGGGGAAGTCGTGATAGCGCAGTGGATGCGCGTTCGCTTCAGGTGCGAAAGGTCCGGAGTTCGAGCCCCGCTGGAGCCGTTACGATTGTGTCCTTAGGCAAGGCATTTAAATTCCACGTTGCCTCTTCTCTCCCTCGTGGCGATGGATTCCATCAGGAATGAGGTCTCGAGAGCGATTTATATAAGTTGAAAGACCTTGTTTCGCAATCGAGCTAAAATAAATTTGTATAAACTAAACTAGCGCAGGGGTTAGCGAGCTCGCTCACAAATGCAACCCGCGTTCGATCAAATTATGTGAGATGATACGAGAAGTATGTGAGATGGTACGGTGGTCGCCAGATCGGACACGTGGGTTTTCTCCGGGTACTCCGGTTTCATCCCACATGAATGACCACATTTACGCTTTCATCCGCGCCAACGAGAGTGATTAATATAAGTTGTTAAAGCTTGTTTCGCAATCGTTGTAAAATAAATAAAGTTTAAATTTTAAGCACCAGCTACAGAAAATAAAATGCTTGGGTATTAGGAGGAAGAAGTGGTGAATAGTGTGGCGTCCAGGTCCAGTGTCGGATTTGGAATCGAGCGGTCCCGGGTTCGATACTCAGTCAGGTCACGTATGTAGTGTCATTGAGCACACATTGCTTAGTACTGGTTAACCGCTTAGGTCGGCTAAGCCTGTCCAGGAAAACATGTCTAGGTTCCCGCACGGGGTTTGACATTAATGGAACATACATAGAATATAGGAACTATAAACGCATATTTACCTCCACTCCACTCGCTCCATCTTCAAACACACGTTCCTCGAACCCTGCAATCCCACGACACGTGCACAATAACAGCGATAGAATACGTACATAGCGTAACATTTTGCTACCTAATGAATACATCTCTAGAACAGAACTTGAGAAATAGCTACTCAATATGCGATGCGTGACTGGGTGCGTGACTGAGTGCGTGACAGTTAGAAATACCGTTATCTCCCACATGTACTAGGATGGTTATATCAGCTCTCACTTCGGTGGTAATTAATATGAAAATGAATGCTTTGATTTATATTTCGACGTCCGTATCTGTATAATACGGTAGACATTCTATTGATGCTGTGCTATCTTATCGCCAGTTGTTTATTTGACTTAGATGACGTACAGGGCGGTAGAATACTAAATATAACACCTTATTCAAATGTGAAAAACTCCTCCTTTTCAGGTGTGTCTAAATACGCAAATACAGTCAAACCTGTCTTAAGCAGCCAGCCAAGGGAATCAGAGAATGTGGCTGCTTAGCACAGGTGGCTGCTTAATAGAGGTCAAATATATAATAAAACAACCGATAGGGAATCTGGAAACTGGCTGCTTAATACAGGTTGGCTGCTTAATGGAGGTGACCACTAACACAGGTTTGACTATATTGTGATATCAATTGTTAATCATGCCTTTGTAGTAATCATTCATTCATATATTACCTGTAATTAATCTTACGTCTTTATAACTTCTTAGTATTAATTTTTACGTAATGCATATACTTATATAGAATTTTATTTCATACACTCGACAATAAGTATAACTTTAAGGCCGTTTCACACTTACACCGAAACGAAACCGTAACGGAAACGAAACCGATTTCCATCGTTTCGTTTTCGGGAGGCCTTTCACATTTGAGCCGATTCCGTGGACGAAATCTATGACTACTTTACACGTTGTGAAATTCTTTGTGTATCACAGATGCATTGCATAGAACTATACTGTATGTGATTCAATTCAGTGATATTTAAGTTAACAATTCAATATGGATGTACATGTAGCCACAGATGACAGTGATGATGAAATGCTACTGATGGGCTATCATATTTTAAGAAGACGTAGGCAAAGAAGAAAATGGGTACATGAAATCAACACTAGATGTGAAGAATTGGGTGAATACCATAAGCTAATTCAGGAACTAAGAGCACATCCAGACAAATTTTACACATACTTTCGTATGAGCCCGGAAAAATTTGACGAACTTGTTGAAATATTAACACCTAGGCTCCACCGTCAGACGACACGTTTTAGAAAACCTATTGGTGTACCTGAACAACTTGCGATATGTTTCCGCTTTTTAAGTACTGGTGATGCATTTACAACCATCGCATACAGTTTTCGATGTGGCATTAGTACAGTAAGTGATGCTGTCTATGAAGTTTGCGATGCATTATGGGAGTCTCTCAGTGACACTTTACTCCCTGTTCCAACTGAAGAATCATGGTTGGAAGGCGCAAGAAGATTTGAAGAAAGATGGAACTTCCCTCACTGCATCGGTGCTATCGACGGAAAACATGTGACAATTGAAGCACCTCCAAATTCCGGATCCTTATATTTCAATTATAAGAAGACATTCTCTATAGTGTTGTTAGCTATAGTAGACGCAGACTACCTATTCACAGCCGTAGATATAGGGAGTTTTGGCAGCAGCAGTGACAGTGGAATTTTAAACAAATGTCCCATGGGGATAGCCCTTGAGCAACAACAGTTTAACATACCACCTGCAGAGCCATTACGAAATGCTGAGGAACACGGCCCGTTACCGTATGTGATTGTTGGAGATGAAGGATTTCCGCTGAAAGATTACATGCTACGACCATACCCTGGAAAAAACTTATCAGAGGACAAACGTATCTTTAACTACAGGTTGTCGCGCGCTCGACGAATATCAGAAAATGCCTTTTGTTTGTTAACTCAACGCTGGAGGATATACAACAGGAGACTACGTTTGCATCCTGACAATGCCACTAAAGTAGTTAAAGGTACAATAGTGTTACATAACTTTATCCAAAAGGATTCTATTGGACAACATGGGATGGATGACAGTGGAATGCCACAAGCAGTTTGCGAAGGGAATCAAGAAAATGCTGGGCTTCACAGCATACCACAAGTGTCTACACGTAACAGACCAAAGGCACATTCTGTCCAAGTTAGGAATCGGTACAAAGATTACTTCGGTTCAGAGGAAAGAGCTGTACCATGGCAGTATTCAATAATTCGAGGGGAACGTTAAATGGACGTTCGTATAAAGACGAAAACATAAGTGAATAATGATGTGTATATTCAGGTGCACAAATGCTACTGAAATAGGAACCTCAATCAAGTTAGTGATATCAAGTAACTGAATGTGTGATATCAAACATTGCGTTTGTGATAGAACATATTCCATTATTTGATAGCATATATATGAATCGGTGATATGACAGTCAATAGATTCATAGTGATGTCTTCATCAGAAACTGTAATTAACACTTACAACAGCGTCTCATATAAACATCAACTTTATCTTAGAGATTGGTATACGTTTGGTATACACCACCATCATATGATTGTTGAACACTATCAGTATCGCTGCCTGTGCCTCTATTATTACTGATTGGTGGTTGTTGGTTGAAGACATATCCCTGCTGCTGTGACGCCGGTTGTTGATATGGCACTTGCATACGAAGTTGCTGTTGCCGAGGCATCTCTCCTCGTGTAGGCGACAGGTCATCCGATTCAAGGAACAACCCTTGAATTGCATACTTTATGCGATTCTTTTTGTTCAGCGGCATTCCCTTAAAATTCGGAAGCAAACTCAACAGCCAAAGCTTATCAGCCTCAGCATCCTTATCAGCTTCTGGTTCTTGCTTCTCTTGCTTCTCTTGCTTTTTCTTTAAATATGACATGTACAATGATTCCAGCTCATCATTAGGCATACGTTTCTTCTGCCTTCTACCTGGAGTTAACTTCGGACCGACCACTTCTTGCTGTGTAGACGCTCTCGAAGGTGGTCGAGATGAAGTTCCACTTTCGTCTTCAATGGACGCATCATTATCTGACTGTGACTCATCATCTTGTCCTCCTGGTTCCATCTCTGGAATGTTGCTGACTGTACTGAAACACAGAATATATTGTATTAGCACAATCCAACACCCCGCACAGGTGAAAGACCTACGTGGAAACGAAATACACCATAATTTTCCACATTATAGGGGGCAATTATGGTGTATTCAGTTCTCAGACGCGTCTTTCACCAGTGCATCCGCGGTGTTCACCCACATGTAGAACAACGTTCTAAAAACGATGAGCCGATGAGTTAAAGATGGTCGATGTAGACCCTTCCACATGTGAAAGACACGTACCTATGATACAAAGAACTAGAATAGTGCAACACATTAAGACTGAAAACGGAATACACCATAATTGCCCACATTATGTGGACAATTATGGTGTATTCCTTTGTCAAATTTAATTTGTTGCATTTTTTTTCTAGTAGCCATGCTCAGCGGGTTCCATGGATCACACAACCGTGTTGACTTGTATTGCATATTCGAAACTGTACTAGACATATTGTTATATAATAAAAATTATGGTGGTAATTGCCATCCCAGCAAACACACCGTGTCAATACAACGTTGTGGCAATGCTGACACAATGTTGCTGCTACCCTGGCATAATTTTATTATGTTGCGAAAAATAAATTACTGTGTCAACGTTGTAGAAACGTTGTCTCAAAGCTATTTTGTAATGACGAGAACGTCCTCTGAACATTAACTTGCCATTTTAGGGCCTTACAACGGTGTAATGCAGTGGCGCCACAACATTCGCGCAACGTCTAAAGCACGTTGTAACAACACCCATTTGTTAGCGGATATAACACTCACCTTTTCGGATACTCTGCAGTTGACAGAAAAGCCAGTATTTTCGCCCACTTCCAAGACTCCATCTTTCCGCGTTTTGAGGCAGAGCCACTGGAAAGTATCTTCGCGTCCTCCCTCATGTACCTCGTACGGGTATCTCTCAGGTTGCTCCATACCTTTTTCACACGCTCACCTGATATAAAAGATAAATGTCCTTAAAATTACAACACCAGGGATGGAAGGCCATCGAGCCAATTCCACCCTATAAATAACAAATATAAATATAAAAAATATAAGAATTAAAATTACAACTGGGAGCGTATATTTCGTGCGGATGAATAGGCTGATCTGGAATTACATTGGTTGCATAGGTCACAGCCATTTTGCTTCATTCACAGCCACATAGCAATGTATAAGACGAGGCACAGCCACATACAGGTTTATGATAGTGATGCCGCCTTGAAATGGTCATTCAATATACTAGCGGACAGACAGTTCCTAGGTGCGCATGTGCTCATGCGTGAAAAAAAGTCTGCTGTATGAGCAATGACTACCTGTATTCACATACAACATAGGTAATAATCGCTCATATAGCAAACTATTTTTCAAGCACACGCGCACATGGAGAACCGTCAATGTGCACGTCTGCGTATGTATGCAGTGTTGTTGGTAATTATTATAGGTGGTAATCATTGTTTATATAGAAAAAATTGGCTTTCCCGCATACGCACACGAAAACGGACACATGGAAAACCGGACACTAGCAATGTGATTCCTGAATGACACGCACATGATGAAGAAAGTGTCACCAATTGATTGTCCATCACAGAACAATAATGATAATAATACACATGACAAGCGTTTTAAAAAAGCTAACACGTATAGTACAATAACATGCACATGTATGTATAATTTAGCACAGACCTGATAATTCTACAGACTTCCCGATGTTGTTCCATGTCACTTCCTTCAAGTCATGGTCTTTATAGTCGGCCTGAGCCTTGTCCCACAAACATCTGTAGTCTTGCACTTCTAAAATAATCGCCTCTATTGTCTCGCTTGACAATCCCTTCATGGCTTCCATGATTACTAATTAAATTATATACAACGCACGTGGTCGTTTATATGCAGTTGTGTAATTTAATTATATGTTGTGTGATGCTGGACAGACCTGGCATAGATGCTATATTTGGCCGCCGAAACCGAAAAATATAAAATCCAATTCGTGCACGTTTTCGTTTCGGCGTTCGGTTTCGGTTTCGGCGTAGATGTGAAAGCCTCCATAGGGTCCAACGTACTTATATTTTTTCGTTCCGGTTTCGGTTCGGTGTAAGTGTGAAACGGCCTTAAATGCGCGCTACATGACCTTAGATGTCGATGCGCCGTAAAACACCATTCATTCATTCATACTGTATTGGGAAACTGCTTGCTTAATACAGGCTGGCTGCTTAATGGAGGTGACCACTAACACAGGTTTGACTGTAGATCAAACATAAAAATAAAGATGTATAAGTGATAAACTTATGTTTACATTTAATTCAATACGTTGACTGTCAAATATCAAATATGACTTGCTGTAGGTCGGTGGTTCTAACCAATTTCCCACCTGTGCCTGAAATACTTATCGGAGAGCCCTTGGATCTTCCTCCACCAATTAATAGCTCTGGAGAGTGGCCGTATAACCCCCGCACAAAAACAAGCATAACACGTAAATTAGAAAATATTAATCTATAGAGACAGAAGACCCGCGGAGAAAGGAAACAAAACATGTTAGAGTCAATACAATACACCGACTAGCGTACAGCAAGACACAGTGAAATTATCACCAGCTCAGCAAATAGCATTATTAACTGAAATAAATGGTCCAGAAACCACGAGAGTCTACAGCCAGTGAGACTAATTACAAATTACATGATACTGTTAATAGATTCATGAACATTGCTGAACATACTTTGTGTGTGTATTTTACGTTTATTTATCGTCGCTACCGGTTGTCCATATGAGCGACACCTCCTGAAGAGATTAGTCATTTTAGATTTTTGGAGGATAGTGCAATGATACAGACAGAGACCCTTTCCAGAATCTCCTCTGGTTCTTTTACGTGCACGGTGTACGGCACGGACACGAGACCTCGGTTTAAAGTCCCATCTGCATGAAAGACTGTTAATTTAATAAGACGGGGGATCGAACCTGCGATCCATGGATTACCAGTCCAGCATGTTACCACTGGACTACAGATGATAAAATGACTGATAACTAAATACATTCTCAGAAACACGATCACGCTCCTAATTAAGAATGGTTGCTATGATACCAAATGAGGGTTATTCCGAGAAGTAGCAGGAGCTTAGTTGGTAGGCATTTCAGACACGGATTTCGCCGGGTGTAGAACCACCGACCCTCCACACACCAATGCAGCAGATGGGATTCGCAAGTGGTTTGAAGTCAACGATCTGAACCACTCAGTCACCGAGGCAACAGTATTTCAGACACGGATGTCGCCGGGTGTAGAACCACCAACCTTCCACACACGAGCAGATGGGATTCGCAAGTGGTTTGTAGTCAACGACCTGAACCACTCAGTCACCGAGTCCGTTAGATTGAACATAGAAGTTAATCAGTATGATCAAAGTAAACTAACAAATTAAAGTTAGCACTGTTGCCATTTTCGATGACAACGGCGGCCATCTTGGAATTCTTAGTTCCACATTCGTTTGCAGCTATTGGTATAGGCAGCGTGATAACCGTCTACATGTTAGTATTATATTTTTCCCGCCGTGAATTAATTTAAACTTTATTATTTTACAACGATTGCGAAGCAAGTTCTAACAACCTATATTAATCACTCTCGTTGGCGCGGATAAAAGCGTAAATGTGGTCATTCGCGTGGGAGGAAACAGGAGTACCCGGAGAAAACCCACCTGTCTGGTCTGGCGACAACCGTACCATCTCGCATACTTCCCGGTCCGAGGATCGAACCCGGGTTGTATTGGCAAGTAGCGAGGCGCTAACCACTGTGCTAATCGGACAGTCAGGTATATAGCATCACTCGATTTAAATCTGTTATAATATGTTACTCTTATCGTTAGCATAGTCGTCACAATTGGGTGTGGCAGGGAGTGCTACATAGTAAGCAAACAAATGACAACCACAATGTCTTATGCCATATTCTTTATTCTAGCAAATTAGTCTCTCTGTTACTGTACAATATTTAAGTTTTTATTATTTCAAATGTATATATACAGTCTACATCCGTTATGTCGAATTCCGTGGGACCAAATAAAATTCTTCGACATAACCGAAGTTTGACTTAACAAAATTCGATATAAACAGAGCCAGTTATATGTACAATGATAGTGTCTGAAACGGGACTTTGATCCGACTTCGAGATAACCGACTTTGAAATAGCGGATGTAGACAAAGGGCAATATGCAATCACTTTACAATCATGATGGTCAATGTTATATCAAAGAACATTCGGGGAGGGCTGTAAATAATGTTGTTATAACTTGTAGCCCAACCCATTTGCTTTTTTCCCCTTGACAAAACAAATGTAACGTATACTGCAATCATATAATTACATATTAATCTCTGATTTGTTCTCAGTATTGTATGTATATATGTAATGTATTGTATGTATATATGTAATGTATTGTATGTATATATGTAATGTATTGTATGTATATATGTAATGTATTGTATGTATATATGTAATGTATTGTATGAAAAAATGCAATAAAATATTATTGAATTAGAACATTCTCAAATATAACATTTGTGTAGAAGTGCCTGTTACTATAATATATACATAGTGAAGTTCTTTTCTGTGTTTTAAGTTTATTTATCGTCGCTATCGGTTACCCATATGAGCGACGCCTCCTGAAAAGATTAGTCATTTTAGATTTTTGGAGGATAGTGCAAGGATACAGGCAGAGACCGATTCCAGAGTCTTCTCTGGTCCTTTTACGTGCACGGTGTAAAACACCGTGCACAAGACATCGGTTTAAAGTCCCATCCGAAAGACTGTTAATTTTATTATTGTCAGACGGGGGATCGAACCTGCGATCCCTGGATTACCAGTCCAGCGTGTTACCACTGGACTACAGACCCGTCTGTGGGGAAGTGCTTAATATAATAAATGGTATAAAATGTTATGCAACAACCGGGGTCAATCTAGTGGGCAGACGGTAGGACGGACGTAGGCTGATCACAGCGGACAGTTGACGGAGTGATGACAACGATATGATGTACTTCTTTCTTGCTTTGCTATACAACAACTGCTATGCATACGTGTGACCCCACTGGGGAATTGGTTCCTAGTAGGTTTTACAATCAAGCAGACCATAATTTGATGATGTTTTACTGTAGAACCAGAACCTGTTTGCATTTCTTATTGTGATTGAGGTGCATCTGTGGCATTTGTGCTCATTTGAAGAAGACTTTTGTGCATTGATTTCAGCACTACTTGCTCCAGCGCATTGGTGAGTAAACAGCCCTACACGACAGATAGGTTCTCTACGCGTTCCATTTTTAACCGGTGTTTGTTTACATTTGAAAATTGTGAAAAACTTTGATGGTGATGCCATGACTTACTTGTGTCTAACAGCAAGCAGCAGCCCTGGAGTTTACAGAACTGCATGTGATAAATGTGGATTCTTGTTTGGAACTGAGAATTTGACTGTGACAGTTCCAGTGACAGTTATGACAGTACCATAGCACGAAGAAGGAGAACATAAATGTGTGTGCATCCATGCGTGACTGCTAACGATCACTGTACAATGCTTAATATAGGACGTCTGCAATACAAACTGGCCAGGAATCACGAATTATATCATAAAATGACACTTAATAATAACACGCCAATGCTTAAAATGTCGTCTGCTATTTCATACAAACAGAGAAGGATGTCCGGCTATCTTAGAGTGCTGGAGGCCAAGGATAAAGTTCTGCTCCGTATTTATACTAACACACAATGCGACGTGTGGGATGTGCAAACTGTGGGTGCACACTGTGGAATCTACACGTCACAGTGCATGCGCGTGCCCCACATGTCGCATGACGTTGCCCACATGTCGCATTACGTCACACACAAAAAGGTACTGACAACTAAAAACTAAAATAAGACTGTTGCGTCAACTAAGCACTGCCTACATGCCAATAACATGCATATACTTATATAAAAGCACCCGAAACTTACGTTTAGGCAAGTTCGCCCTCTACAAATACCACACATAAGTGTTATTCTTTGTTTAACAAAGCAGTGTATGGAACACCGTCGCGTAGCGTCTAATAAACAGTGTGCATTCAAGATGGCGGCCTACATGCTAAACAAAATACAGTTGGGTCTAACCAGCAAATTACACCCATTTACACACATCAATCACTTAACAGGAATATTCAGTAACACGAATAGGATTAACTACACCAGGGATGTTCCTAAACAGAACAATACTTGAGGATTATCATATCAGAACGAGCGAGAATACACGAAACTGGACCAATGTAAAACAGACAGTAGATTACAACTGGCGTGATATTCGAAGGCGATCTGTTGTTCTGTTTGTTTCATAGAGAAACGGTCAAATTCATATAGCGCTGCCAGTAAGCATGCATCCCCACACTCCATGGAAACACACATGGTATAAATAAAGCTCAGAGGGTAAGCTAACACCTAGGGTGTTACAATATATATATATTTATGTATATAACATATACTATAGGACATAGAACACGCACACTTCGGGTAAGTGTGTTTTTACATGAAAAACAATAACTATATAAATACATAGTTTTAAACATTTTGGAATATTTATAGTTGTTCAGTTTGTGTTTTATCTAGGGATGTCAGCGATTAATCGGTTAATCGGTTAATCGATCGCATGTCCGATTAATCGGTTATTTTTCTGGTAATCGAGTATTTATTTTTATAAAAAATAATAATTTTAAGTCAATTTCAATACAGTAGATATTTTACCTGTGAAAAGCATAATTGATCGTTAACACCCGCTGCACCAGTCGACCATAAAGGTGAGATAATAAAGGTGCATGATTAGGTCATTCGGGGGACCCAATTATCGACTTGACGAGATAAACAATGTGTCACAAAGCATGTTTACAATTGGGATGCCTATGTGTTGTTCTAGTTGAAAATGTTCCGAATTGTTTTATCGTTGTCGGCAAGCGGCAAACATTAATAGAGTGGCTATCGGCTCCCTACTCAATAGAATGGTGTTAGCACAACCCGTGAATTACAACCTTTATTATGGCAGTCGGAATAGCCTTTGATATTGGTAAGCCATTGTCTACGACCATTACAAGTCCAACACAAAAGGCACTGTCGAGTCATACAGTATATAAACTCAGTTCTTCCATTAAGATTAATGCATTTCATTTTAACTGTCATGTCGATAAGTTGAACATTCAAGTCAAGTCAAATATCTTTTATTCACCCATATCATACATTACATCTACGTGTGGAGAATGCCGCCGAATAAGTCGGTCGTTTGGAGGTACTTTGCCCGGGATGGGAAAACAATCAGCTGCAAGTTGTGCGACACCAGCCTCACCTTCACAGGCGGCACAAGTAGTATGCACAGCCACCTGAAGAGCAAGCACCCGGCGGAAGGACATGCGTCCAGTGGCAGTGAAACTACAACTAAGCAACTTCCGATGACGTCGTTTTTCGGATCGCCCAGGAAGCCAGCCAACGCCAGCGCGGAGCATATACACCTGCTCGAACCATAATAGTTGACGTACCACTTGGCTGCAAGGATGATAGATTGATTGATTGGGTTTGGTTACACAGGGTCCTTATAACTATGCTCTGTACTCCAACCATGCAGAATGGCATGTACACCTGCTCGAACCATCATAGTTGATGTACCACTAGGCTGCAAGGATGATTGATTGATTGATTGATTGGGTTTGGTTATAGATATGCTCTGTACTCGAACCAGTACTGGGCACAAGTGATATCTAAGGCGACTTCAGACGATAGTCAAAGGTAATAGATGAGTGGGATTATATATAACAAACAGGTACAAATAAATATGTCTTTACTTCATAAGTTCATCAATCCAAAACGGAAATAGTAGACGACAACGATACTTGCAGTCGCATCCGGATTTGTACAATCCGGTGTTTACATACTTTTACTACCATGTAAAAGCCTGCTACAAAATAAAGTTTACAACATTATAATTTATCATTATGCTTTAATGTTGGTAAGCTAACATGACACGATGATTTATATAGCACTGTAAGACTGCTACAAGCTCCGAACACCTGGAATTGGAAATAAACACGTGAGATTATACAATTTTAAAGACAATTTTTCAAACAAATTGTTAACAATAACACCTTTTCATAATGATAACACCCTAACCGATTAACCGGTTAGTCGGTCGGAAAGTTCGGCGATTAATCGATTACCAAAATAACGATTGTTGACATCCCTAGTTTTATCATAAAGATGTGATATATCTTTGATGGAACCCTTCGTATTTCGTTTTCATGTAATAATAATCATATAATGTAGGCGCGCGTTTTCAATGTCCTCTAGGCTCTAGTATACACTTACATATTACGCACGCACGCACGCACACACACTCACACATATATATCTAACATTTGCAACGGACGTGGAAGAACACTTTTAGAAAAGTTTAATTCGTCTCCATTGAATATTTTGATTATGTGTGTCCAATCGACCACTATACTAGTGAGTCTTTTCGCTGTCGGTCGTAAATGGCGCCAATTACGACAACAAACAAATACTGGCGCTAAATTGTGTGAATTGGCGAACATATTTGTCGCAACATTTTGGCACAACATGTTTTGTCAAATACATGACTTCAAATATGTGTCTGTGAACTATATTGCTCTTAGTTTTTCAAATTGGCTCCAGTTTTTCCCCCTCAATTGGCGACAGAAGTGTCGCAGACACACACATCCAGACAGAGGGAACCAACCCTGTTTAGAGATTGTTAGTTTATACAAATTTATTTTAGATGGATTGCGAAACAAGTTCTTCCAACATATATTAATCACTCTCGCGACTTCATTCCTGATGGAATCCATCGCAACGAGGGAGAGAGAGAGAATGCAATGTGGAATTTGAATGCCTTGTCCTAGGTCACAATCGTAACGACTCCAGCGGGGCTCGAACGCCGGGCATTTCGCACTTGAAGCGAACGTGCTACCATTGCGTTAACCAATCAGCACCGTCTGAGGGGAAAATACACCTACTGGTTCCTCGTGATATTATTGACAACGGTGTAGAAATGTGTGTGATTTTGACGTCAAACAACCAATGAGCAACGTCTCAGGGGCAACTGCACCGGAATGCACAGTAGACTGGCAAGTGCTCAACATGGTGGACATAAAAACAATGTGATTAGTCGGTGGTTGGTGTTTTGACACAGATAAGATCGGACTGTAAATAGATAACATCTCTAAACACGAAACATTCCATCGATCCCTTTGAAATAATCAAATTTAATCTTCGTTTTTCCTTTCCTTTTAAACAGAAAGTCAGGTCTGTCGTTATATCCGTATAATAGGCAATCGTTATGCACAAGTTTCCATAGTTTCCCAATGGCATCTACAGGTAGCGTGGAATAGGCCTGTTCCATCGCCTCATCGGGTTGTGAACTAATGCCACTGTTTGATGTAGATAACTCAATTGCATTTTTAATTGTTACATATATATCATTATACGTAATGTAATCAACATCTGTCTTTGTGTAGGGCATGGAGATCTCCTTGGAAATATATCCAAGAATTTGGTAGAATGTCCATGTTCTGAGATATAAATTGTATATAGGAACAGACGAATTCTGTAGCAGTACTACCGTATTTAAAACGTGCGTTATTGGACCAAATACAGACAATTGTTTAACATCGTGTATTGTATTCGACGGAATGTCGTTTACTATGCCTCGGGATTGCCATTGATGCAGTATATATTCCCAATCCGACTCCAGGGTCTCCAATTTAGCGATATAATCAAAATCAAAATTGCAAGGATTGCATGATCTGTGATGCATTGGTCTTACATATTCGTCTAACCTTTCGCCAGCTTCAAACCGTTCAACAATGTAGTTTATAAACTCAGCAAATGTTACATCGTGGCCGTATTGTAGACTCCTTTTCGACGGCGCCATACGGCTTCGTTTTATCACTTGCTTTCCGCGAGATGACCAGTTTTCCTTTGGCAAATAAAACTGATTAGCATAAGCGGCGAACAAACGGCGATACGGATCGCGAACAACAGTAAATGAGAAAGCATCTTGCATTTGTTTATGTGCGTAAATAGGGTCGTCTTTAACTTTTATGGCTGTAGTAATGAGACATTTTGTATCGCATTTAAATAAACGCTTCACAACTTCCAGCGTAAATGTAGATGCGCATTGATTTATTCGACAATACAGGATTGTGTGATTGGGACTCATATGGGCCCGGATATCCGTTTCATTAGAATAATTTCGGTAGCCCAATTTTTGGCAAGAGTTCCAAATCTGTTTTCGTCTTTTAGTGTTTCTCTCTTCTATCATCTCGTATTTGCTATTTACCGTCATCTGTAATTTATAAAATTATTATTATTGGTGATTTTAATGTAATGAACTGTACATGTACAGTCTACATCCGTTATGTCGAATTCCGTCGGACCGAACAAAATGCTTCGGCATAACCGAAGTTTGACTTAACAAAATTAGATATAAACTGAGCCTGTTATATGTAAAATGATCCGACTTCGAGATAACTGGATCATTCGAAATAACGGACTTTGATATAGCGGATGTAGACTGTATATAGATAGTAATAGTATTAGTTTGCTCTCTATAAATTATTAAAGCTTTAAACAATATTGCACCAAAAGGCATGTGAACCTATCCAACTGGCTTGCGTAATGTCGGTAGGTCGACCTGGGTGTCCGTCAGTGCCGGGTAATACGGCTCGGATGGGCACCCGGTGTCCTCCTCCACCAGAGTAGTCGCTATCTAACATAAACTGTTAGTGTGACTTTAAACCCTCATAATATGTCATGCCACAAAAATATATGCACTTGACTTCATACAAGGCAAGTATTGAATATTGCATATATTTCAGATAACCAAATCACGGTGGTCACGGGTTCGAGCCCCACTCAGACCGTGTATCTTTATATGAAAAAGTTGGCAGTTTCTTACGGAGGTTGGTGTACCAAGTACTGGTTAACTGTTGGATTCCGCCTAGGAAAGGTGTTGTTAGGTAAACTGTCCGTCAAGTTCAAATGGGCAACAGGTAGCGACGTTAAATAAAGTTTTTAAACAAACCCAACAACAACCAACACACAAAGAAAACAATTACCAATAATAGAAGAGCAACACTCAGCTATATTTTAAATTAAAGGGAAAGTACTGAAACAAATCGAACAATTCCCGCAACACTTACCTCCCATGGTATGCTTCCTGTGATAACTCCCCCATTTTCTCTACGAACATCTGAAAACTTTTCTGCAAAACAAAGTGATGATAAGTGGAAACCAGTAACAAACATGGAGTCCGACAATATTACACTGAAATACTGGTGTAAGGGAGGTAACCAATAACAAACATGGAATCCAACGATATTACACTCAAATACTGGTGTAAGGGAGGTAACCGGTAACAAACATGGAAGCCGACGATATTACACTGAAATACTGGTGTAAGGGAGGTAACCAGTAACAAACATGGAATCCAACGATATTACACTCAAATACTGGTGTAAGGGAGGTAACCAGTAACAAACATGGAATCCAACGATATTACACTCAAATACTGGTGTAAGGGAGGTAACCGGTAACAAACATGGAAGCCGACGATATTACACTGAAATACTGGTGTAAGGGAGGTAACCAGTAACAAACATGGAATCCAACGATATTACACTCAAATACTGGTGTAAGGGAGGTAACCGGTAACAAACATGGAAGCCGACGATATTACACTGAAATACTGGTGTAAGGGAGGTAACCAGTAACAAACATGGAATCCAACGATATTACACTGAAATACTGGTGTAAGGGAGGTAACCAGTAACACACATGGAATCCAACGATATTACACTGAAATACTGGTGTAAGGGAGGTAACCAGTAACAAACATGGAATCCAACGATATTACACTCAAATACTGGTGTAAGGGAGGTAACCAGTAACAAACATGGAATCCAACGATATTACACTGAAATACTGGTGTAAGGGAGGTAACCAGTAACAAACATGGAATCCAACGATATTACACTGAAATACTGGTGTAAGGGAGGTAACCGGTAACAAACATGGAAGCCGACGATATTACACTGAAAGAATGGTGTATGGGAGGTAACCGGTAACAAACATGGGATCCGTCGATATTACACTAAAATACTGGTGTAAGGGAGGTAACCAATAACAAACATGGAATCCGACGATATTACACTAAAATAATGGTGTAAGGGAGGTAACCAGTAACAAACATGGAATCCGACGATATTACACTAAAATACTGGTGTAAGGGAGGTAACCAGTAACAAACATGGAATCCAACGATATTACACTAAAATACTGGTGTAAGGGAGGTAACCTGTAACAAACATGGACTTCGACGATATTACACTGTAATACTGGTGTAAGGGAGGTAACCGGTAATAAACATGGAATCCGACGATATTACACTGAACTACTGGTGTAAGGGAGGTAACCAGTAACAAACATGGAATCCGACGATATTACACTTACATAATGGTGTAAGGGAGGTAACTAATAACACACATGGAATCCGACGATATTACATTGAAATACTGGTGTAAGGGAGGTAACCGGTTACAAACATGGAATCCGACGATATTACACTGACATACTGGTGTAAGGGAGGTAACCAGTAACAAACATGGAATCCGACGATATTACACTGAAATACTGGTGTAAGGGAGGTAACCAGTAACAAACATGGAATCCGACGATATTACAGTGAAATACTGGTGTAAGGGAGGTAACCGGTAACAAACATGGAATCCGACGATATTACACTGAAATAATGGTGTAAGGGAGGTAACCGGTAACAAACATGGAATCCGACGATATTACAGTGAAATACTGGTGTAAGGGAGGTAACCATTACTACTGAAGCAGATCAATATGAAGTAGATTGTGTGCAACAGGAAGCTTAATGCAGACCAATAGTTACCATTAGTCTGCATATTGTATGACGGATACGTAGTTCAGTGATCGCAGGTGCGATCCCCCGTCTGACCCTAATAAAATTAAGTCTTTCAGATGGGACTTTAAACCTACCTGCCACGGGAGGTAATAAAAAAGTATAGATGTCTCTCATTACGCCCGGTTATTTAACATACACGTATGCATATCACTGTAGTATTGTATTACATACTTATAATGCATATATTAAGTATAAAAGTATATTACAATAAAAGAAAATGTATTAACAGTCTTTCAGATGGGACTTTAAACCGAGGTCTCGTGTCGGTGCTTTACACAGAGCACGTAAAAGAACCAGAGGAGACTCTGGAATGGGTATCTGTCTGTATCAGTGTACTATCCTCCAAAAATCGAAAATGATTAATATCTTCAAGAGGAGTCGCTCATATGGGCAACCGGTAGCGACGATAAATAAACGTAAGACACACACACATATTTTACGAATATATTCTTTATTTAACATTAGGTAAGAAGGCTTCACTTACCGCTCAGGAATTTGAATTGACAGATCTGATATATAAACACTGTTAGCAGTATTAATCCTCTCAAACTACATCGTTTTCTTCTCATAATGGACAACTATCTACTGATAGATGGAACAACACTGCTGAAGCTCAATCTCCATAGGGTACAACCGCGTCACGTGATAAACGCTTGGTAAGTAAGGTCAATGTCTTGTTTTCATTGAAACGACCGGAAAACATTCAAAAGACAAACGTATGCATGTTATTTCGTGTTATTTTGTGTAGCCATGACATAACACAAATGAGTTCAGCATTGCTTATATTAAACACACGATAAATAATTTCTTTTCGTCGCACAAATATTCTTTTCCTTACAAATCGTCTTTTCATTATACTAATATTCGTTTCGTCTGACTGGTCTCCTTTTTAGTTCGTTGATATATTTAGTTCTGTATAACTCTCTTATTGGCGCTTTTATAACTCTGTGTTTGCCGCACTGTACTATTATAACACTCTTAGTGTGGACAGTAGTGTGGACAGTAGTGTGGACACTTTCGGCGCATCCACTGCGCTATGACGACTACCACCATCGATTATCTTGTATGTAACTTAACCTTGCATGATATATCCTGTTTTGATGCCTCTTCATTATATTTAAAAATACCATACGACACTCCTCCAGACCACGCCCATCCGACCGCATAGACGAGCACCATACACATCATGCATTCCGAACGTGTCCGCTTGTTATTGTTGATTTATAACACAACATTCTTATCCGAATACAATCAATAAATTTGTTAATGTCAGCAATTTTGTGTTTATATGAAACAGATGTTTCTAAGACACGTAGCTCAAGTTTGTTCCAACGTAATACGAATTGGTTTCCATAGCAACAAAATCACTCCTCCAATTTAGAGTAGAACTATTATATTGTGCCTGTATTTAACAAAATCAAGGTCTTAATTAATAAATGCACTGTTACTACGATTGGATCTATATAATACACGCCAACTGATTCAAATATTTATCTACCATAACGTGCTCAGTGTATTCGTGGCACAACAGGCACGCATGCACGTCGTGCTGGCACGCCCGACATGTCTGCCGTAACAAGGACATATCGATGAATACTGCAAACCATCTGTTACGCTTTTAATTTGAGGACTTTCAGTGAAATAGATGAGGTTCAGCATGGAACCTTGGTCTTACCATTCAAGTAATATCGCTTTTAGCAATGAAAACCCAATATTACGCGATTTACCATGTAAATGAAATACCAACTTTCAAAAGCCCGGATGTTGCCATATTAATGACGTGCCATGATGGTCTTTTGTGCGTACAGAAATGTATGCTTTGCTGATACTGTTGTTCCTGTTGATGACGGCTGTGACATGTGTTGACGGTAGAAAGTAAGCAAGTTCGTAGGCTTGTCGGACTACGATCCCCCTTGCCATCATATACCAATGAATGAGAGTAAATACCAAGAATGTCCACGTAAACGACTGACTGGCTAGATTCATAGCTCCGTTTCCAAGGCAACCCACTGACACAACAGTGTCCTGGTAGTTACATTTAGTTTATACAAATTTATTTGAGCTCGATTGCGAAACAAGTTCTTACAACTTATATTAATCACTCTCGAGACCTCATTCCTGATGGAATCCATCGCCACGAGGGAGAGAAGAGGAAATGTGGAATTTAAATGCCTTGCCGAAGGGCACAATCGTAACGGCTCCAGCGGGGCTCGAACTCCGGACCGTTCCTAGGTTTGTACTTGTGTTATCACTAGTCTTGTACTTGTATTATCACTAGTCTTGCACTTGTATTATCACTAGTCTTGTACTTGTGTTATCACTAGTCTTGTACTTGTGTTATCACTAGTCTTGTATGTGTGGTTACTGGTGTTGTATTTGTAATTACCGATGTTGTATTTGTGGTTACTGGTGTTGTATGTGTGGTTACTGGTGTTGTATTTGTGGTTACTGGTGTTGTATGTGTGGTTACTGGTGTTGTATGTGTGGTTACTGGTGTTGTATTTGTGGTTACTGGTGTTGTATTTGTAATTACCGGTGTTGTATTTGTGGTTACTGGTGTTGTATGTGTGGTTACTGGTGTTGTATTGGTGGTTACTGGTGTTGTATGTGTGGTTACTGGTGTTGTATTTGTAATTACCGGTGTTGTATTTGTGGTTACTGGTGTTGTATGTGTGGTTACTGGTGTTGTATTTGTGGTTACTGGTGTTGTATGTGTGGCTACTGGTGTTGTATTGGTGGTTACTGGTGTATGTGTGGTTACTGGTGTTGTATGTGTGGTTACTGGTGTTGTATTTGTAATTACCGGTGTTGTATTTGTGGTTACTGGTGTTGTATGTGTGGTTACTGGTGTTGTATTTGTAATTACCGGTGTTGTATGTGTGGTTACTGGTGTTGTATTGGTGGTTACTGGTGTATGTGTGGTTACTGGTGTTGTATGTGTGGTTACTGGTGTTGTATGTGTGGTTACTGGTGTTGTATGTGTGGTTACTGGTGTTGTATTTGTGGTTACTGGTGTTGTATTTGTGGTTACTGGTGTTGTATGTGTAGTTACTGGTGTTGTATTTGTGGTTACTGGTGTTGTATTTGTGGCTACTGGTGTTGTATGTGTGGTTACTGGTGTTGTATTTGTGGTTATTGGTGTTGTATTTGTGGCTACTGGTGTTGTATTTGTGGTTACTGGTGTTGTATTTGTGGTTACTGGTGTTGTATGTGTAGTTACTGGTGTTGTATTTGTGGTTACTGGTGTTGTATTTGTGGTTACTGGTGTTGTATTTGTGGTTACTGGTGTTGTATGTGTGGTTACTGGTGTTGTATTTGTGGTTACTGGTGTTGTATTTATGGCTACTGGTGTTGTATTTGTGGCTACTGGTATTGTATTTGTGGTTACTGGTGTTGTATTTGTGGCTACTGGTGTTGTATTTGTGGTTACTGGTGTTGTATTTGTGGTTACTGGTGTTGTATTTGTAGTTACTGGTGTTGTATTTGTGGTTACTGGTGTTGTATTTGTGGTTACTGGTGTTGTATGTGTGGTTACTGGTGTTGTATTGTGGTTCTGGTGTTGTATTTGTGGTTACTGGTGTTGTATTTGTGGTTACTGGTGTTGTATGTGTGGTTACTGGTGTTGTATTTGTGGTTACTGGTGTTGTATTTATGGCTACTGGTGTTGTATTTGTGGTTACTGGTATTGTATTTGTGGTTACTGGTGTTGTATTTGTGGCTACTGGTGTTGTATTTGTGGTTACTGGTGTTGTATTTGTGGTTACTGGTGTTGTATGTGTAGTTACTGGTGTTGTATTTGTGGTTACTGGTGTTGTATTTGTGGTTACTGGTGTTGTATTTGTGGTTACTGGTGTTGTATGTGTAGTTACTGGTGTTGTATTTGTGGTTACTGGTGTTGTATTTGTGGTTACTGGTGTTGTATATGTGGTTACTGGTGTTGTATTTGTGGTTACTGGTGTTGTATGTGTGGTTACTGGTGTTGTATTTATGGCTACTGGTGTTGTATTGGTGGCTACTGTTATTGTATTTGTGGCTACTGGTGTTGTATTCGTTGCTACTGGTGTTGTATGTGTGGTTACTGGTGTTGTATTTGTAAGTATTGGTGTTGTATTTGTGGCTATTGGTGTTGTATTTGTGGTTACTGGTGTTGTATGTGTGGTTACTGGTGTTGTAGTTGTGGTTACTGGTGTTGTATGTGTAGTTACTGGTGTTGTACTTGTGGTTACTGGTGTTGTATTTGTGGCTACTGGTGTTGTATGTGTGGTTACTGGTGTTGTATTTGTGGCTACTGGTGTTGTATGTGTGGTTACTGGTGTTGTATGTGTAGTTACTGATGTTGTATTTGTGGCTACTGGTGTTGTATGTGTGGTTACTGGTGTTCTATTTGTGGTTACTGGTGTTGTAGTTGTGGCTACTGGTGTTGTATTTGTGGTTACTGGTGTAGGTGTGGTTACTGGTGTTGTATTTGTGGTTACTGGTGTTGTATTTGTAGTTACTGGTGTTGTATGTGTGGTTACTGGTGTTGTATGTGTAGTTACTAGTGTTGTATTTGTAGCTACTGGTGTTGTATTTGTGGTTACTGGTGTTGTATTTGTAGTTACTGGTGTTGTATGTGTAGGTACTAGTGTTGTATGTGTAGTTACTAGTGTTGTATTTGTAGCTACTGGTGTTGTATTTGTGGTTACTGGTGTTGTATTTGTGGTTACTGGTGTTGTATTTGTGGTTACTGGTGTTGTATGTGTGGTTACTGGTGTTGTATGTGTAGTTACTAGTGTTGTATTTGTAGCTACTGGTGTTGTATTTGTGGTTACTGGTGTTGTATTTGTAGTTACTGGTGTTGTATGTGTAGGTACTAGTGTTGTATGTGTAGTTACTAGTGTTGTATTTGTAGCTACTGGTGTTGTATTTGTGGTTACTGGTGTTGTATGTGTGGTTACTGGTGTTGTATTGGTGGCTACTGGTGTTGTATTTGTGGCTACTGGTGTTGTATTTGTGGTTACTGGTGTTGTATTTGTGGTTACTGGTGTTGTATGTGTGGTTACTGGTGTTGTATGTGTGGTTACTGGTGTTGTATTGGTGGTTACTGGTGTTGTATTTGTGGCTACTGGTGTTGTATTTGTGGCTACTGGTGTAGGTGTGGTTACTGGTGTATGTGTGGCTACTGGTGTTGTATTTGTGGTTACTGGTGTTGTATTTGTGGTTACTGGTGTTGTATTTGTGGTTACTGGTGTTGTATTTGTGGTTACTGGTGTAGGTGTGGTTACTGGTGTATGTGTGGCTACTGGTGTTGTATTTGTGGATACTGGTGTTGTATTTGTGGTTACTGGTGTTTTATTTGTGGTTACTGGTGTTGTATTTGTGGTTACTGGTGTTGTATTTGTGGCTACTGGTGTAGGTGTGGTTACTGGTGTTGTATTTGTGATACTGGTGTTGTATTTGTGGTTACTGGTGTTGTAGTTGTGGTTACTGGTGTTGTATTTGTGGTTACTGGTGTTGTATTTGTGGTTACTGGTGTTGTATTTGTGGTTACTGGTGTTGTATTTGTGGTTACTGGTGTTGTACTTGTGGTTACTGGTGTTGTATGTGTGGACTGGTGTTGTATTTGTGGTTACTGGTGTATGTGTGGCTACTGGTGTTGTATGTGTGGTTACTGGTGTTGTAGTTGTGGTTACTGGTGTTGTATTTGTGGTTACTGGTGTTGTATTTGTGGTTACTGGTGTTGTATTTGTGGTTACTGGTGTTGTATTTGTGGTTACTGGTGTTGTACTTGTGGTTACTGGTGTTGTATGTGTGGTTACTGGTGTTGTATTTGTGGTTACTGGTGTTGTATGTGTGGCTACTGGTGTTGTATTTGTAGTTACTGGTGTTGTATGTGTGGTTACTGGTGTTGTGTTTGTAGCTACTGGTGTTGTATATGTGGTTACTGGTGATGTATTTGTAGTTACTGGTGTTGTATTTGTGGTTACTGGTGTTATATGTGTGGTTACTGGTGTTGTATTTGTAATTGCCGTCATTGTATTTATAATTGATGTTATTGTATTTGTAATTACGGGTATTGCATTTATAATTGCAGTTATTGTATTTGTAATTACTGTTATTGTAATTGCTGTTATTGTATTTGCAATTGCTGTTATTGTATTTGTAATTGTTGTTATTGTATTGTGATTGCAGTTGTTGTATTTGTAATTATAATTGCTGTTATTGTATTTGTAATTGTTGTTATTGTATTGTGATTGCAGTTGTTGTATTTGTAATTATAATTGCTGTTATTGTATTTGTAATTGCTGTTATTGTATTTGCAATTGCTGTTAGTGTATTTGTAATTGCTGTTATTGTATTTGCAATTGTTGTTAGTGTAATTATAATTACTGTTATTGTATGTGTAATTGCTGTTATTGTATTTGTAATTGCGGTTATTGTATTTGTAATTGCTGTTATTGTATTTGTAATTGCTGCTATTGTATTTGTAATTGCTGTTATTGTATTTGTAATTATAATTGCTGTTATTGTTATTGTATTTGTAATTGCTGTTATTATATTGGTAAGTGCGGTTATTGTATTTGTAATTGCTGGTATTGTCTTTGTAAATATAATTGCTGTTATTGTATTTGTAATTGCTGTTATTATATTGGTAATTGCTGTTATTGTATTTGTAATTGCTGGTATTGTATTTGCTTTAAGCATCTACACGTTAGCACGTTTCGCCACTTGCCGCCGTATGTTGGAATCCCACAAGGCGTGTCGAATTATTCAATATGAGGAAGATATCCAGCTGGCTTGCGCAAGGTCGGTGGTTCTACCCGTGTACTGGTCCAAGCCGGGATCTTCTTACAGCAGTATAGGCTGGAGAGTCTTTTAACGTAAACTCCCATAATAAACAAACATACTACACGGTGTGTAATATGTCACCACGTGACACGATATTAGAACAAGGTCATAACCCTAAGGGTATATCACCATCATGTTCGCCTCCATGGTCAAGTGGTTACGGTCGCTGACTTGTATACCACTGCAACATATCATCACTTATGGTCACGGGTTCGAGCCCCGCTCAGACCATGTCTATTTATATGAAAACGTTGGCAGTTTCTTACGGAGAAGTACTGGTTAGACCGCTAGAGCCTGCCCAGGAAAGGTGCTGCTAGGTAAACTGCTCGTCGCTCAAATGGGCAACAGGTAGCGACGTTAAATAAACTTGAAAAAATAATAAAACAATATCTCGCCATGAGCGATTGATCGTAAAAGTTCATGGTTCAGTGAAACAGAAAATGTATCTTATGCTTTCCAGCGAACTGCCAACTTTAAAGTGCAAGGTCAGTGTTAGGGTGGGAGATCAGTGTTAGGGTGGGAGCTGTAAATGAAGTTTCAGAGAAATACTTTTGAACTTATTTTGAGAAGACTATTTTGGGCCAACATTCAAGTTTAAGATTACTCTTTGGGCCGGGGGGGTGTTAGGAGGGCAGTGAACAACCATAGACACAGTTTGCTAGTTATCAAAGTAGTACAGTTTATGGTTATTTATAAATGTGCAAGTGTTGACGGCGCCGTTGCCTTCATAGGAAATGTGACGCTTACTCTCGCCTTCCGCTAAAGTTGACGAGACCAAAACCAAATAATACACTATTGTTTGAACACAGTTCTTGATAACTACTTTTCAATATTTGAGAAAACCGGATATATTTAAATTGCATTTATTTACATAATGAACATGTTTATACTAAATTATACAAGACAATTGTAAACACCATTTTAAGGCAACTGTAGGACATGTTACTGGAAGAAATAAAAAAATACAACACTGGATTTTTTTAACGCAATTCTCATTCAAATATATTACTATAAATATTTAATAATGAGACAATATCCAATGCTACACTCACCAAGACCAAATCTTTATTTTGCAATACCGAACAATCGGCTGTCCCTCAGATATATTCCCGAATTTAGCAGTGCTTGTTTACTTTCCGCAGATGAGATTTGACAGCAACCTTGACCTTAATGTTAATGCTTTAACAAAAACCGCTACTGTACCCTACAATACTTAAAGAACGATACCGCTAAACGTTGTACGAACTGTGTTGACTGATAAAATAATTATCGATAGTCTATTTACATTTTTCTGCTACCGAACACTTTTTCAATTAACCATTATTCCAGACTACTTGAAAACAAGATGGCGGCATAATAAATAAAATCACATTGAACTTAGACGGTAGAGTCCGAGTAGCGTGATTTTGTTCCGAATGAGGCTATTCAGTGGTGAGACATTGCCAAGTGACATTGAAAAAATGTCGCCCGCTCGGGTATGGCAAATTTTGCATGAGGCAGGTTTACTTTATACAAATTTATTTTAGCTCGATTGCGAAACAAGTTCTTATAACTTTATTAATCACTCTCGAGACCTCATTCCTGATGGAATACATCGCCACGAGGGAGAGAGAAGAGAACATTTTATACCTTGTCTAAGGGCACACTCGTAACGGCTCCAGCGGGGCTCGAACTCCGGGCCTTTCGCACTTGAAAAGAACGAGCTACCACTGCGCTATCAAGACATCCACGCATGGGGTAGTCACGTGAGGTATAACAATGTAAAATATACTCGGATAGTTTCTATGGATTTAGGGTATATGCAATTCGTACACAAATGTAATATCAAATCAAACGTGAGGACATTCGTGTAGTCCAAAGCATTTGTGTAATCATTATAATATATTATCATATGTTTTATGTATCTCACACCTACTGGTCAAGCGACCTTCGTGGCTGAGTGGTTAAGGTAGTTGACTTCAAATCACTTGCCCCTGACCAATGTAGGTCCGATTCCAATTTGATGAGTTGAATTCTTTCACGTGAGAAAGCTACCCAACTGGCATGTGGAAGGTCGATGGTTCTACCAGAGAGCACGTCCATGCCTGAGGGGCACCACCAATAACAACTGGAGAGTCGCCTTACGACCTAAGCTGTTGATGCGACTATAAAACTAAAACAAACAAAAAGAAAGTTAGGTTCGATCCCCCGTCTGACCCTAATAAAATTAATAGTCTTTCAGATGGGACGTTAAACCGAGGTCTCGTGTCGGTGCTTTACATCGTGCACGTAAAAGAACCAGAGGAGACTCTGGAATGGGTCTCTGTCGGTATCATGCACTATCCTCCAAAATCTAAAATGACTAATCTCTTCAGGAGGCGTCGCTCATATGGGCAACCGGTAGCGACGATAAATAAACGTAAAACACACAGAAAGTTACTGGCCAACTTCAACAGAAACATTATTAGGAGGTCAGTATATTGTTGTTGATAACATACCACTAGCATATTATGGGTAATAACCACTACTCAATTCTCCAAACCCCTTAAGCGCCCGGCAACTTCCTCATAGATCACCATTTATATTTACATGTACAGTCAAACCTGTCTTATGCAGCCAGCCAGGGAGTCAGAGAAAGTGGCTGATTAGCACAGGTGGCTGCTTAATATAAGTCAAATGTATAGTAAAACAACAAATTTGGAATCTTGAAACTGGCTACTTAATACAGGTTGGCTGCTTAATAGAGGTGACAACTAACACTTTCATTTTGTTTAAGCATATTCACAAAACAATACATATATACAAAATCAATGAGGTAGGTATATAGGAAAGGATTAAAACTAAAGCAGAGACGGATCTGTAGTCCAGTGGTAACACGCTGTACTGGTAATCTAGGGATCGCAGGTTCGATCACCCGTCTGACCATAATAAAATTAACAGTCTTTCAGACGGGACATTAAACCGAGAGCTCGTGTCGGTGCTGTACACCGTGCACGTAAAAGAACCAGAAGAGACTCTGGAATGGGTCTCTGTCTGTATCATGCACTATCCTCAACAAATCTAAAATTACTAATCTCTTCAGGAGGCGTCGCTCGTATGGGCAACCTGTAGCGACGATAAATAAACGTAAAACACACGAAGCGGAGCTTATATAGTTTCTTTCTCTAACACAGGTGTGTCTGTATATGCAATACAATATCATTCTCATGACGAGTCATTAAAGTTTCGTTGGTTTTGTTGTAACATCATTATCCACACAGGAATTATTTCATCTGCTCCAGCATTCCCTGCCACAAATAAACTACAAGTCTTAGGTTTTTCTGTGAAACATTTCGTAGCGTAGTCAAGATCAAAATCGACCGTTTTCCGCATCTGTGTATACGATATTCCAGGAATATTATGCATGACCAGCCCGTATAGGTAGACGTCTTCGAGCCAGAAGAAGGGAGTTATCGAGGCAGATTGTAATATCAATGGAACCAGGTCGAACGTAAGGAAAACAAACGGCCCCTTGCAGTACATCGGGAACTGTATTTCACCATGAAATTGCGTCTTAGGTACATACGACTTATGATAAATGCCTCGAAATATTTCACTTCTTGGGCTTCTGTAGCAGACAACTTGTTTTGGTTGCTGTAACATTCCTGGAAGAATTTCAGTGAAGAATCTGTACATGTTAATAACTATATCATCATCTGACTTGATTACCGTCTTGGCATTCTTGCAGTGTTCCGATAACCACTGGAATCCCATAACACCTTTATGAGTCAAGTTGTAATAATCGTCGATAAAATCCCCTTGTAGTATATCCGCATGGCGGGCGTGCTCCGCCTCAAGGTCAGCTTGCAAAGTGGCATTCGTCACCTTTGCCAAGAGGAATACAACCTTCACTGTTCCCAGGTCAGATAAGTATGTCTTGTTCAGCCATGTTTGTCTCATTAGCGCCCTTCGTTCGAAGTTAGTCGGTGCCGAGTACACCATCACCACCACCGATATTGACTTATCAGACTCACACAGTTTCCTGTTTTCGAGCAGGAATGAGGACGCGTTCACCGTGTACGGGTGGTCTATTCCCGACGCATTTATGATAAATTTTATCCCCGGTTTCAATGTTACACGCAATTCATCGTATGACTCATCCAACGCTCGATTGTTGCAGTGCATATATCCAATTATGTTCAAGAAGATAAGGTACATGGCAAAGAACAGACATGTTCCATATTGATATTTTCCTCTCGGCAGGTGTATCACACGCAGCATAGTCAAACAAGACATCGTGACTAAATTAGCGAACCTAATTAAAAAACACAGACAGTCCAAGTGTAGCCAACTGATGTACGTATCCAAGGTACCCGAGCTATTCAAT
The DNA here is from genome assembly GCA_014843695.1 of Archivesica marissinica. Taxonomy (NCBI): domain Eukaryota; kingdom Metazoa; phylum Mollusca; class Bivalvia; order Venerida; family Vesicomyidae; genus Archivesica; species Archivesica marissinica. Next base: position 11,821,739 of record CM026400.1, on the reverse strand, counting down.
ACAACTGATTATCCCAAATAAACTCCTTTGTTTCGAAAACCAATAAATTGAGGCTGTATATTTTATATTGACGATACACAATAATTCGATGACGTATGCTTGGTTATGCAGCTCAATTTTGAAATATGTCACATGTGTTTATACCAACCGTTAAACCGCAGTTGTTGATTGGTTCTAATCAATAGAAGACAATCTTGAAAAACGTATTTCCGGTAGTCGTTTGTTCTAACGCATGCGCGACTGCACGCAGACATTACATTCGTGAATTCGTGACAAGCCGCGAAAAAAACAGTAAGTAATATTATTTAATTATGTTTTATTTAGTTTCTATTTTTTTCAAGATTTATTTAGATATTCGTGGTCGTGAGCCGCATTCTTTCGTTTATGCATGTGAAATGAGAGAATAAAATGTGTTTTTTTTTACTTGACTTGATCAGAAATACCAAATTAGACCGTGTTTGTGTCCTACTGTTAGATCAGCTATTTTAATAAAAAAAACAATTATTTACGCACATGATTATTAGTGGCTATTCTGAATTATGACTGAGATGAGAGCCGAACGTCGAACGGAACGACTATCCTAGTCAAACGCCGACCGTCGAACGGAACGACTGTCCTAGTCAAACGCCGACCGTCGAACGGAACGACTATCCTAGTCAAACGCCGAACGTCGAACGGAACGACTGTCCTAGTCAAACGCCGACCGTCGAACGGAACGACTATCCTAGTCAAACGCCGACCGTCGAACGGAACGACTGTCCTAGTCAAACGCCGACCGTCGAACGGAACAACTGTCCTAGTCAAACATAAGATTATATAATTTACATGTAAGTTATGAATGTTTTAGGATACATTCTTTATTCATCCTCCAATATTGAAGAGTATACACACATGTTACATATAAATTATCAGAACATTTACATCGGCGAAATATTTTACAATTATATACATATACATTAAAGCGACACTACATCAGTGAAAACACAAATTTCTACAGAATGTATTTTTGCTATTATATGGTATATCCCCCCCAAATATTTGCCTCAAATACTGAGTATTTTAACTAATAAACAAACGTCGTATACTCGGTTTGTTGACATAACAAAATAATGTAAACATACATGCGTATTGTTTGGCAACATTAAGCTGAGACCAATTAATCTCCGCCAAAGCCTTCGTAAGTTTTCGTGAACTACGACCAGGACATACGTTAGAGTTTTACCGTTAATATTTGAAACACGTAAGTGAGTGTACCATACTCTAACGCTCATATTTTACTTCGGAATTATTAACGAAGTCAGTTCACGGAATATGCAAATGTCTCAGTTTAATGTTGCCAAACAATAATACAACTAGTGTATCCTGAATAGCACGATTTATGGTACAGATTTACCGTTATATCTCACATGTGTGCCTATGCATATTTATTTGTAGACTATTCTTAGTTAAATTATTTCTAAACGACATTATTTCGCGTTTAGTATTGACTCCGATGACAAAACAAACGTAAATTCAGGAGCATGGATGAACTTTATATGAAATCATACTTTCAATGCACAATAACAGTGTTTATTGATTAAATGTTATTGTTCGAATGTATTCAGAATAATGTGTAGTAGTAATGCATATTTATACGTGAAAAAATGCATGTAATTTCGCTTTTCGCACAAATAAACATCTATTTTAATATACATAACATAGTATGTATAATCGCAACAGATTATGTACATTTTGTAATACCTCGACCCTTACTCGTAAGTGATTGAAGTTAATCATTCATAGTTAATTTTAAACAAAGGGCAGTTATATTATTTAGCAACAATGAGAGACATCGGCCAGTTACTGCCCCTGAATACTCCGAGACATCGGTCAGTTACTGCCCCTGAATACTCCGAGACATCGGCCAGTTACTGCCCCTGAATACTCCCTAAAGGTAGATAGATCCTATCAAGTGGTTTCCTCTGTTTTTATCGTTTCCTTTGCACAACATGCTAGCAATTTTATTCCACTATCGCTTTAAATGGTTATTAAATTACCATATCTCGACAGATCCCCTACAGTATGTGCAATTGGTACCTATTTTCATAACAATGTTATCACTTAATTAACACGTTTTTGATAAAATCCCATTTATCATACCGCAACATCTGCTTAGGGCACAACAGTAAAAACAAAGGATTCTAACTAAAAGGACCTATTCACATTTTGGAATAAATCGGACTTTATCTGCCAAGGGAGGTAATAGAAAATTAGAGATGTCTCTCATTACGCCCGGTTATTTAACATGCACGTATGCATATCACTGTAGTATTGTATTACACACTTATAATGCATACATTTGGTATAAAAGTAAATTACAATAAAAGACAATGTATTAACAGTCTTTCAGATGGGACTTTAAACCGAGGTCTCGTGCCGGTGCGTTACATCGTACACGTAAAAGAACCAGAGGAGACTCTGGAATGGGTCTCTGTCTGTATCATTGCACTATCCTCCAAATTCTAAAATGACTAATCTCTTCAGGAGGCGTCGCTCATATGGGCAACCGGTAGCGACGATAAATAAACGTAAGGCACACACTGACAATGTACATTCATTAGTTTCATTATGTCTTACCGTACTGCAAGCGTTACCCCCTTATCGAAACGAAACTATAAGAGAGCTGTGTGCAGAGTAGGATAGATAGACATGCTGTACTATCTTATAACCAATTCATGTAATAGGCAGACTGTAGAAACTATGATCGTCTTGTCAGTTGAAATATTGTAAAACCACGAAATATTTCAACGAGTTATAGATCTTGTGAGAGTGAGCAGAAGCTTTTAGATGGACTGGTACCTAGACACTTAGAGAGTTTCATCCAAAGTGTGCTTCTCCGTATGTCATTATATGGGCAAAACAACAGTATATGTTTACTAATCTCATCTGTGACCAAGTGACATTTCATACAGTATTGTATTTATGAGAGAAAAACCTACACATTAGGAAACAAGCTGATGTACATTGTGGCTGTAGGTAGCATTATTCTCTACTAAGCTGCCACAGGTTACACATTTCATATTCTGATTGGACAAGCGAGAAGGTATTTAGACTTGCATCGCATAGTAACCTACTATTCCAGTCGAATACTACTTTGATTTTTACTGCCAGTTTCCATACAGATACGCTAGGGAATATACTGTTGTTATAAGCATTCTTGGATAACCAAGATCTACAGGTTACTCCCCTTGGCCAAAAATATGGGTCATCAACGAGAAGATTTGCATTGTCGCCATCTTCTACATTGATGCGACTTACAACCGTTCTAAGCTAGTGACCTTTAACGGTTTCTAAATATAGTCACCTTTGTGACCGACGGTCCTTTCCGCTCAATACCCTTGGTTAACTTAGCTTCAGTGATGTTTTGTTTGAACCCTCCGACATAGAACCGTTTGGTATGTCTCTAACGTATTGGGAGAACTCCTCCTCCTCCTCATCAACATCAAGCTTGGAGTCGGGTACAAGGCGTGTACTATGTGTGTGTCCATTGATATATTTGCGGGATACTCTAGTCGCTGGGGCGCATTTTTCGATGGGGGATTTGGTTTATTGTTTGATTGGAGGGGGCAGGGGTTCTTCGACAGTTAGCTACAGCGTGGCTATATGAGGGTCTCTGGTCGGGCCTCTTTGCATAGGGTCCACTATGACGATATATGACGATATATCATTTGCTGATTTATTTTCAGCCTATTTTGATACAATGGTAGGGATTGACGTAGTGTTGTGGGGCATATCTACGTCCCTGTTAGGATAGGGAACAGAGGTATCTTCGAAATAGGGTTTGGCAATACACGTATCATTGTGCGCACGAGGCATGGCAGAATCAGGCGACAACCTATCCTCTATGTCAGAAAGATGTGACAATCTATCCTCTACTGATGCATCTATGGTTACACCTGCAGGGTCAGTTGTCAATATACCAGTGGGTATTGGGGATTCACTTATAGATTGGGGTTCAGGAATACATGTTTCGGCATTTGACACTGAGTCTGGAGAATGATCCAGTTTACTATATCGCTCGATTCATTTTACATATACATGTGAATACAAAACATGCCACATTAAAGGAAAGGCAAACGGGTCGGGCCACAAGTTCAAGCAACATTAGTTACAGCCCTTCCCGGGATATTCTCGGTAGGGTGGCGAGATACGCAACCTACAGCGCGGTGTCGTATCCCTGGAATACGAAGCATTGGAAGCCGGTATCGTAGGGTGTTCTCTTTGTGTACGTGTGTTTTACGTTTATTTATCGTCGCTACCGGTTGCCCATATGAGAGACGCCTCCTGAAGAGATTAGTCAATTTATATTTTTGGAGGATAGTGCAATGATACAGACAGAGACCCATTCCAGAGCCTTCTCTGGTTCTTTTACGTGCACGGTGTACAGCACCGACACGAGACCTCCGTTTAAAGTCCCACCACGGGGGATCGAACCTGCGATCCCTGGATTACAAGTGCGGCGTGTCACCACTGGACTACAGCTCCGTCTGTAGTGTGTTCTCTTTAAGGTTCCGGAGCCCTTTATTATGGATGTCCTCCAGGGATCGATCTCCAAATAACTTCAGTAATCCCTCAATCGGTGTGTAACGGAACATTCCCGCGTGTGCGAACCAACTATCAAGTTTGCATCCGTCCTGGTAGCAAAAGGGTTCTTCATTGGTACCGAGTAGTATGTTTGTAGCAACCAGAAACCGAGGCCAGCCTTGGACCAGTCCGTCGCAAAACATGCTGGTCTACTTGCGTCAGAGATTCGTTCACACTCGCCCATCTCACTGACAATGGCGATCTTTGATTCCTCATACACTTGCTTGAAGTCTTCAGTTCACTTGAATGGTGCTTCAGGTTCCAGTAGTTGACGGAAAGGCGAGCATATTTTCCATGCTATCTTCTCTACTGATTAAGTCTACCCTGCGTCAGAAGACATTCCAATTCCAGAATACATTCCTGATTATATTACATGCCACGCGTATAGCAACGATATATTCTCACCTGAAAGACTGTTAATATTAGTATGGTCAGACGGCGGATCGAACCATACAACATGTATACAAGTTGGGCAATGACGATTACTTACACATTTTGCGATTGTCGTAAACAATGCGATTGTCGTAAAAATGCAAATGTCGTAAAATGTATCACAAGCTTATTTATTAAAAAGCAAATTTTTGTATTATACCATGTGTGTACAATTGTTGTTTGGGTATATAACTATGTAATATGTACAATTGTTTGAATAAAAAAAATGTATTAAGTGTAAATATGCTATGCCACTATTTATTCCGCAGTCACGGACATGTTCCATCATACACATATTCCAATATTTATTTTTGTCTTTCAGGAACAGTATGCATGTACGGCGATTTCGACGTTTAAACTGTATGATATTTCTGCTACTCCTTGTGGTAGCTTTCGTAATGTTATGTAAGTTCTATACACTAAATATCTGAACGCATATATTCACAGATGTTTGATAGCTAATCTGAAAGCATATATACAGATGTTTGATAGCTAATCTGAAAGCATATATACAGATGTTTTGATATATAATCTGAAAGCTTATATGCATATGTTTGGTAGCTAATCTGAAAGCATATATACATATGTTTTGATATATAATCTGAAAGCATATATACACACGTTTGATAGCTAATCTGAAAGCATATATACAGATGCTTGGTAGCTAATCTGAAAGCATATATACAGATGTTTGGTATCTAATCTGAAAGCATATATACATATGTTTGGTAGCTAATCTGAAAGCATATATACAGATGTTTGGTAGCTAATCTGAAAGCGTATATACAGATGTTTGGTAGCTAATCTGAAAGCGTATATACAGATGTTTGGTAGCTAATCTGAAAGCATATATACAGATGTTTGGTAGCTAATCTGAAAGCGTATATACAGATGTTTGATAGCTAATCTGAAAGCATATATAAATATGTTTGATAGCTAATCTGAAAGCATATATACAGATGTTTGATAGCTAATCTGAAAGCATATATACAGATGTTTGATAGAATCTGAAAGCATATATAAATATGTTTGATAGCTAATCTGAAAGCATATATACAGATGTTTGATAGCTAATCTGAAAGCATATATACAGATGTTTGATAGAATCTGAAAGCATATATAAATATGTTTGATAGCTAATCTGAAAGCATATATACAGATGTTTGATAGCTAATCTGAAAGCATATATACAGATGTTTGATAGAATCTGAAAGCATATATAAATATGTTTGATAGCTAATCTGAAAGCATATATACAGATGTTTGATAGCTAATCTGAAAGCATATATACAGATGTTTGGTAGCTAATCTGAAAGCATATATACAGATGTTTGATAGCTAATCTGAAAGCATATATACAGATGTTTGATAGAATCTGAAAGCATATATAAATATGTTTGATAGCTAATCTGAAAGCATATATACATATGTTTGATTGCTAATCTGAAAGCTTATATTCAGATGTTTAGTAGCTAATCTGAAAGCATATATACAGATGTTTGATAGCTAATCTGAAAGCGTATATACAGATGTTTGATATCTAATCTGAAAGCATATATACAGATGTTTGATATAATATGAAAGCATATATACAGATGTTTGATTGCTAATCTGAAAGCATATATACATATGTTTGATAGCTAATCTGAAAGCATATACACAGATGTTTGATAGCTAATCTGAAGGCATATATACAAATGTTTGATAGCTAATCTGAAGGCATATATACATATGTTTGATAGCTAATCTGAAGCATATATACAGATGTTTGATTGCTAATCTGAAAGCATATATAAATATGTTTGATAGCTAATCTGAAAGCATATATACAGATGTTTGATAGCTAATCTGAAAGCATATATACAGATGTTTGATAGAATCTGAAAGCATATATACAGATGTTTGGTAGCTAATCTGAAAGCATATATACAGATGTTTGATAGCTAATCTGAAAGCATATATAAATATGTTTGATAGCTAATCTGAAAGCATATATACAGATGTTTGATAGCTAATCTGAAAGCATATATACAGATGTTTGATAGAATCTGAAAGCATATATAAATATGTTTGATAGCTAATCTGAAAGCATATATACATATGTTTGGTAGCTAATCTGAAAGCATATATAAATATGTTTGATAGTTAATCTGAACGCATATATACAGATGTTTGGTAGCTAATCTGAAAGCATATATAAATATGTTTGATAGTTAATCTGAACGCATATATACAGATGTTTGGTAGCTTTTATAATGAACTTCAATCTTCACAATGCGTACTTGTTTCACCTTAATCGTTTTATCTTATTGATATTCTAACTTACAGTCCATGATTAAACGTTTACATACCATTATTTCAAAGTGAAATTAATAGTTTAAAAAATATTACAACACTGTCATATCGTAACTGCATTAAGTACCTTGCTATAGGAGAAGACCTCTATAAGCTATAACTTTCGGTTCTAATCGTTTTCATGTATCTAAATGTTGTGTAAAATATATATTTGTATATGTTGTATTGTTTGAAATAAAATATGTTTAGACTAAAATGCGCATTGTATGTGGGTTGTCGTGTACTCTAATACGTACACAATATAACCTCGTGCAAACGGTATACGGTACACGTCAGATAGAGCACGGCTTATACACGATTTAACTCACTGTGCACGTGCTAATCTCGTGCTCTAGCGTAAATATATAATTATATGCATGCACTAGTCGCAGTCCTCTTAGAATTGTTGTGCTATGTCTATGTATAGGATATAAGCAGAAGGCTGTCCGATTAGCGCGCTCTATTCTCACCAATGCAACCCGGGTTCGATCCTCGGACCGAGAAGTATGTGAGATGGTACGGTGGTCGCCAGATCGGACAGGTGGGTTTTCTCCGGGTACTCCGGTTTCCTCGCACACGAATGACCACATTTACGCTTTCATCCGCACCAACGAGAGTGATTAATATAAGTTGTTAAAACTTGTTTGGCAATCGTTGTAAAATAAATAAAGTTTAAAAAATAGCCGAAAACGATCAAATATGTAAACTATGGACTGTATGGACGCGTACTTAAAACACACACTTATATAACAAGATCCTACCAATTAAAATTGTTAATTTCGTACATTTACGCATATGATTCAATATAATACTGCAATCCAATATTAATAATAATGGACTGCAAGTAAAAAGGTACGACGTCACGACAGTGTTTTAAATTTGTTTGCAGATATGAAATCACACGATACGCTTAGTGAATCGATTAATGCGTATATTCCATTGCTGGACAATACTAACAGAGTTCAACCGTCGGATGATATCGCTGACGAGGTAATACAACTTAGTTACATTGAACGAACCTTCCTACTTGTTACCTGTGGACCTTTAGTGACAACATGGTTACGGCTCACTTACCTCTCACTGCTCTACTGTAGGTTCGAGTCTCACTGGAGGTGGGGAATTGTTTCGTGTGAGGCATGAATCCAGTTGGTATGCGGAAGGTCGGTGGATATGTCTGGGTGCTATTGGCTCTGGCTGCGTCCTGTCTGTCTGTCTGTCTGTCTGTCTGTCTGTCTGTCTGTTGTTGTTGTTGTCGTCTGTCCGTCTGTCTGTCTGTATGCTTGCCACAAAGAAATAACAGACATTATAGCTATTTACCAACATGCAATAAATGAATCATGTTTAACGTAATAGACACAGAAATCAATAAAAAAATATCAACATCCATTATGTGTCATTAAAAATATTACGCGGGCCTATTGAGAGTGGTCCGGCAAAATAGGAGCACTGAAAGTGCTACTTAGCTAGGGGGTTCTGGGGCATGCTCCCCCGAGATTTGTTTTGGATTCTGTATACGATTTCCTTGAATCTGAAGACATTTTAGGGTGCACCCTAACCTACATTTGTTAATAATTAGCCATATTATTTCTTCAATATAGGTGGTGTGTGCTTCCTGTTCGTGCACCTTACTGGTTGAACATCGGCTTGAATCTTTTTGATATTATGCAATGAATTTTGGGTCTACTATATCTGTTTTATGATAATAATATTAGCGATAAAAACATGGAGCATAATGGACAGTGCTGTCAGCAGGCTGTATGACCAGTCCACACACGCGACAGCAGGCTGTATGGCCTGTCCACACACGCAGTGCTGATAGCAGGCTGTATGGCCAGTCCACACACGCAGTGCTGACAGCAGACTGTATGACAGTCCACACACGCAGTACTGACAGCAGACTGTATGACCAGTCCACACACGCAGTACTGACAGCAGACTGTATGACCAGTCCACACACGCAGTACTGACAGCAGGCTGTATGACCAGTCCACACACGCAGTACTGACAGCAGGCTGTATGACCAGTCCACACACGCAGTACTGATAGCAGGCTAAAGTCATGATAGCGCATATGTAGATCTATCGCTTTAGGTGCGAAAGGCCCGGAGTTTCAAACCCCACTGGAGCCGTTATGAGTGTACCCTTCGGCAAGGCATTTAAATTCCACATTGCCTTTCTCTCTCTCTCACGGCGATGGATTCAATCAGGAATGAGGTCTCGAGAGTGATTAATATTGTTTAGTTGTAAGAACTTGTTTCGCAATCGAGCTAAAATAAATGTGTATAAACTATTACATATGCACGAAATATGGTTAGATCGAGAGTGTATGCTAACCCGAACGTTTATCCTCCGATAGTGGAAACTTATAATAGGTCAACATACGGTCATGAAGTGGAAAGTTATGAAAGGTCAACATAAAGGTCATGTAGTGGAAACTTATGAAAGGTCAACATAAGGTCATGTAGTGGAAACTTATGAAAGGTCAACATAGAGGTCATGTGAAATCAAACATTTGTTCTTGTGTGAAATAGCAGTAGATCAAACCCGATCTTACCCGTGTACTATTCTCCACCAGTTAGTCCGTACACATTTATTTTACCTCGATTGCGAAACTAGTTCTTACAACATTAGTTTTATAGATATCGTGACCTCATTCCTGATGGAATACATCGCCAATGATGGGGAGAAGAGGCAATGTGCAAACTACGTGTCGTGCAATAGTTCACAAAAGAATTCCAGGCCCCCAAGGTTATGAAACATTTTTCAGATCTCAAACTCAAGACATTTGATTGGTTGATTGCGAGTTTCACATTCAGCTGAACCAATCAGAAGCTTCAGACTGAGTTGTACACTCAGCTGAACCAATCAGAAGCTTGAACAGAGATTGAGATTGGAGAAAAGTTTTATAATCTCTAGCCCAGGTCTCAACAACACTGAAGCGAACGCTCTAACACTGACCTTATATTTCTTATTCTAATATTTCAGTATCTGGACGTAGAAATGCCAGCCCGAATGGCAAACGTGGAGAGGATATGTGAAATGATGAAAGCAAACAATGTAACTCCCCCAAACAGTGCAGTGTTCGAGAATGAGTATATGAAACACTTGATGGTGATTGAAAACACGCAAACTGTTTACTGTTATTTGCCCAAAGTAGCCAGTACTAATTTTAGAAGAGTCCTTCTTGGGTTACTAGGAGTTGTTCCAAAATCAGAAATTTCAAATGTTGATGGATACGATGTATACAATTTACACAACAAAAAGTTTAGATATATCACAGAATTTGAAGAAAGTAAACAAAGAGAAATAATGCGAACGTATAAAAAGTTCCTTGCCGTACGCGATCCAATGGAACGCCTTTTATCCGGGTACATGAGCAAGTTTCTTCATCCTAATCCCGTGAACAGGGCTGAATTTAATAAACGAGTCTCCCTTTTTTATGCCATTCACGAGGATCTTGATAAACAACATCAAATAAAGATAGATTACGACAATCGTTCCGTCTTCTTCGCAGAATTTCTAGTTTGGTGGTCGGATCTGTACGACGAGGAACTTTATGTAAACGAGCATTTTGTACCGTCCTATGTTCTATGTAATCCTTGTGCAGTAAAGTATGACTATATTGGAAAATATGAAAACATAAACAGAGATATGGATTATATATTTAAACATCTGCACTTGAACGCCGAATTTCCAGGAAGAAATGACAATTATTCTGTACGCCGCACGCACACAATGGTCGACACAGTGTACAAACCACTTCCGGGCTGGTTATTACAGAAGGTATGGAATGTATTGAAATATGACTTTCTTATGTTCGATTACCCGGTCCCCGATTGGTTTAAGGTCAACATACACACGGACGATGTTCTCTAACTGATTGTATTGACTACTGTGCTTTCAAAGTAAAGTAACAAAATCGTTGGAATATTCCACTACTGTATAGGTAAGGCAATATACGATAGCTTACAGGTAATGTGATGTATCGTTTAATGCTAACAACCTGACTTACCTGTAATGCGAATATTGTATCGAATATTTGTTTATAACCGTTATTGCTTTACTTTCAATTACAGACGGATCTGTAGTCCAGTGGTAACACGCTGGACTGGTCTGACCCTAATCAAATTAACAGTCTTTCAGATGGGACGTTAAACCGAGGTCTCGTGTCGGTGCTTTACACCGTGCACGTAAAAGAACCAGAGGAGACTCTGGAATGGGTCTCTACCGGTTGCCCATATGAGCGACGCCTCCTGAAGAGATTAGTCATTTTAGATTGTTGAAGGATAGTGCAAGGATATACAGAGATAGACCCATTCTAGAGTCCCATCTGGTTCTTTTACGTGCACGGTGTAAAGCACCGACAGGAGACCTCGGTTTAACGTCACATTTGAAAGACTGTTAATTTATTAGGGTCAGACAGGGGACGGAACTGGCGATCCCTGGATTACCAGTCCGGCGTGTTAACCACTGGACTACAGATCCGTCAAATTGGCTATTTTGACCGGTTGTATACCAACACGCCATTCAATATAAACAAACCGGATTAAAATATTCAAAAATACTTTAATAACCCATTCATTCCAGCCCTATTGCATCCACTACCGTTCTTATGGATGTATTTGTGCACACATGTAATGTTATATTATTTGTGAATAAAATATCGAGCTCAATAACATATACGACAGTGAGAGACAATAGTCAGTTACTGCCCTTTGAATACTCTCCAAGAAGGCTATGTATTTATAGTTGGTTTCCTCCATTTTCATCATGCTATCAGTTGTCATCCATTGTCTCATCTTTTCATTATTGAACTGCGATTACGAGGGTGTTCCATGGACCGTAGATTCGGCAGAAATTGCCAGGTTGTGGGTGGGAGGTTAGCACACACAAACACGAGGGCTATGCATATATACATTTACTACGATATATTCTTTATTCTAACACGACACAGCTAATAACATATATACTTGTAGAGTAAAAACTACCTCGGGTTATTCTGCGATATACCTACCTTGAACTATGCTGTGCGCACCGTGTTTTGGCTATTCCATTTATACAATGCGTGTAAAGTTTTATGAATGAAAGTCACGTGATGCTTGTAAAAAATACCGTGGGAATTCGCGGAAGTGAGCTATTTTTAGAATCAGATAATCTCTTGTCCGTCTTGTTTTTCTGCTAAGTAACAAAATAAATAAAATTATTGATCAGTTACAACTTTTGTTCAGTTATGTACTAGATTGATATTTTCCATAAAAAATAATGTCATCACCCCTTACGCGGGAGGAAATTTCGAAAGCCAAATGCAGCGGCGTTTGAAGAAAATACTCCTTTAAAATTATTAGAAGTAAGACGTGTGAGAATCGAAATAATAAGTATCAACCGTGGTATATCGCAGAATAATTTTTCTTATTTATTTCTTTATTATTTATACTACCCTTGTTATTATATACATGAAATATAATTACCTCAGTTCAGTTTAACTTTTTGCTTAATTTCACTGGGGAGGGCCAATTACTAATGTTGATAGACGTGACGTGTGGCCCAACCCATTTGCTTTCATTTGTGTGTCAATCTTTGTATTGTTGTATATACGTATATAATGCAATAAAATATTATTAAATTAAATTTTCATTATTAAATTAATAAATCTCAATATATATTCTATTGTATATCCAATGTATATTGTACTGTAGAAATTGCTATCAATTAATTGACATGATTTGGAATACATGGCCGTTATCATACCGCAACATCTGGTTAGGGACCAACCGTGAACACAAAGGATTCCAACCAGGAGACCAATATACGTTTCGGGATAAATCAAACATTTTTTGCCAAGGGAGGTAATAGTAAAATCAACAACGTCGCTCATTTTAGCACATTATGGATTTACTGTAAATGGAATGCTGCACACGACTAGGTTGCAAGTAATTTTTCACAGTGTATGTGTATAGGTGTGAACTAGTGTGTGCGGTTAACGTTACCGTGGATACCTTCGGCCTCCGTGCACTTTAACACTCAACGTAGTCCCATCTGAAATACTGTTAATTTTATTAGAGTCAGACGGGGGATCGAACCTGCGATTCACTGTAAATGGAATGCTGAATACCAATAGACTGCACGTAATTCTTCATATCGTATGTGTATAGGTATGAACTACAGTGGGTGCGGTGTGTGTTTTACGTTTATTTATCGTTGCTACCGGTTGCCCATATGAGCGACGCCTCCTGAAGAGATTAGTTATTTTAGATTTTGGAGGATAGTGCAATGATACAGAGAGAGACCCATTCCAGAGTCTCCTCTGGTTCTTTTACGTGCACGGTGTAAAGCACCGACACGATACATCGGTTTAACGTCCCATCTGAAAGACTGTTAATTTTATTAGGGTCAGACGGGGGATCGAACCTGCGATCCCTGGATTACCAGTCCAGCGTTTTACCACTGAACTACAGATCCGTCTGTGTGTGGGTGCGGTTAAAGTTACCGTGGATACATTCGGGAATCCACGCACGCAATTGAGTTAGTTTATACACATTTATTTTAACTCGATTGCGAAGCAAGTTCTTGCAACTTATAGTAATCACTCTCGAGCCCTCATTCCTGGTGGAATCCATCACAACGAGGGGAAAGAGAAGCGGCAATGTGGAAATTAAATGCATTGCCTACTCAATCTATACTAGAGGACATAGAAAACGCACACTTCGGATAAGTGTGTTTTTACATGAAAAACAATAACTATATAAATAGTATTTTTATTAAATACACAGTTTTAAACATTTTTGGAATATTTTTAGTTGTTCAGTTTGTGTTTTGTAATAAAGATGTGATATATCTTTGATGAAATCCTTTGTATAATAATCATATAATGTAGGTGTCCGTTTTCTATGCCCTCTAGTCTAGTTCATACCCCAATGGAAACTATTCACTCCTTGAGTATAGTTAATATTGAAATTATTCGAGAATACAATGAACTGGAAAACGTGTTATTTTCATATTAGTATTTTCTGGACGAATGGGAATTTATGTGATAAGAATTACTGCTATGTATTCGCAGTATAGGTATTGAAATTGTCCAATTGTTTTCAGGGAAATAGGTCTAAGCTTTCATTGGTGTGCGCATAGAAATACAGGCTTGAGCTGGATTCCAGAAATGGCCAGGTCAATCTATTTACGTGGTTGAAATTCTCCAATAAATAATTGGTTTCAGTATGAATCGCGAATGTCCCAGCAGGGATGTTGGATATATTATTGGAGTTTCGTGTAATTGTCAACATGTTTGCATTTAATTACGAAATTATGCACTTTATAATTTATATACATTAAATCAATATACTATCCGAGTGTGTATTATGCAGTGTGGGTTTTCAATCGCCCTTCTATTACATATCTATATGAATATATACTATACATATTTATATGTTAGCGGGTTGGCCTTGCATTTCTCTGTTTGTGTTTGGGGGCTGGAACTCGCTCTAACAGCGTAGGTTATAGACTACAGCGAAGCGGGTTGGCGTTATATTTCTCTGTTTGTGCTTGAAACCCGCTCTAGCAGCTTCTGTTATAGACTACAGCGAAGCGGGTTGGCGTTATATTTCTCTGTTTGAGGGTTGAACTCGCTCTAGCAGCTAGCGAAGCGGGTTGGCGTTATATTTCTCTGTTTGGGGGTTGAACTAGCTCTAGCAGCTTAGGTCATAGACTACAGCGAAGCGGGTTGGCGTTATATTTCTCTGTTTGGGGGTTGAACTCGCTCTAGCAGCTTAGGTTATAGACTACAGCGAAGCGGGTTGGCGTTATATTTCTCTGTTTGGTGGTTGAACTCGCTCTAGCAACTTAGGTTATAGACTACAGCGAAGCGGGTTGTCGTTACATTTCTCTGTTTGTGTTTGGGGGTTGAACTCGCTCTAGCAGCTTAGGTTATAGACTACAGCGAAGCGGGTTGGCGTTACATTTCTCTGTTTGTGTTTGAACTCGCTCTAGCAGCTTAGCCTATAGACTACAGCGAAGCGGGTTGTCGTTATATTTCTCTGTTTGTGTTTGGGGGTTGAACTCGCTCTAGCAGCTTAGGCTATAGACTACAGCGAAGCGGGTTGTCGTTACATTTCTCTGTTTGTGTTTGGGGGTTGAACTCGCTCTAGCAGCTTAGGCTATAGACTACAGCGAAGCGGGTTGGCGTTACATTTCTCTGTTTGTGTTTGAACTCGCTCTAGCAGCTTAGGTTATAGACTACAGCGAAGCGGGTTGTCGTTACATTTCTCTGTTTGTGTTTGGGGTTGAACTCGCTCTAACAGCTTCTGTTATAGACTACAGCAAAGCGGGATGGCGTTACATTTCTCTGTTTGTGTTTGGGGGTTGAACTCGCTCTAGCAGCTTAGGTTATGTACTACAGTGACTCGGGTTGACGTTACATTTCTCTGTTTGTGTTTGGGGGTTGGAACTCGCTCTAACAGCTTCTGTTATAGACTACAGCAAAGCGGGTTGGCGTTACATTTATCTGTTTGTGTTTGGGGTTGAACTTGCTCTAACAGCTTCTGTTATAGACTACAGCAAAGCGGGTTGACGTTACATTTCTCTATTTGTGTTTGGGGGTTGGAACTCGCTCTAACAGCTTCTGTTATAGACTAGAGCGAAGCGGGATGGCGTTACATTTCTCTGTTTGTGTTTCGGCGTTGAACTCGCTCTAACAGCTTCTGTTATAGACTACAGCGAAGCGGATTGGCGTTACATTTCTCTGTTTGTGTTTGGGGGTTGAACTCGCTCTAGCAACTTAGGTCATAGACTACAGCGAAGCGGGTTGGCGTTACATTTCTCTGTTTGTGTTTGGAACCCGCTCTAGCAGCTTAGGTCATAGACTACAGCGAAGCGGGTTGGCGCTGCATTTCTCTGTTTGTGTTTGGGGGCTGGAACTCGCTCTAACAGCGTAGGTTATAGACTACAGCGAAGCGGGTTGGCGTTACATTTCTCTGTTTGTGTTTGGGGGTTGAACTCGCTCTAACGGCTTAGGTTATAGACTACAGCGAAGCGGGTTGGCGTTATAGTTCTCTGTTTGTGTTTGGAACCCGCTCTAGCAGCTTAGGTCATAGACTACAGCGAAGCGGGTTGGCGTTGCATTTCTCTGTTTGTGTTTGGAACCCGCTCTAGCAGCTTAGGTCATAGACTACAGCGAAGCGGGTTGGCGTTACATTTCTCTATTTGTGTTTGGGGTTGAACTCTGCTCTAACAGCTTCTGTTATAGACTACAGCGAAGCTGGTTGGCGTTACATTTCTCTGTTTATGTTTGGGGGTTGGAACTCGCTCTAACGGCTTAGGTTATATGCAGACTCTCCAGCTCTTTGAGTGGTGAAGGAAGACCCCGGATGACACTCCGAGAAGTATCGCAGGCACACAGGCACACGTTGTTATTGACATGTTGGCCAAGTATGAACTGGGTTACATATGCATGCCTGTAACAGGTAACAGAAGCTAGTCATCAACATTCCGCAACACAGTTGGATAGCTTCCTCACATGACATAATCATGGTGACAGATGGTACATCGAGAAGGGCCGTAACTAATGTTGCTTAAAGTTATGGCCCGACAATTTAGCTTTTTCTTTAAATTGTGTTTTTATTGTCATATACTTAGTTCAGGCTTCAGTATAAGTGTTAAGACATTGAGTGTATGTATATTAGTTCATAGTGGTCTGGTTGGGAGAGGACGTATTTCATCACGGTAAAGTTATGAAATGCACCTCACTAATATGTGGAAGTCGTGATGGCGCAGTGGTAGAGACTTCGTTTCAGGTGTGAAATGCCCGGAGTTCGAGCCGCGCTGGAGCTGTTACAAGTGTGCTCTTAGGCAAGGCATTTAAGTTCAAGTTGCCTCTTCCACCACCCCAGTGGTATTCGAACCTACAGCGGCGAGGGCCAAGTGGTTTGACGCCAACGGCCTTAACCACTCGGCCCTATCTATCTTTCTCATGACGCCGTTTCATTAGAAGTAGAGTGGACATCGTAAGACAAAATTGTGACGCAGTGTGTGGTTAGAACATTAGTATTGGTGTAACAGTCAAAATGGAGTCTATTCCGAGGAGAGTATCACAGGTGTATCGGGAGCCTCGTAGGTAGGGATCCACCCAATCACTGGACAGGCTACACTCTGTGATACACTTCTTGGAAGTAGATATTTTAGTTTGGTGTGTTCCATATAACGATGTACCTATAGCATTTTGCATTTTAATTCTTAACCTTTATATTCTTTTATGTACTTTTCTTAATATTTTTGATAAACATTTTACATTGTTTTATTTCTATTTTTTTTTTTTATTTATTCATTTTTTAAATTTATTATAAGACAGTTTACTATGCCTGTGGAGACCTGTATAACCCTGTTATAAGACACCGAAATGCCTTTGTCATTTATTATTATCAACAAGCCATCACTTTCACATTAATCAGTTTAACTCTCTATATATGCAATCAACTCAGCAACAATGATAGCCTTTTTCATTTTAATCATCACCAGTATCGTACACATGAATCGACGTAGAATCAGTTGAAAGTGTATACTGCCTATTGTACTTGTCATAAAATGTGCACAAACAGTTTCCATGATATTCTGCGTCTCTTGGTACCATATCCACCTCTTAATGTTTGGCTAGAATTTCGATATCTGACATCTCAGTTGTGATATGTTACACTTTCGTATATATTTCCATTGTTTCTACCTAATGTAGTCTACCATAAGATTTATTGTAAACGAAACAACTACCATGAAACGTTGTATCAAAACTCTTTCTAAGCCTCTTTGTCTCTATCGTTTCCATACACACTTGCTGTCTCTTTACTGCTCTATCAATATTCTGCTGCTGAAGCAGGACATATGCCAGACGGCATTTTGCTCCATCATTGCCACTCTCTAGCTCAAGTCATTCCAAAGTATTAATTGTTCCTGTCGCAATGCATTATTGATAAGGCATTTACTCAGTGAAGAATACGCCAAAGGTGTTCGTGATTTCTCGGAAGTCTTCTTTTGGCATAGGCAACACTGACTCCCGTTGGAACATCGTACCCTGTACAACTCATGTCGAAGGTTGCTCAGAACCAACAGCATGTCTTGATGTGGATTCCTAAAATGTAGAATACATTATTAAGTGTCTATCAAAATGTAACCAATACAAGATTGTACAGAACGAAAGCAATACCTCAGAATTATCACCAATGCATACTGACAACTGCAGGATAGGTATGCCTGTGTCCGCAGATGGGCCTATGAATGTAACCCTTGATTGAAATGATTATGAATTGGAGAATACAGGTCGAATAAAACAGCTCGGGTAGCACAGTGGTTAACGCCTTTAATTCCAAAGCGGGAGGTCGTGAGTTAGACCCCCGGCCGAGGCACAGTACTAGTTGATTTTTATCCAGGAAAGTGTCCTAGTTCTGGTTCGATCGGGGGGAAATAGTTGCCACTGAACGTTCAGGTCTCAATGTCAGTTGTTTCAGTGTGTACAATTTGGGTTCAAAATGAGCATGTTTGGCAAATACTGGCTGGACATTTCTGGCAGGTCAATTTCCTCCTTCAGCTTCAAAAATGTTTACGTTAAGGCATGTGGGGGACATGCCGGGGTCACTACTATACTGCGCCCAATGGGCGGAATGACATTGTAAGCATAACAAAACAAACAAACAAGCAGGTCGAATAAATTCGCATTCAGTCCTCAACATCACATGTTATATAATAGTATATTAAATTAGGCACCATAACAATCTGGTTGATTGTTGTCAACATGTGACTGTGTTACTAGGTTTAACTCATGTTAATTTCTTGATTATGTTAGTATTTTGTTAGCCATATGAGTCCATGAGTAGAATCTGATTGACTTGCCATGATATCTGAAATTAATGAAACTCCATTAAGAATGTAAAATTTGTAGGACTAATTAATTTTGTTATGCATACCCCACCCACCTTTATAATTCTTGTTCTTTTTGTTTAAATTATTTAAACATGTGCAACGCCATAATTTATACATGTGTTATCTATACAAACAAAATATACTAATAATACTTACATATTGGCGTGATACAGCATGTAAAAACGCAACGAAATTTCGAACTTTCCCACTCTCTGAATTTTACATGGAAATTTTGCTAAAAGGGAAACAACTCTGTTAACCAATTAAAAGTGGCTTCTGGCTATTAGGCCATAATAAAATAAATCCTAGATTTCCATCCAAATTTTTTTGAAAATGGGGGCGGGGGGTGAAATTTTATTTTTTATTTTATATTTTCAGGATATCGATATTTATGCTGAAAAATGGTGTTTTGACAAGATTTTTTTTTTTTTTTTTTTTTTTTCAAATAGTAATAAAAAAAAGTCGGGGCGGGCCCTAAAAACGGGGGCGGGCGGGGATGAAAATCTAGGAAATATTTTATTATGGCCTTACCTAAAGCATAATGCAGCATTTAGATCTATGTATTTGTGTAAAGTAGTTATTTATTGTACAATTATACTGACATAAAATTGTAATATTTCTTATATTATTGATCGTAAACAACATTCTGGGCCTCGTTTAGAGCATTATCACTAATTACTGTAATTAGGGCCTCAATTTGGTGCACAGGGATTCGGCACGTTTGGGGGTACTAGTATATATATTTAAGTACAGGGATTCTACTCTGTGGGATGTCAGATTTCGCATCGATCAGTAAAATGGCCATATCTGAAACAATTTTGTACAAAGCTGTCCAAATATAATGCCTATCCCGAGTCTTTATATTGTTCTTCAAATAAAACACAACTTTAAGCTGCATGCATGTATACTTTGCAAACAATTGCCACAAACATTGGCCATAGCAGGTCACATTTCCATACTAGGACACGGGTTCTGTCAGCAACAAAAAAAATCTTCGACGGGAGAGTTTTAACTGTGAATAACATTATCAATAAAATGTGTTTCCACTAACGTGTAGGTTTATTCGGCAATAATGTACGTCAAAAAGAGATTTCGTAGCATTTTCAATTTGTTTTGAAAAATTCTAAAGCGGCGCAATTCGCGTTGAAACGAGCGTTGAAACGAGCGTTCTGATTAGATTATTAGAATGTAACAAGATGTTTTTTTATATATGAAGAATAATCATAATCCAATCAGAACGCTCGTTTCAACGCTCGTTTCAATGCGAATTGCACCGCTTTAGAATTTTTCAAAACAAATTGAAAATGCTACGAAATCTCTTTTTGACGTACATTTTTGACGAATAAACCTACACGTTAGTGTAAACACATTTTATTGATAATGTTATTCACAGTTAAAACTCTCCCGTCGAAGATTTTTTGTTGTTGCTGACAGAACCCGTGTCCTAGTACGGAAATGTGACCTGCTATGGCCAATGTTTGTGGCAATTGTTTGCAAAGTATACATGCATGCAGCTTAAAGTTGTGTTTTATTTGAAGAACAATATAAAGACTCGGGATAGTCGTTATATTTGGACAGCTTTGTACAAAATTGTCTCAGATAGGGCCATTTTACTGATCGATGCGAAATCTGACATCCCACAGAGTAGAATCCCTGTACTTAAATATATATACTAATACCACCAAACGTGCCGAATCCCTGTGATTTGGTGATTGTCTTCCGGCCTAATATTTACAAGCTGGTTCTAAACTACCACCATGCCAAGTTTGGTGCTTTTTACACCCTCTGAACATTCACGGTCCTTATCTACTACACTAGGTTGATGAGCCGCCAGCTAGTTAAATAATGGTTACCGATTGCCTACCAGCTTGGCGCCTGGCATACAAGTATATGCCGGTTGGTGGCCGCCAGCTAGTTAAATAATGGTTACCGATTGCCTACCAGCCTGGCGCCTGGCATACAAGTATATAGCCGGTTGGTGAGCCGCCAGCTAGTTAAATAATGGTTACCGATTGCCTACCAGCCTGGCGCCTGGCATACAAGTATATAGCCGGTTGGTGAGCCGCCAGCTAGTTAAATAATGGTTACCGATTGCCTACCAGCCTGACCCCTGGCATACAAGCATATAGCCGGTTAGTGAGCCCCCAGCTAGTTAAATAATGGTTACCGATTGCCTACCAGCCTGACGTCTGGCACACAAGCATAGGATTCGGGAAGTACTGATGTTCATAAAAAAAGAGGTGTCTCATAAGTCAGAAATTACTGGCCCTTTAAAATAGGGGTGACACTTAAATAAACAAACACTTTACTATACTTTTACTTTTATAGTGCATCTGGTTGAATACAATGTTATATATAGAACATTGTTTCAATATACTGCTATGTATACATAATTACAATATGGCGTAATTGGTAAATGAATGCTTAAAGTTGTATTACTGTAAAAATCAAAAATGATAAAACATGCTAAAACTGATATACGCCGCTTGATTTCATTGCTATTGTAATTTGTATTGGAAAAACGGAGCAACGAAGAGAGCCGATTGAGTAGGAGGCTAACCCAGGTAACATTAAATTATCTATATTTCAACTATGATCAAGTGAGGTAAAAATGTTACGGTGAATGAATTTCATACTACAAACTTGTATTATACTGATTTGGTAACGAATACAAATTTTTGAAATTGTGACAGTCACTTTGAACAGTAATGCAGCTTTAAATAAAAACCAGCCCCATTATAGGTCTGCTAGTGTGTGCTGTACACACCCCCATTATAGCTTTGCTGGAGTGTGCTGCACACACCCCCATTATAGCTTTGCTGGAGTGTGCTGCACACACCCCCATTATAGCTTTGCTGGAGTGTGCTGTACACACCCCCATTATAACTTTGCTGGAGTGTGCTGTACACAACCATCATAGCTTTGCTGGAGTGTGCTGTACATACCCCCATTATAGCTTTGCTGGAGTGTGCTGTACACCCCCCATTATAGCTTTGCTGGAGTGTGCTGTACACACCCCCATAATAGCTTTGCTGGAGTGTGCTGTACACACCCCCATTATAGCCTTGCTGGAGTGTGCTGTACACACCCCTATTATAGCTTTGCTGGAGTGTGCTGTACACACCCCCATTATAGCTTTGCTGGAGTGTGCTGTACACACCCCTATTATAGCTTTGCTGGAGTGTGCTGTACACA
Source organism: Archivesica marissinica (assembly GCA_014843695.1). Taxonomy (NCBI): domain Eukaryota; kingdom Metazoa; phylum Mollusca; class Bivalvia; order Venerida; family Vesicomyidae; genus Archivesica; species Archivesica marissinica. The sequence continues at coordinate 11,799,261 of CM026400.1, read as the reverse complement.
CCCCTATTATAGCTTTGCTGGAGTGTGCTGTACACACCCCCATTATAGCTTTGCTGGAGTGTGCTGCACACACACCCATTATAGCTTTGCTGGAGTGTGCTGTACACCCCCCCCCCATTATAGCTTTGCTGGAGTGTGCTGTACACACCCCCATTATAGCTTTGCTGGAGTGTGCTGCACACAGATGTTCTGGGAAGCGATTGCTTAGTAATCGCGTTTCTATTTTTGTATATGATAACAATTTCTGCAGTTTTTAAGTAATCATTTGAAGATCTGACACAAATGAAATGAAAAGTTATTTGTGAAATTAGTATTGTACATTAGTAAATTACATCCCTTATGTATAAGCAAATCTTTAATAATTTCTAGATTGATGCTTGCTAGTGGATAGCAAGAATTCGTTAACATTTCAAAGCTTTTATTGCATCGGGTGTAAAATCAATTGCAAGCATGCATATTGTTTGGAATTATATAAGAAATAATAGGAAAAGTAGGAGGTGACGAGACCCTTTCACTGGTCAGAGCGTGGATTCTCTCTACCTCCCTATTACCACACTGGACAGAGCGTGGATTCTCTCTACCTCCCTATTACCACACTGGACATAGCGTGAATTCCATCTACCTCCCTATTACCACACTGGTCAGATCGTGGGTTCTCTCTACCTCCCTATTACCACACTGGACAGAGCGTGGATTCTCTCTACCTCCCTATTACCACACTAGTCAGAGCGTGGGTTCTCTCTACCTCCCTATTACCACACTGGACAGAGCGTGGATTCCATCTACCTCCCTATTACCACACTGGTCAGAGCGTGGGTTCTCTCTACCTCCCTATTACCACACTGGACAGAGCGTGGATTCTCACTACCTCCCTATTACCACACTGGTCAGAGCCTGGATTCTCTCTACCTCTCGATTATCACACTGGACAGAGCGTGGATTCTCTCTACTTCCCTATTACCACATTGGTCAGAGCGTGGATTCTCTCTACCTCCCTATTACCACACTGGTCAGAGCGTGGATTCTCTCAACCTCCCTATTACCACACTGGTCAGAGCGTGGGTTCTCTCTACCTCCCTATTACCACACTGGACAGAGCGTGGATTCTCTCTACCTCCCTATTACCACACTAGTCAGAGCGTGGGTTCTCTCTACCTCCCTATTACCACACTGGACAGAGCGTGGATTCCATCTACCTCCCTATTACCACACTGGTCAGAGCGTGGGTTCTCTCTACCTCCCTATTACCACACTGGACAGAGCGTGGATTCTCACTACCTCCCTATTACCACACTGGTCAGAGCGTGGATTCTCACTACCTCCCGATTACCACACTGGACAGAGCGTGGATTCTCTCTACCTCCCTATTACCACATTGGTCAGAGCGTGGATTCTCTCTACCTCCCTATTACCACACTGGTCAGAGCGTGGATTCTCTCTACCTCCCTATTACCACACTGGTCAGAGCGTGGATTCCATCTACCTCCCTATTACCACACTGGACAGAGCGTGGATTCCATCTACCTCCCTATTACCACACTGGACAGAGCGTGGATTCCATCTACCTCCCTATTACCACACTGGATAGAGCGTGGATTCTCTCTACCTCCCTATTACCACACTGGACAGAGCGTGGATTCCATCTACCTCCCTATTACCACACTGGACAGGGCGTGGATTCTATCTACCTCCCTATTACCACACTGGACAGAGCGTGGATTCTCTCTACCTCCCTATTACCACACTGGACAGAGCGTGGATTCTCTCTACCTCCCTACTACCACACTGGACAGAGCGTGGATTCTCTCTACCTCCCTATTACCACACTGGACAGAGTGTGGATTCCATCTACCTCCCTATTACCACACTGGACAGAGCGTGCATTCTCTCTACCTCCCTATTACCACACTGGACAGAGCGTGGATTCTCTCTACCTCCATATTACCAAACTGGTCAGAGCGTGGATTCTCTCTACCTCCCTATTACCACACTGGACAGAGCGTGGATTCCATCTATGTCCCTATTACCACACTGGACAGAGCGTGGATTCTCACTACCTCCCTATTACCACACTGGTCAGAGCGTGGATTCTCACTACCTCCCGAATACCACACTGGACAGAGCGTGGATTCTCTCTACCTCCCTATTACCACATTGGTCAGAGCGTGGATTCTCTCTACCTCCCTATTACCACACTGGTCAGAGCGTGGATTCTCTCTACCTCCCTATTACCACACTGGTCAGAGCGTGGATTCCATCTACCTCCCTATTACCACACTGGACAGAGCGTGGATTCCATCTACCTCCCTATTACCACACTGGACAGAGCGTGGATTCCATCTACCTCCCTATTACCACACTGGATAGAGCGTGGATTCTCTCTACCTCCCTATTACCACACTGGACAGAGCGTGGATTCTATCTACCTCCCTATTACCACACTGGTCAGGCGTGGATTCTTTTTTTTGGGGGTGGTTTTTTTTTTGGGGGTGGTTTTTTTTTTGGGGTGTGGTTTTTTTTTGGGGGTGTTTCTCTACCTCCCTATTACCACACTTGTCAGAGCGTGGATTCTCTCTACCTCCATATTACCACACTGGTCAGAGCGTGGATTCTCTCTATCTCCCTATTACCACACTGGTCAGAGCGTGGATTCTATCTACGTCCCTATTACGACACTGGTCAGAGCGTGGATTCTCTCTACCTCCCTATTACCACACTGGTCAGAGCGTGGATTCCATCTACCTCCCTATTACCACACTGGTCAGAGCGTGGATTCTATCTACCTCCCTATTACCACACTGGTCAGAGCGTGGATTTCTCTACCTCCCTATTACCACACTGGTCAGAGCGTGGATTCTCTCTACCTCCCTATTACCACATTGGTCAGAGCGTGGATTTCATCTACCTCCCTATTACCACACTGGTCAGAGCGTGGATTCTCTCTACCTCCCTATTACCACACTGGTCAGTGCGTGGATTCCATCTACCTCACTATTACCACACTGGACAGAGCGTGGATTCCATCTACCTCCCTATTACCACACTGGTCAGAGCGTGGATTCCATCTACCTCCCTAATTACCACACTGGTCAGAGCGTGGATTCTCTCTACCTCCCTATTACCACACTGGTCAGAGCGTGGATTCTCTCTACCTCCCTATTACCACACTGGTCAGAGCGTGGATTCCATCTACCTCCCTATTACCACACTGGTCAGAGCGTGGATTCCATCTACCTACCTATTACCACACTGGACAGAGCGTGGATTCCATCTACCTCCCTATTACCACACTGGTCAGTGCGTGCATTCTCTCTACCTCCCTATTACCACACTGGTCAGAGCGTGGATTCTCTCTACCTCCCTATTACCACACTTGTCAGAGCGTGGATTCTCTCTACCTCCCTATTACCACACTGGTCAGAGCGTGGATTCCATCTACCTCCCTATTACCACACTGGTCAGTGCGTGCATTCTCTCTACCTCCCTATTACCACATTGGTCAGAGCGTGGATTCCATCTACCTCCCTATTACCACACTGGTCAGAGCGTGGATTCTCTCTACCTCCCTATTACCACACTGGTCAGAGCGTGGATTCTCTCTACCTCCCTATTACCACACTGGTCAGAGCGTGGATTCCATCTACCTCCCTATTACCACACTGGACAGAGCGTGGATTCCATCTACCTCCCTATTACCACACTGGTCAGTGCGTGCATTCTCTCTACCTCCCTATTACCACACTGGTCAGAGCGTGGATTCTCTCTACCTCCCTATTACCACACTTGTCAGAGCGTGGATTCTCTCTACCTCCCTATTACCACACTGGTCAGAGCGTGGATTCCATCTACCTCCCTATTACCACACTGGTCAGTGCGTGCATTCTCTCTACCTCCCTATTACCACATTGGTCAGAGCGTGGATTCCATCTACCTCCCTATTACCACACTGGTCAGTGCGTGCATTCTCTCTACCTCCCTATTACCACATTGGTCAGAGCGTGGGTTCTCTCTACCTCCCTATTACCACACTGGTCAGAGCGTGGATTCCATCTACCTCCCTATTACCACACTGGTCAGAGCGTGGATTCCATCTACCTCCCTATTACCACACTGGTCAGAGCGTGGATTCTCTCTACCTTCCTATTACCACACTGATCAGAGCGTGGATTCTCTCTACCTCCCTATTACCACACTGGTCAGAGCGTGGATTCCATCTACGTCCCTATTACCACACTGGTCAGAGCGTGCATTCTCTCTACCTCCCTATTACCACACTGGTCAGAGCGTGCATTCTCTCTACCTCCCTATTACCACACTGGTCAGAGCGTGCATTCTCTCTACCTCCCTATTACCACAATGGTCAGAGCGTGGATTCTCTCTACCTCCCTATTACCACACTGGTCAGCGCGTGGATTCTCTCTACCTCCCTATTACCACACTGATCAGAGCGTGGATTCCATCTACCTCCCTATTACCACACTGGTCAGAGCGTGGATTCCATCTACCTCCCTATTACCACACTGGTCAGTGCGTGCATTCTCTCTACCTCCCTATTACCACATTGGTCAGAGCGTGGATTCCATCTACCTCCCTATTACCACACTGGTCAGAGCGTGGATTCTCTCTACCTCCCTATACCATACTGGTCAGAGCGTGGGTTCTCTCTACCTCCCTATTACCACACTGGTCAGAGCGTGGATTCCATCTACCTCCCTATTACCACACTGGTCAGAGCGTGGATTCCATCTACCTCCCTATTACCACACTGGTCAGAGCGTGGATTCTCTCTACCTTCCTATTACCACACTGATCAGAGCGTGGATTCTCTCTACCTCCCTATTACCACACTGGTCAGAGCGTGGATTCCATCTACCTCCCTATTACCACACTGGTCAGAGCGTGCATTCTCTCTACCTCCCTATTACCACACTGGTCAGAGCGTGCATTCTCTCTACCTCCCTATTACCACACTGGTCAGAGCGTGCATTCTCTCTACCTCCCTATTACCACAATGGTCAGAGCGTGGATTCTCTCTACCTCCCTATTACCACACTGGACAGAGCGTGGATTCTCTCTACCTCCCTATTACCACACTGGACAGAGCGTGGATTCTCTCTACCTCCCTACTACCACACTGGACAGAGCGTGGATTCTCTCTACCTCCCTATTACCACACTGGACAGAGTGTGGATTCCATCTACCTCCCTATTACCACACTGGACAGAGCGTGCATTCTCTCTACCTCCCTATTACCACACTGGACAGAGCGTGGATTCTCTCTACCTCCATATTACCACACTGGTCAGAGCGTGGATTCTCTCTATCTCCCTATTACCACACTGGACAGAGCGTGGATTCCATCTACGTCCCTATTACGACACTGGTCAGAGCATGGATTCTCTCTACCTCCCTATTACCACACTGGACAGAGCGTGGATTCCATCTACCTCCCTATTACCACACTGGTCAGAGCGTGGATTCCATCTACCTCCCTATTACCACACTAGTCAGAGCGTGGATTCTCTCTACCTCCCTATTACCACACTGGTCAGAGCGTGGATTCTCTCTACCTCCCTATTACCACATTGGTCAGAGCGTGGATTTCATCTACCTCCCTATTACCACACTGGTCAGAGCGTGGATTCTCTCTACCTCCCTATTACCACACTGGTCAGTGCGTGGATTCCATCTACCTCCCTATTACCACACTGGACAGAGCGTGGATTCCATCTACCTCCCTATTACCACACTGGTCAGAGCGTGGATTCCATCTACCTCCCTATTACCACACTGGTCAGAGCGTGGATTCTCTCTACCTCCCTATTACCACACTGGTCAGAGCGTGGATTCTCTCTACCTCCCTATTACCACACTGGTCAGAGCGTGGATTCCATCTACCTCCCTATTACCACACTGGTCAGAGCGTGGATTCCATCTACCTACCTATTACCACACTGGTCAGAGCGTGGATTCCATCTACCTCCCTATTACCACACTGGTCAGTGCGTGCATTCTCTCTACCTCCCTATTACCACACTGGTCAGAGCGTGGATTCTCTCTACCTCCCTATTACCACACTGGTCAGAGCGTGGATTCCATCTACCTCCCTATTACCACACAGGTCAGTGCGTGCATTCTCTCTACCTCCCTATTACCACATTGGTCAGAGCGTGGATTCCATCTACCTCCCTATTACCACACTGGTCAGTGCGTGCATTCTCTCTACCTCCCTATTACCACATTGGTCAGAGCGTGGGTTCTCTCTACCTCCCTATTACCACACTGGTCAGAGCGTGGATTCCATCTACCTCCCTATTACCACACTGGTCAGAGCGTGGATTCCATCTACCTCCCTATTACCACACTGGTCAGAGCGTGGATTCTCTCTACCTTCCTATTACCACACTGATCAGAGCGTGGATTCTCTCTACCTCCCTATTACCACACTGGTCAGAGCGTGGATTCCATCTACGTCCCTATTACCACACTGGTCAGAGCGTGCATTCTCTCTACCTCCCTATTACCACACTGGTCAGAGCGTGCATTCTCTCTACCTCCCTATTACCACACTGGTCAGAGCGTGCATTCTCTCTACCTCCCTATTACCACAATGGTCAGAGCGTGGATTCTCTCTACCTCCCTATTACCACACTGGTCAGCGCGTGGATTCTCTCTACCTCCCTATTACCACACTGATCAGAGCGTGGATTCCATCTACCTCCCTATTACCACACTGGTCAGAGCGTGGATTCCATCTACCTCCCTATTACCACACTGGTCAGTGCGTGCATTCTCTCTACCTCCCTATTACCACATTGGTCAGAGCGTGGATTCCATCTACCTCCCTATTACCACACTGGTCAGAGCGTGGATTCTCTCTACCTCCCTATACCACACTGGTCAGAGCGTGGGTTCTCTCTACCTCCCTATTACCACACTGGTCAGAGCGTGGATTCCATCTACCTCCCTATTACCACACTGGTCAGAGCGTGGATTCCATCTACCTCCCTATTACCACACTGGTCAGAGCGTGGATTCTCTCTACCTTCCTATTACCACACTGATCAGAGCGTGGATTCTCTCTACCTCCCTATTACCACACTGGTCAGAGCGTGGATTCCATCTACCTCCCTATTACCACACTGGTCAGAGCGTGATTCTCTCTACCTCCCTATTACCACACTGGTCAGAGCGTGCATTCTCTCTACCTCCCTATTACCACACTGGTCAGAGCGTGCATTCTCTCTACCTTCCTATTACCACAATGGTCAGAGCGTGGATTCTCTCTACCTCCCTATTACCACACTGGTCAGCGCGTGGATTCTCTCTACCTCCCTATTACCACACTGATCAGAGCGTGGATTCCATCTACCTCCCTATTACCACACTGGTCAGAGCGTGGATTCCATCTACCTCCCTATTACCACACTGGTCAGAGCGTGGATTCCATCTACCTCCCTATTACCACACTGGTCAGAGCGTGGATTCCATCTACCTCCCTATTACCACACTGGTCAGAGCGTGGATTCTCTCTACCTCCCTATTACCACACTGGTCAGAGCGTGGATTCTCTCTACCTCCCTATTACCACACTGGTCAGCGCGTGGATTATCTCTACCTCCCTATTACCACACTGGTCAGAGCGTGGATTCTCTCTACCTCCCTATTACCACACTGGTCAGCGCGTGGATTCTCTCTACCTCCCTATTACCACACTGGTCATAGCGTGGATTCCATCTACCTCCCTATTACCACACTGGTCAGTGCGTGCATTCTCTCTACCTCCCTATTACCACACTGGTCAGCGCGTGGATTCTATCTACCTCCCTATTACCACACTGGTCAGAGCGTGGATTCCATCTACCTCCCTATTACCACACTGGTCAGAGCGTGGATTCCATCTACCTCCCTATTACCACACTGGTCAGAGCGTGGATTCTCTCTACCTCCCTATTACCACACTGGTCAGGCGTGGATTCTCTCTACCTCCCTATTACCACACTGGTCAGAGCGTGGATTCTCTACCTCCCTATTACCACACTGGTCAGGCGTGATTTCTCTACCTCCCTATTACCACACTGGTCAGGCGTGGATTCTTCTACCTCCCTATTACCACACTGGTCAGGCGTGGATTCCCACACTGGTCAGAGCGTGGATTCTCTACCTCCCTATTACCACACTGGTCAGAGCGTGGATTCTCTCTACCTCCCTATTACCACACTGGTCAGAGCGTGGATTCTCTCTACCTCCCTATTACCACACTGGTCAGAGCGTGGATTCTCTCTACCTCCCTATTACCACACTGGTCAGCGCGTGGATTCTCTCTACCTCCCTATTACCACACTGGTCATAGCGTGGATTCCATCTACCTCCCTATTACCACACTGGTCAGTGCGTGCATTCTCTCTACCTCCCTATTACCACACTGGTCAGCGCGTGGATTCTCTCTACCTCCCTATTACCACACTGGTCAGCGCGTGGATTCTCTCTACCTCCCTATTACCACACTGGTCAGAGCGTGGATTCCATCTACCTCCCTATTACCACACTGGTCAGTGCGTGCATTCTCTCTACCTCCCTATTACCACACTGGTCAGCGCGTGGATTCTATCTACCTCCCTATTACCACACTGGTCAGAGCGTGGATTCCATCTACCTCCCTATTACCACACTGGTCAGAGCGTGGATTCATCTACCTCCCTATTACCACACTGGTCAGAGCGTGGATTCCATCTACCTCCCTATTACCACACTGGTCAGAGCGTGGATTCTCTCTACTTTCACTGGTCAGAGCGTGGATTCTCTCTACCTCCCTATTACCACACTGGTCAGAGCGTGGATTATCTCTACCTCCCTATTACCACACTGGTCAGAGCGTGGATTCTCTCTACCTCCCTATTACCACACTGGTCAGCGCGTGGATTCTCTCTACCTCCCTATTACCACACTGGTCATAGCGTGGATTCCATCTACCTCCCTATTACCACACTGGTCAGTGCGTGCATTCTCTCTACCTCCCTATTACCACACTGGTCAGCGCATGGATTCTCTCTACCTCCCTATTACCACACTGGTCAGCGCGTGGATTCTCTCTACCTCCCTATTACCACACTGGTCAGAGCGTGGATTCCATCTACCTCCCTATTACCACACTGGTCAGTGCGTGCATTCTCTCTACCTCCCTATTACCACCTTGACAATGACAAAGATGAGAAAGTAAATGTTTGGGTTGGGGCAGCCGGCTTGCAGTATATGATTTACCTACTCCATAATATTATTATTTCTTTATAAGAAAGAACTAGCTTAGAGAAGTTTAAAAAAGAAGTATGGGATTTTATTAAGTTTTGTAATAAGGAGTTTTAAAAATGGGTTTATATACAAAATATAGTTCATGTTTAGAAAAGAAACAACGATACATTGAATAAAGAAAACTGGTTTCAGTTGAACGAAATAAGCGCAATTTTTTGTTTATAGAATTAATGAATCATTAAATACACGGTCGACGAATCAAGATTACATGCAGCAACTGCTGGCATATCCCCCATCTTACATAGATGTATTATTATATGCACATAATTTATTTTTATATAACGGTACCAATTGAGTAAATCATCGATATAAAGATATATAATGTTGTTTAGAATACTAGATTTATATGTATACGAACTTACGTCGGCTGCTTGATTTATAAATACATGTACAAGATGCTTGTTATACATTATAAGTTTGTAAAAACATAGATATACAATGAATTATTGAATACAAGATGGTTATATTTAGATAAGATTGAACCTACAAGAAACAGTGCAGTGCACATATGAAATAGTACAGACTAAACAGTATGACATAATTCATGTTTGTATAATTTGTACGTATCATAAGATTCATGACATGCTTGTATAATTTTGAACGTAAACCACCAGCTATAAACGTACTAGTGTTTCATTGTTATTGGGGGGGGGGATAGAATGTAGTATAGTTTAGAAAAGAAAAGAATTTAGTTTCGGACATATTAATGGACCATTTGAATATTCAAAGGGCATATTCTACACTTATACTACAAGAACCATTTAGTAACGGTCAACTCGGTTGCAAATTTTCTAAAATCTCATATGCACTTATGTATGTATTAGCTATCTCTATTATGTAGTATGCAACTGTTACACCGATGTTACACTACTGTTACACTACTGTTACACCGATGTTACACTACTGTTACACTACTGTTACACCGATGTTACACTACTGTTACACCGATGCTACACTACTGTTACACCGATGTTACTCTACTGTTACACCGATGTTACACTACTGTTACACCGATGTTATACTACTGTTACACCGATGTTACGCTACTGTTACACTACTGTTACACCGATGTTACACTACTGTTACACTACTGTTACACTACTGTTACACTACTGTTACACTACTGTTACACCGATGTTACACTACTGTTACACCGATGTTACACTACTGTTACACTACTGTTACACCGATGTTACACTACTGTTACACCGATGTTACACTACTGTTACACCGATGTTACTCTACTGTTACACCGATGTTACACTACTGTTACACCGATGTTATACTACTGTTACACCGATGTTACACTACTGTTACACCGATGTTACACTACTGTTACACCGATGTTAAACTACTGTTACACTACTGTTACACCGATGTTACACTACTGTTACACTACTGTTACACCGATGTTAAACTACTGTTACACCGATGTTACACTACTGTTACACCGATGTTACACTACTGTTACACCGATGTTACACTACTGTTACACCGATGTTACACTACTGTTACACCGATGTTACACTACTGTTACACCGATGTTACACTACTGTTACACCGATGTTACTTGTTCTACTGTTACACCGATGTTACACTACTGTTACATTATGTTACACCGATGTTATACTACTGTTACACCGATGTTAGTACTGTTTACTGTTACACCGATGTTATACTACTGTTATACTGATGTTACACTATGTTACTCTACTGTTATACTACTGTTACACCGATGTTATGCTACTGTTACACCGATGTTAGTACTGTTTACTGTTACACCGATGTTATACTACTGTTACACCGATGTTACACTACTGTTACACCGATGTTACACTACTGTTACACCGATGTTACACTACTGTTACACCGATGTTACACTACTGTTACACCGATGTTACACTACTGTTACACCGATGTTACACTACTGTTAAACCGATGTTACGCTACTGTTACACCGATGTTACACTACTGTTACACCGATGTTATACTACTGTTACACATATGTTACTCTACTCTTACACCGATGTTACACTACTGTTACACCGATGTTACACTACTGTTACACCGATGTTACACTACTGTTACACTACTATTACACCGATGTTACACCGATGTTACTCTACTGTTACACTACTGTTACACCGATGTTACACTACTGTTACACCGATGTTACACTACTGTTACACTAATGTTACTCTACTGTTACACCGATGTTACACCGATGTTACTCTACTGTTACACTACTGTTACACCGATGTTACACCGATGTTACTCTACTGTTACTCTACTGTTACACTACTGTTACACTACTGTTACACTACTGTTACACTACTGTTACACCGATGTTACACTACTGTTACACCGATGTTACTCTACTGTTACACCGATGTTACTCTACTGTTACACTACTGTTACACTACTGTTACAACGATGTTACACCGATGTTACTCTACTGTTACACTACTGTTACACCGATGTTACTCTACTGTTACA
>CM026400.1:11720023-11786456 GCA_014843695.1 Archivesica marissinica | reverse complement strand
TGGAGGGAGGGATGGACGAAGAAGGAGCGCTGGAACGGAGGGTGGATGAAGAGGGAGCGCTGGAGGGAGGGTGGATGAAGAGGGGCGCTGGAAGGGAGGGATGGATAAAGAGGGAGCGCTGGAGGGAGGGATGGATGAAGAGGGGCGCTGGAGGGAGGGATGGATGAAGCGCTGGAGGGAGGATGACTGATTATGTATCTGATACGACAGGTTGTATCATAGACAATGTCCACAATACTTGGTTACAACAACAGTCATAGATCTCGAATATAATAAAAACTGGGCTTAATATTATAATATTCTCAGAAAACTGTGGGCGATATTCTAATCGCAATATATTAGATATTACACGAGTCGTGATTTCATAGCATATTTTATGAAACGAGTATTCGAATATTGCTATAAAGCCAGCCTTTTAATAGCAAAATACGAAAACGAGGTGCACCAATTACTGGTTAACGTGTGTGTGTTTTACGTTTATTTATCGTCGCTACAGGCGAACCATGTGGACGAGCGTTCTAAAATGCGTAGTTAACGCTAATGCCTGATTAGCGCAGTAGTTAGCGCGCTCGCTTCTCACCAATGCAACCCAGGTTCGATCCTCGGATCAGGAAGTATGTGAGATGATACGATGGTCGCCAGATCGGACAGGTGTGTTTTCTCAGAGTACTCCGCTTTCCTCCTACACGAATGACCACATTTACGATTTCAACTGCGCCAACGAGAGTGATTAATATATGTAAACAACACAAACAGCTAATGTATTTTAGGTGTACATTAATAATAGTATTTGTTTGTTCAGCCCAGATATAGATTAGGCTACAAACACCAAACTATACATTGTCAGTACAGCAGTCACTCAGCACTATTCCGTATATTATCATGGTGTAAATCGTGGATGCGGAGTTCGAGCCCCACTTGAGCAGTTACGATTGTGCCCTTAGGCATGGCATTTAAATTCCACGATGCCTCTTCTCTCTCCCTCGTGGCGATGGATTCCATCAGGAATGAGGTCTCGAGAGTGATTAATATAAGTTGTAAGAACTTGTTTCGCAATTGAGCAAAAATAAATTTGTATGGAGTACTATGCTGTATCTCATAGTCACATAGCATACGAGACCCTATGGTATCGGATGCTTATTACAAACATCTAATATCATCTTTGGGAAAGTGGCCCTACATCGTAAAATACTAAAAAGGTATCAATCCACAAAAACAGAAAGTGGCCCTACATCGTAAAATACTAAAAAGGTATCAATCCACAAAAACATTACTGGTTTTTCTATTACCTCCCCTGACAGATAGAGACAGATTTATCCCGAAATATATATTGGTCCATTTAATTGGAATCCTTTGTTTCCACGGTTGTTCCCTAACCAAATGTTGCGGTATGGTATATTTAATTTGATCAAAATCATGTTAATTAATTGACAAAGTATTTTTAACTGTCACGTATCCATTGCATATACAGTGGGATATCTGTCGAGATTTAAGATAAGATAAGATAAATTTTATTTGGATAAGATAAGATGAATTTTATTTTGAGTCGGCAATATAGCAACAGTACAACACAAGCTCTGAGTGAACGTTTGAACCGACTATATATAACATAAAATAAAGGTAACAATTATAAAATTAATAATCATATGATGAGAAAACGGTTCAAAATTAATGTGTGTGCGTGTGCGTGCAATGTGTGTGAGGTGCCATGCTCAATGACACTACATACGTGGCCTGACTAGCTACTATGTATGTATGTATGTATGTTTCATTAATGTCAAACCCCTTGCGGGGACCTAGACATGTTTTCCTGGGCATGCTTAGCCGACCATAGCGGTTAACCAGTACTAAGCAATATGTGTGAGGTGCCTTGCTCAATGACACTACATGCGTGGCCTGACCGAGTAATGAACCCGGACCGTTCGATTCCAAATCCGACGCTCTACCATTGGACCACGGACGCCACACAATTAATAGAGTATGGTGCAAAGGAAACAACGATAAAAATAGAGGAAACCAATAAAGAAGACCACTCTATTTTAGGATTATTCAGTGGCAGTAACTGACTTATGTCTCTCATTGTATTAATCGTCGTTGTAGTGAAAATTACATGACTTGAGAAAACATATGTTGCAAACAATTTATTCCCCGGAAGTATTGACTTTCTTAATCTATTTATAGACCGTCGGAATAGCTTGGTTTAAACAATATTTTATATTCTAAAAACATCGTATATACAGCATTCAATATGTTCTAACAAACAGTTTATTTTCCATCCTTGTTATCTCATCTATCTATCTATCTACAATACATTTCAAGTTCTCAAACCTTTTATTATACGACGCTCTTCGTGGTACGTTGTATCGCATACATGACTGAAACAACGAATACAACAAATATAGTTCACAATGCACATGACAATACAAAAAGTGTCAATTACTAAATAAGTATAAGCACTTATAGTGATATTACACACACACAGGAACAGCCTTAGCAAAATATAAACGATTAAGTACGGCGGAAACGAACGGGATTTATCTAATGCCTAATACATCGGCGATTTGTTGATTTTATGATTAAACAATTACAGTAATAATTTACCTACTTGGTCAAACGTTAACACAATATACAAACTAATAAAGAAGGCATAAACTTACACAATTACAGAGTATTTGATTTTCAGAATGAGGTCCTGGACCACAGGCACCAGACACACACACACAAACAATTTTGTTTGGCCTATGGTCATATAGTAAGTAATATAAAATATTATAATAAAGGCAACCAACGAAATTGAAACATGCATGCAGAAACATCGACGTTAGCCGATTCCCCATAATATATTTTACAGACCCAATAGGATCAGTAGCAAACCCAATAACGAATTTATTGCATCGGCCACCCTTAATTTAAAAAATATTGGAACTAGTGTTTTTTATGAATGTTTTCTGGAATTATCTTAGTCAAATAAATCGGGGTTAAAATGTTAGATGATGAGTACTGACAAGAAGAACCTGTTAGTATCTATTCGGTATTTAAACTTCCTAGCTTGCTCCCATTTTCGTCGATCTTGACAGCTATATTACAGTTGTGTGTTTGTGTGTGTTTACGTTTATTTATCGTCGCTACCGGTTGCCCATATGAGCGACGCCTCCTGAAGAGATTAGTCATTTTAGATGTTTGGAGGATAGTGCAATGATACAGACAGAGACCCATTCCAGAGTCTCCTCTGGTCCATTTACGAGCACGGTGTACAGCACCGATACGAGTCCTCCGATTAAATTCCCATCTGAAACATTGTTAATTTTATTAGGGTCATACGGGGGATCGAACCTGCGATCACTGGATGTGTCAGTGTAAACAATTGATTTGGCAAATATATTTATAATAGAAGCAAAGAAGCTATCGATGCATTCTAAAGATGCCGATTTATTTAACTAAAGTAAGTTCAGAAAACAATTAAACACTTTTGAATAGAGAGTTTAGAAATCGGCCATTTTGTCTTCTAACCTGTACTTACTGACCTCCATAGTAGCGTCACCACGTGACCGCCTTTGGCCAATGGAAAGGATAACATTTAGTGGAAGGTGCAATAAAAAAAACAAAGCGATATACATATGTCACACAGTAACCTGGATCTGAAAACAGCCAAGTCTTACAGACGGATATGTAGTCCAGTGGTAACACGCTGGACTGGTAATCCATGGATTGCAGGTTCGATCCTCCGTCTGACCCTAATAAAATTAACAGTCTTTCATTTGAGACTTAAAACCGAGGTCTCGTGTCGGTGATTTACAAGAGAACCAGAGGATACTCTGGAATGGGTCTATCATTGCACTATCCTCCAAAATCTAAAATGACTAATCTATTCAGGAGGCGTCGCTCATATGGGCAACCGGTAGCGACGATAAATAAACGTAAAACACACCACACCGCACGCACGCACGCACGCACGCACGCACGCACGCACGCACGCATACACACACACACTGAAAGCAAGTCAAACTTATATGTCTCTCTGCTTATCATTGTATCTTTAACATGGAATACAGCGAAATAGACAACATGTCGCAAATGAACAAGCATTATTGATATTGTCTAACAAAAGACCGTGCAATATGTTCCTTTGAAATAGCTTTACAGGATACGAGTGCGAGGCAGCCGTCACGCGGGCCGTTTCTTATGCTCCACTACACAGTAATGTACGGACAATCGTTCTATTTTTGACAACATAAAACGAATGTTGATATAAAACTATGGATAAACATGGTCGGAGAAGAGCTTGGATTTTAGGCATACTGACCATTCTTGCCTATGTGTCTCTGTTTGAACTAATTGTACCACGGAGAGGTAAGCATGACTTATTATACGTCTAAATATTATTAAGCACCGTCGTTACTGGGACGACGATAACTAACCGTCAGGGACGTCTTGGTGTAATGGATATGGTGTTAGCCTTGCAACCGAGTAGTTGCGAGTACGAGCCCTGGCAGAGACTCGGTGGTGATGTAATTAGGCAAGGTAGTTGCGGATCCACATTGCTTCATCCATAGTATCTATGGCGATGGATTCTATAGTAGCAACATATAATTATATCTATTTGAGGAAGTCGTGATAGCGCAGTGGATGCGCATTCGCTTCAGGTGCGAACTGTCCGGAGTTAGAGCCCCACTGGAGCCGTTACAAGTGTGCCCTTAGGCATTGCATTTAAATTCCACGTTGCCTCTTCTCTCTCCCTCGTGGCGATGGATTCCATCAGGAATGAGGTCTCGAGAGTGATAAATATAAGTTGTAAGAACTTGTTTCGCAATCGAGCTAAACTAAATGTGTATTATAACTATTATATGTACATGTATATACGAACAAACGTTTACACGTATATTATACTTGTTTCGTTTATGCTTAGAAGTTACAGTTATATAGATATACAGTCTACATCCGTTATGTCGAATTCCGTCGGACTGAACAAAAATACTTCGACATAACCGAAGTTTGACATAACGAAATTCTATATAAACGGAGCCAGTAATATGTAAAATAATAGTGTCTGAAACGGGACTTTGATCCGACTTAGATATAACCGGATAATTCGACATAACCGACTTTGACATAACGATGAAGACTGTACACACATACTCGTGAGACATTCTCGAGTATATATAAATATTTTGGTTAATAAGCCAAACTTACATGTAATTCTAGAATCACCATGTCCACTATAAACATTGATGGGTACATCAACACTACGGCCTTAACCCTTTCCTTCATAGAGATTTAGGTTAATATGCTATTATATCTCCATACAAACGACAGCCATTTAGCTATCATCCAGTAGTCGCCATATCTATCCCACCTCCATAGATATTACTGGGACTACATGAGATTTAGGTTAATATGCTATTATATCTCCATACAAACGACAGCCATTTAGCTATCATCCAGTGGATAAGTATTCGCCATATCTATCCCACCTGGGACTACATGAGATTTTGACCTTTATTATGAACATTGGTTTGGCTACTACATTGTCAATGTATGTCGTATTGGTAATGGCGTCAAGAGGTGCTTCCATGAGGGAAAGGGTTAAAGCATACATATGTCACACAGCTAGATGATGATGATGATGATGCTGATTGGTGTTAATATAAACTCGCCACAGGTGAACCATGTGGGCGAGCGTACTAAGATGCTTAGTTTACGCTAATGTTTTATATACAAAGATGGCTATTTTGTGTCCGTTGGTGATAGCTGAATGTCCAGTCGGCCATAGCACCAACATATATGGTCAGCACAGGAGTCACTCTATACTGTCCGACATCTCATATTCGTTGATGTATGAATATGCTGGATGTATAATGTTATTTGAATGCTCAGCCCGGCTATAGTATAGGCTATAAACATCAAACAATATAGTGTCGGTACAGGAGTCACTCTGTACTGTCCCACATCTCATATTCGTTGATGTATGAATATGCTGGATGTATAATGTTATTTGAATGCTCAGCCCGGCTATAGTATAGGCTATAAACATCAAACAATATAGTGTCGGTACAGGAGTCACTCTGTACCATCCCGCATCTCTTGTTTCTATATATATATATATATATATATTGTTTCATGTTCTAAGCGTTCACCGCCAGCAGATACCTCGCTAAATATCAGGCTTGCTCTATCTAATAATAGCGAGAAATCTGTTAAAACAATCATGGGTACGGATTCATTACAACCCAACACAATTGTCAAGATATGACATTTAATCTCGTTGAGACAGTTGGGTTGTGTATTATTTCTAATATATACTGTCAGACAATCTTTCCACATAATCATACCCCGTAGATTTTACAGCGGCTTTACAAAAGGTGCCTATTTGTGTGATGCCACCGACGAATCCACCAGCGCCACCTACAACACAGCTACCAACTCCGGCATTACCCAGGTATACAATAGGAGCCATGAACATACTCGACATTAAAATGGGCGATAATGTAGACGACAACTTACTGGACAATGTATGTACATTACAGATACTTGTTAGCAAAATCTAAATGAATCAAGTTAATGTAACACTGCAATATGTCTGGTAGCATCCAGACTGAATGTAAACTCCGTTAGTTTGATATCTATACTGACACCAAAAAGTAACTGCACACTTGTCTTAGAGGTAAAATATATATCCTTTTAGAAAAATATTTGGTATAAAAATGTGCGAAATTAGATCACCCTTGGAACAGCGTATTGTGTGTTCTACGTTTATTTATCTTCGCTACCGGTTGCCCATATAAGCGACACCTCCTGAAGAGGTTAGTCATTTTAGATTGTGGATGATAGTGCATGATACAGACAGAGACCCATTCCAGAGTCTCTTCTGGTTCTTTTACGTGCACGGTGTAAAGCACCGACACGAGACCTCGGTTTAACGTCCCATCTGAAAGACTGGAACAGCGTAGACTGCAAGACAAGCCTTTAATACAAAAGAACATTGTGAATGCGCATGCCTGTACTTCGAGTGCGCATGTCAGCTGCATATCATTAGTGAGGAAATTCATACGAAACATACTGATACAAGCAGGGCATATACTTTCATTGAATGAAATGCAATAGCGAAGTAAATATTTGTGTATGAAACTCAAATGATGTCCACGGGTCGGTGGAACTGGATTTAATATAACTTCTCTTGAACTAGTTAATTTGTTCCTACTTCTGGTTTCAGAATCCCAACAACATAGCAGCACTTGATATGCAACCTTCATTGGAATTAGCCAGGGAAGATGTACCCAACATAGCAGCACCTGCTATGCCACATTCATTCACATTAGCCAGAGAGGATTCACCCAAAGACCAAGTGTTTGAGATGATGATGGGAAACTAAAAGGACCACAATGCACATAGTCAAACCATTTTACAAAGCCAACCCATGACTGTACATCTAGTACTGAACATGAGTTTTTGTGAGGGATGAGTAGGCGTTGTTTGCATATATTATTATTGTTTAGGCATACAGTTAGCAGAAACGTGTGATATGAATACACTCGATATTTACGATGGAATAAGCCAACAGAAACATAGAAATCTGGTATACACTCAACCAAATTCCTAATCGGTCACCTGTGTTTTATAACATTTGGAGTCAACTAATAATCATACAATTTGCATACTTTCTTATTGTTATTTAATGCATTTGATACCAGTTGATTATACAGCTATTCATTGAATAAAGGTTTGTTGTAAAATGTATTAATTAAGATGAAGTGAATATTGCTATTATATGGTTATGCGTGTGCTCCAACTATTGTAAACCACTAAATGACCGATTAGAAATTGTGTTGAGTGTATATATACATACATAATAGATGAGCTTCCACGTATTGCGGAATACTGTACTTAACATGTAGTGTTTCTTTAATTAATATGTTTTCTATGTCATTGTATATATGTTTAGGGCCTAATTTATATTAGCCATGTGTTATGTAAGCTCTCGTAAAATAAAGTCTTTATTATTATTATTCATGTCAAATCATAATTATGTATACTAGAGGACATAGAAAACGCACACCTACATTATATACTAGAGGACATAGAAAACGCACACCTACATTATATACTAGAGGACATAGAAAACGCACACCTACATTATATACTAGAGGTCATGGAAAACGCACACCTACATTATATACTAGAGGACATAGAAAACGCACACCTACATTATATACTAGAGGACATAGAAAACGCACACCTACATTATATACTAGAGGACATAGAAAACGCACACCTACATTATATACTAGAGGACATAGAAAACGCACACCTACATTATATACTAGAGGACATAGAAAACGCACACCTACATTATATACTAGATGACATAGAAAACGCACACCTACATTATATACTAGAGGACATAGAAAACGCACACCTACATTATATACTAGAGGACATAGAAAACGCACACCTACATTATATACTAGAGGACATAGAAAACGCACACCTACATTATATACTAGAGGACATAGAAAACGCACACCTACATTATATACTAGAGGACATAGAAAACGCACACCTACATTATATACTAGAGGACATAGAAAACGCACACCTACATTATATACTAGAGGACATAGAAAACGCACACCTACATTATATACTAGAACATAGAAAACGCACACCTACATTATATGATTATATACTAGAGGACATAGAAAACGCACACCTACATTATATACTAGAGGACATAGAAAACGCACACCTACATTATATACTAGAGGACATAGAAAACGCACACCTACATTATATACTAGAGGACATAGAAAACGCACACCTACATTATATACTAGAGGACATAGAAAACGCACACCTACATTATATACTAGAGGACATAGAAAACGCACACCTACATTATATACTAGAGGACATAGAAAACGCACACCTACATTATATACTAGAGGACATAGAAAACGCACACCGACATTATATACTAGATGACATAGAAAACGCACACCTACATTATATACTAGAGGACATAGAAAACGCACACCTACATTATATACTAGATGACATAGAAAACGCACACCTACATTATATACTAGATGACATAGAAAACGCACACCTACATTATATACTAGAGGACATAGAAAACGCACACCTACATTATATACTAGAGGACATAGAAAACGCACACCTACATTATATACTAGAGGACATAGAAAACGCACACCGACATTATATACTAGATGACATAGAAAACGCACACCTACATTATAGGACATAGAAAACACACACCGACATTATATACTAGATGACATAGAAAACGCACACCTACATTATATACTAGAGGACATAGAAAACGCACACGTACACCATAGACTAGATGACATAGAAAAACGCACACGTACACCATAGACTAGATGACATAGAAAACGCACACCTACATTATATACTAGAGGACATAGAAAAACGAACACCTACATTATATACTAGAGGACATAGAAAACGCATACCTACATTATATACTAGAGGACATAGAAAACGCACACCTACATAATATTCTAGAGGACATAGAAAATGCATACCTACATTATATACTAGAGGACATAGCAAACGCATACCTACATTATATACTAGAGGACATAGAAAACGCATACCTACATTATATACTAGAGGACATAGAAAACGCACACCTACATAATATTCTAGAGGACATAGAAAATGCATACCTACATTATATACTAGAGGACATAGAAAACGCATACCTACATTATATACTAGAGGACATAGAAAACGCATACCTACAGATCGTAAATGTGGTCATTCATGCGGGAGGAAACCGGAGTACCCGGGGAAAACCCATCTGTCCGATATGGCGACCACTGTACCATCTCACATACTTCCCGATCCGAGACCCATAGATGCATTGGTGAGAAGCGAGTGCGCTAATCCGACAGCATTCTCTATAGATAAATAGTATACATTATCAGCCAAAACGGAAGGAAACCTGTAAATATCACGAACACAATCAAAAAGTCCAGGTTTGTATGAATACTAGTATCACACGCCTAAAACGAAGTATGTGAGCTGGTACGGTGATCGCCAGATCGGACACGTGGTTTTCTCCGGGTACTCCGGTTTCCTCCCACATAACTGACCACATATACGCTTTCATCCGAGCCGAGGAGAATGATTAATATAAGTTGTTAAAACTTGCTTCGCAATCGTTGTAAAATAAATAATATTTAAAAAAACAAAAATCAAACAAGAAAACGAAGTAATCTTAGTATAAATTCATTATTATAATAACACATATGTTAAGATGACACAGTTGTAATATACTAGAGGACATAGAAAACGCACACCTACATTATATACTAGAGGACATAGAAAACGCACACACACATTATATACTAGATGACATAGAAAACGCACACCCACATTATATACTAGAGGACATAGAAAACGCACACCTACATTATATACTAGAGGACATAGAAAACGCACACCTACATTATATACTAGAGGACATAGAAAACGCACACCGACATTATATACTAGATGACATAGAAAACGCACACCTACATTAATGTATACTAGAGGACATAGAAAACGCACACCTACATTATATACTAGAGGACATAGAAAACGCACACGTACACCATAGACTAGAGGACATAGAAAAACGCACACGTACACCATAGACTAGATGACATAGAAAACGCACACCTACATTATATACTAGAGGACATAGAAAAACGAACACCTACATTATATACTAGAGGACATAGAAAACGCACACGTACACCATAGACTAGAGGACATAGAAAAACGCACACGTACACCATAGACTAGATGACATAGAAAACGCACACCTACATTATATACTAGAGGACATAGAAAAACGAACACCTACATTATATACTAGAGGACATAGAAAACGCACACCGACATTATATACTAGATGACATAGAAAACGCACACCGACATTATATACTAGATGACATAGAAAACGCACATCTACATTATATGATTTTTATACTAGAGGACATAGAAAACGCACACATGCATTATATACTAGAGGACATAGAAAACACAAACCGACATTATATATTAGATGACATAGAAAACGCACACCTACATTATATACTAGAGGACATAGAAAACGCACACCGACATTATATACTAGATGACATAGAAAACGCACACCTACATTATATGATTATTATACTAGAGGACATAGAAAACGCACACCTACATTATATACTAGAGGACATAGAAAACGCACACGTACACCATAGACTAGATGACATAGACAAACGCACACGTACACCATAGACTAGATGACATAGAAAACGCACACCTACATTATATACTAGAGGACATAGAAAAACGAACACCTACATTATATACTAGAGGACATAGAAAACGCATACCTACATTATATACTAGAGGACATAGAAAACGCACACCTACATAATATTCTAGAGGACATAGAAAATGCATACCTACATTATATACTAGAGGACATAGAAAACGCATACCTACATTATATACTAGAGGACATAGAAAACGCATACCTACAGATCGTAAATGTGGTCATTCATGCGGGAGGAAACCGGAGTACCCGGGGAAAACCCATCTGTCCGATATGGCGACCACTGTACCATCTCACATACTTCCCGATCCGAGACCCATAGATGCATTGGTGAGAAGCGAGTGCGCTAATCCGACAGCATTCTCTATAGATAAGTAGTATACATTATCAGCCAAAACGGAAGGAAACCTGTAAATATCACGAACACAATCAAAAAGTCCAGGTTTGTATGAATACTAGTATCACACGCCTAAAACGAAGTATGTGAGCTGGTACGGTGGTCGCCAGATCGGACAGGTGGTTTTCTCCGGGTACTCCGGTTTCCTCCCACATAACTGACCACATATACGCTTTCATCCGAGCCGAGGAGAATGATTAATATAAGTTGTTAAAACTTGCTTCGCAATCGTTGTAAAATAAATAATATTTAAAAAAACAAAAATCAAACAAGAAAACGAAGTAATCTTAGTATAAATTCATTATTATAATAACACATATGTTAAGATGACACAGTTGTAATATACTAGAGGACATAGAAAACGCACACCTACATTATATACTAGAGGACATAGAAAACGCACACACACAGTATATACTAGATTACATAGAAAACGCACACCCACATTATATACTAGATGACATAGAAAACGCACACCTACATTATATACTAGAGGACATAGAAAACGCACAACTGCATTATATACTAGAGGACATAGAAAACGCACACCCACATTATATACTAGAGGACATAGAAAACGCACACCCACATTATATACTAGAGGACATAGAAAACGCACACCCACATTATATACTAGATGACATAGAAAACGCACACCTACATTATATACTAGAGGACATAGAAAACGCACACCTATATTACATGATTATTATTACATGAAAACGAAATACGAAGGATTCCATGAAAGATATATAATATCTTTATTACAAAACACAAACTTAGCAACTAAAAAGATTCCAAAATGTTTAAAACTACCGTCAAACCTGTCTTAAGCAGCCAGCCAAGGGAGTCAGAGAAAGGTGACCACTAACACAGGTTTGACTGTATGTATTTATATAGTTATTGTTTTTCATGTAAAAACACACTTATCCGAAGAGTGCGTTTTCTATGTCCTCTAGTATATCACTGATTTGTTCTTTTGTTTGTTGTTTGTTTTTGGTGTTGAAAGCGGCGACATCAGTAGGTCATACGTCAACTCTCCAGGTATTAATGGCGGCGAAGGACGCCGATTTTCCTTTGAACAGTATTTCAGGCACGAACGGACACCCGGGTAAGCGACCGACCTTCTGGTTAGCTTCTTAGTATGACATAGTTCGAGTCATCGAGTGTACAATAGCGCGAGGATTCCGGCACAAAGGGGCGTTGGCTAGGTATTCCTATCTCATTGAAACGTGAAGTGATATTGCGCTACAGCCAACAAACCCACAACGGCGCGGGCAATGTCTAAATTGTGCAACTGTATACTACTAGGCATTAACAATGGAGAGCCCAGTCATCAGAGGGAATCATCCATATGGGATCAGCCATAGGGGGTCAGCCATAGGGGACTAGTCACAGGGCATCAACAATAGGGGATCATCCATCGGGGATAACACATATGGGATCAGCTATAGGGGGTCAGCCATAGTGGATCAGTCATAGGGGGCTAGCCACAGGGCATCAACCATAGGGCATAAGCCACATGACACTAGCCATAAGGGACCAGTTATAACACCCAGATTAATCCATATAGTAAATATATTCCGATACATCATATTATCATTTCGATGAGAGAAATTGAAGGTTTTTCTTTATTACCTCCCTTGGGAAGATAATTAGTTGGAATCCTTTGTTTTTATTGTTATTCCCTAACCAGATATTGTTGTATAATTACGGTTACTTTATCGGAAGTTTTAAATGGTTGATATACTGGTGTTTTTATTTATAGTAAAATATTCATTGTCCAGAGAGAGGCTGTACCCACATTTGTTGGGATTAAATAAGTACATGCATATGACAATACAGTCTGCATCCGTTATGTCGAATTCCGGCGGACGGAACAACATACTTCGACATAACCGACGTAACGAAATTCGATATAAACGGAGCCAGTTATATGTAAAATGATACTGTTTGAAACGGGATTTTGATCCGACTTTGATCTGAACAAAATACTTCTACATAACAGACGTTTGACGTAACGAAATTCGATATAAACGGAGCCAGTTATATGTAAAATGATAGTGTCTGAAACGGGACTTTGATCCGAACCGGAGCATTCGACATAACCGACTTTGACATAATGGATGTAGACTGTATGCTGAGAAAACGAATGAAATTAGGTACATTGGATATAGTTTAAATCAATTTTATTTCCCAATTTTCTACATATTGTACACACGCATATAGTGTAGATGTCACATTACATGGATAGGCTTAGTTCGAAACACACCGTCTCCGTGGCCTAGTAGTTTGTTCTGATATAGCCGGTTGGTGAGCAGCCAGCTAGTTAAATAATGATTACCGATTGCCTACCAGCCTGGCGCCAGGCATATAAGCATAGGATTCGGGAAGTGAAGTACTAATGTTCATAAAAAGAGGTGTCTCATAAGTTAGAAATGGCTGGCCCTTTAAATAGGGGTGACACTATAATAAACAAACACTTTTACTTTTATGTAATTCTTATCCTCCTCTTTGGATTTAAGAATAACATAATACTTATCAGATGAGAAAAGTAATGACAAGTTTGATTGGCTGATTCAGTCCATGTGATCGCCATTTTGATTGGCTGATTCAGTCCATGTGATCGCGATTTTGAGTGGCTGATTCAGTCCATGTGATAGCCATACATAATCCGATGAAACACACATGTCTGCATTTCACAGACGGATCTGTAGTCCAGTGGTAACACGCTAGACTGGTAATCCAGGGATCGCAGGATCGATCCCCCGTCTGACACTAATAAAAGTAACAGTCTTTCAGGTGGGACGTTAAACCGAGGTTTCGTGTCGGTGCTGTACACCGTGCACGTAAAAGAACCAGAGGAGACTCTGGAATGGGTCTCTGTCTGTATCATGCACTATCCTCCAAAATCTAAAATGAATAATCTCTTCAAGAGGCATCGCTCATATGGGCAACCGGTAGCGACGATAAATAAACGTAAAACACACACACACGCGCGCGCAACTGCGCACATATATAGTCCGTTCCAACACAATAACGTATGATGCAATGTATTTAGAGATTAGTATGTGGATAGTTTCATATCAGCCTAGCTCTCGATCCGAGGTAACTTGATATCAGTCTGAGACTGAAGGTCGATATCAAGCTACCGAGGGTCCATAATGGGCAAGTTTCATCAGCCTAGCTCTCGACCCGAGCTAACTTGATATCAGCCTGTGACTGAAGGTCCACGAACACTGAACACAGTATCGAGCATACCAATTGTTATCCAGTTTTTAAACGTTCATGTTGGTTAGTCCTGACTTAATCCTGACTGCTACATGTGCATAGACATTGTATCATATTGTGAGTATACGTTAGACAGAATGAGGCAATCACTTGAGATGATGAAGATGTTGTTATTGGTGGATGTGATGGCGATGATGATGACGATGATGATGAGGATGATGATAATGATAGTTCTACTAAACTGTCATAGCTATCAGGTGCAAGGCAATTCAATACTAAACCGTAGGAAGAGAGAAGTACAACATGAACGACATGATATATAAGATGCTTCAGAACTTTTCTCGAGGCAGAAAAAAAAATCTGACAAAGTGTTGGGTAATCACACGTGTATATCAATTATAGTTATATAAAAGGGACACGTGTACATTTATTAATAGTTATATAAAAGGGACACGTGCATATTTATTTATTGTTATATAAAAGGGACACGTGTATATTTATTTATTGTTATATAAAAGGGACACGTGTATATTTATTCATAGTTATATATAACGGATACGTGCATATTTATTCATAGTTATATAAAAGGGACACGTGTATATTTATTCATAGATATATAAAACGGACACGTGTATATTTATTCATAGTTATATAAAAGGGACACGTGTATATTTATTCATAGTTATATAAAAGAGACTATGGCGTGTAGCAATCTTCTAGGCGACAATGCAGTAAGAGACCATGGCATGTAGCAAGCTTCTAGACGACAATGCAGTAAGAGACCATGGCGTGAAGCAAGCTTCTAGCCGACAATGCAGTAAGAGACAATGGCATGTAGCAAGCTTCTAGACGACAATGTAGTAAGAGACAATGGCGTGTAGCAAGCTTCTAGACGACAATACAGTAAGAGAGACAGACCCTGGCATGTAGCAAGCCTCTAGACGACAATGCAGTAAGTGCCCATGGCATGTAGCAAGCTTCTAGACGACAATGTAGTAAGAGACAATGGCTGAAGCAAGCTTCTAGACGACAATGCAGTAAGAGATCATGGCGTGTAGCAAGCTTCTAGACGACAATGCAGTAAGAGACAATGGCCTAAAGCAAGCTTCTAGACGACAATGCAGTAAGAGACAATGGTGTGAAGCAAGCTTCTAGACGACAATGCAGTAAGAGACAATGGCCTGAAGCAAGCTTCTAGACCACAATGCAGTAAGAGACCACGGCGTGTAGCAAGCTTCTAGACGACACTGCAGTAAGAGACCATGGCCTGAAGCAAGCTTCTAGACGACAATGTAGTAAGAGACGATGGCGTGTAGCAAGCTTCTAGACGACAAGGTAGTAAGAGACAATGGCGTGGAGCAAGCTTCTACACGACAATGTAGTAAGAGACCATGGCGTGAAGCAAGCTTCTACACGACAATGCAGTAAGAGACCATGGCGTGTAGCAAGCTTCTAGACGACAATGCAGTAAGAGACAATGGCGTGTAGCAAGCTTCTAGACGACAATGCAGTAAGAGATAACGGCGTGTAGCAAGCTTCTAGACGACAATGCAGTAAGAGACAATGGCGTGTAGCAAGCTTATAGACGACAATGCAGTAAGAGACAATGGCGTGTAGCAAGCTTCTAGACGACAATCCAGTAAGAGATAATTGCGTGGAGCAAGCTTCTAGACGACAATGCAGTAAGAGACAACGGCGTGTAGCAAGCTTCTAGACGACACTGCAGTAAGAGACCATGGCCTGAAGCAAGCTTCTAGACGACAATGTAGTAAGAGACGATGGCGTGTAGCAAGCTTCTAGACGACAAGGTAGTAAGAGACAATGGCGTGGAGCAAGCTTCTACACGACAATGTAGTAAGAGACCATGGCGTGAAGCAAGCTTCTACACGACAATGCAGTAAGAGACCATGGCGTGTAGCAAGCTTCTAGACGACAATGCAGTAAGAGACAATGGCGTGTAGCAAGCTTCTAGACGACAATGCAGTAAGAGACAACGGCGTGTAGCAAGCTTCTAGACGACAATGCAGTAAGAGACAATGGCGTGTAGCAAGCTTCTAGACGACAATGCAGTAAGAGACCATGGCGTGTAGCAAGCTTCTAGACGACAATGCAGTAAGAGACAATGGCGTGTAGCAAGCTTCTAGACGACAATCCAGTAAGAGACAATTGCGTGGAGCAAGCTTCTAGACGACAATGCAGTAAGAGACAATGGCGTGTAGCAAGCTTCTAGACGACAATGCAGTAAGAGACAATGGCGTGTAGCAAGCTTCTAGACGACAATGTAGTAAGAGACAATGGCGTGGAGCAAGCTTCTACACGACAATGTAGTAAGAGACCATGGCGTGAAGCAAGCTTCTACACGACAATGCAGTAAGAGACCATGGCGTGTAGCAAGCTTCTAGACGACAATGCAGTAAGAGACCATGGCGTGTAGCAAGCTTCTAGACGACAATCCAGTAAGAGATAATTGCGTGGAGCAAGCTTCTAGACGACAATGCAGTAAGAGACAATGGCGTGTAGCAAGCTTCTAGACGACAATGTAGTAAGAGACAATGGCGTGGAGCAAGCTTCTACACGACAATGTAGTAAGAGACCATGGCGTGAAGCAAGCTTCTACACGACAATGCAGTAAGAGACCATGGCGTGTAGCAAGCTTCTAGACGACAATGCAGTAAGAGACAATGGCGTGTAGCAAGCTTCTAGACGACAATGCAGTAAGAGACGATGGCGTGTAGCAAGCTTCTAGACGACAATGCAGTAAGAGACCACGGCGTGTAGCAAGCTTCTAGACGACAATGCAGTAAGAGACCACGGCGTGTAGCAAGCTTCTAGACGACAATGCAGTAAGAGACCACGGCGTATAGCAAGCTTCTAGACGACAATGCAGTAAGAGACAATGGCGTGTAGCAAGCTTCTAGACGACAATGCAGTAAGAGACCACGGCGTATAGCAAGCTTCTAGACGACAATGCAGTAAGAGACCATGGCGTGAAGCAAGCTTCTACACGACAATGCAGTAAGAGACCATGGCGTGTAGCAAGCTTCTAGACGACAATGCAGTAAGAGACCATGGCGTGTAGCAAGCTTCTAGACGACAATGCAGTAAGAGACAATGGCGTGTAGCAAGCTTCTAGACGACAATGCAGTAAGAGACAATGGCGTGTAGCAAGCTTCTAGACGACAATGTAGTAAGAGACAATGGCGTGTAGCAAGCTTCTAGACGACAATGTAGTAAGAGACCATGGCGTGTAGCAAGCTTCTACACGACAATGCAGTAAGAGACAATGGCGTGTAGCAAGCTTCTAGACGACAATGCAGTAAGAGACCATGGCGTGTAGCAAGCTTCTAGACGACAATGCAGTAAGAGACCATGGCGTGTAGCAAGCTTCTAGACGACAATGCAGTAAGAGACCATGGCGTGTAGCAAGCTTCTAGACGACAATGCAGTAAGAGACCACGGAATGCAGTAAGAGCCATGCGTGTAGCAAGCTTCTAGACGACAATGCAGTAAGAGACCACGGCGTGTAGCAAGCTTCTAGACGACAATGCAGTAAGAGACAATGGCGTGTAGCAAGCTTCTAGACGACAATGCAGTAAGAGGCCATGACGTGTAGCAAGCTTCTAGACGACAATGCAGTAAGAGACCACGGCGTGTAGCAAGCTCTAGACGACAATGCAGTAAGAGACAGGCGTGAATGCAGTAAGAGGCCATGACGTGTAGCAAGCCTCTAGACGACAATGCAGTAAGAGACCACGGCGTGTAGCAAGCTTCTAGACGACAATGCAGTAAGAGACAATGGCGTGTAGCAAGCTTCTAGACGACAATGCAGTAAGAGGCCATGACGTGTAGCAAGCCTCTAGACGACAATGCAGTAAGAGACCACGGCGTGTAGCAAGCTTCTAGACGACAATGCAGTAAGAGACAATGGCGTGTAGCAAGCTTCTAGACGACAATGCAGTAAGAGGCCATGACGTGTAGCAAGCCTCTAGACGACAATGCAGTAAGAGACCACGGCGTGTAGCAAGCTTCTAGACGACAATGCAGTAAGAGACAATGGCGTGTAGCAAGCTTCTAGACGACAATGCAGTAAGAGACAATGGCGTGTAGCAAGCTTCTAGACGACAATGCAGTAAGAGGCCATGACGTGTAGCAAGCTTCTAGACGACAATGCAGTAAGAGGCCATGACGTGTAGCAAGCCTCTAGACGACAATGCAGTAAGAGACCACGGCGTGTAATGCAGTAAGAGGCCATGACGTGTAACAAGCGTCTAGACGACAATGCAGTAAGAGACCACGGCGTATAGCAAGCTTCTAGACGACAATGCAGTAAGAGACAATGGCGTTTAGCAAGCTTCTAGACGACAATGCAGTAAGAGGCCATGACGTGTAGCAAGCTTCTAGACGACAATGCAGTAAGAGGCCATGACGTGTAGCAAGCCTCTAGACGACAATGCAGTAAGAGACCACGGCGTGTAATGCAGTAAGAGGCCATGACGTGTAACAAGCGCTAGACGACAATGCAGTAAGAGACCACGGCGTATAGCAAGCTTCTAGACGACAATGCAGTAAGAGACAATGGCGTGTAGCAAGCTTCTAGACGACAATGCAGTAAGAGACAATGGCGTGTAGCAAGCTTCTAGACGACAATGCAGTAAGAGGCCATGACGTGTAGCAAGCTTCTAGACGACAATGCAGTAAGAGACAATGGCGTGTAGCAAGCTTCTAGACGACAATGCAGTAAGAGACAATGGCGTGTAGCAAGCTTCTAGACGACAATGCAGTAAGAGACCATGGCGTGTAGCAAGCTTCTAGACGACAATGCAGTAAGAGACCATGGCGTGTAGCAAGCTTCTAGACGACAATGCAGTAAGAGACCATGGCGTGTAGCAAGCTTCTAGACGACAATGCAGTAAGAGACAATGGCGTGTAGCAAGCTTCTAGACGACAATGCAGTAAGAGACAATGGCGTGTAGCAAGCTTCTAGACGACAATGCAGTAAGAGACAATGGCGTGTAGCAAGCTTCTAGACGACAATGCAGTAAGAGACAATGGCGTGTAGCAAGCTTCTAGACGACAATGCAGTAAGAGACCATGGCGTGTAGCAAGCTTCTAGACGACAATGCAGTAAGAGACAATGGCGTGTAGCAAGCTTCTAGACGACAATGCAGTAAGAGACAATGGCGTGTAGCAAGCTTCTAGACGACAATGCAGTAAGAGACCATGGCGTGTAGCAAGCTTCTAGACGACAATGCAGTAAGAGACCATGGCGTGTAGCAAGCTTCTAGACGACAATGCAGTAAGAGACAATGGCGTGTAGCAAGCTTCTAGACGACAATGCAGTAAGAGACAATGGCGTGTAGCAAGCTTCTAGACGACAATGCAGTAAGAGACCATGGCGTGTAGCAAGCTTCTAGACGACAATGCAGTAAGAGACAATGGCGTGTAGCAAGCTTCTAGACGACAATGCAGTAAGAGACCATGGCGTGTAGCAAGCTTCTAGACGACAATGCAGTAAGAGACAATGGCGTGTAGCAAGCTTCTAGACGACAATGCAGTAAGAGACAATGGCGTGTAGCAAGCTTCTAGACGACAATGCAGTAAGAGACAATGGCGTGTAGCAAGCTTCTAGACGACAATGCAGTAAGAGACAATGGCGTGTAGCAAGCTTCTAGACGACAATGCAGTAAGAGACAATGGCGTGTAGCAAGCTTCTAGACGACAATGCAGTAAGAGACAATGGCGTGTAGCAAGCTTCTAGACGACAATGCAGTAAGAGGCCATGACGTGTAGCAAGCTTCTAGACGACAATGCAGTAAGAGACCATGGCGTGTAGCAAGCTTCTAGACGACAATGCACTAAGAGACCACGGCGTGTAGCAAGCTTCTAGACGACAATGCAGTAAGAGACAATGGCGTGTAGCAAGCTTCTAGACGACAATGCAGTAAGAGACAATGGCGTGGAGCAAGCTTCTAGACGACAATGCAGTAAGAGACTATGGCGTGTAGCAAGCTTCTAGACGACAATGCAGTAAGAGACCACGGCGTGTAGCAAGCTTCTAGACGACAATGCAGTAAGAGACCAAGAGCAGCGTGTAGCAAGCTTCTAGACGCCAATGCAGTAAGAGACCATGGCGTGAAGCAAGCTTCTAGACGACAATGCAGTAAGAGACGATGGCGTGTAGCAAGCTTCTAGACGACAATGCAGTAAGAGACAATGGCGTGAAGCAAGCTTCTAGACGACAATCCAGTAAGAGAAACTTGCGTGGAGCAAGCTTCTAGACGACAATGCAGTAAGAGGCCATGACGTGTAGCAAGCTTATAGACGACAATGCAGTAAGAGACAATGGCGTGTAGCAAGCTTCTAGACGACAATGTAGTAAGAGACAATGGCGTGGAGCAAGCTTCTACACGACAATGTAGTAAGAGACCATGGCGTGAAGCAAGCTTCTACACGACAATGCAGTAAGAGACCATGGCGTGTAGCAAGCTTCTAGACGACAATGCAGTAAGAGACAATGGCGTGTAGCAAGCTTCTAGACGACAATGCAGTAAGAGACAATGGCGTGTAGCAAGCTTCTAGACGACAATGCAGTAAGAGATAATTGCGTGGAGCAAGCTTCTAGACGACAATGCAGTAAGAGACAATGGCGTGTAGCAAGCTTCTAGACGACAATGCAGTAAGAGACAATGGCGTGTAGCAAGCTTCTAGACGACAATGCAGTAAGAGACGATGGCGTGTAGCAAGTTTCTACACGACAATGCAGTAAGAGACCACGGCGTGTAGCATGCTTCTAGACGACAATGCAGTAAGAGACAATAGCATGTAGCAAGCTTCTAGACGCCAATGCAGTAAGAGACCATGGCGTGAAGTAAGCTTCTAGAGGACAATGCAGTAAGAGACAATGGCGTGTAGCAAGCTTATAGACGACAATGCAGTAAGAGACAATGACGTGTAGCAAGCTTATAGACGACAATCCAGTAAGAGAAAATTGCGTGGAGCAAGCTTCTAGACGACACTGCACTAAGAGACCAAGGCGTGTAGCAAGCTTCTAGACGACAATGCAGTAAGAGACAATGGCGTGTAGCAAGCTTATAGACGACAATGCAGTAAGAGACAATGACGTGTAGCAAGCTTATAGACGACAATCCAGTAAGAGAAAATTGCGTGGAGCAAGCTTCTAGACGACACTGCACTAAGAGACCAAGGCGTGTAGCAAGCTTCTAGACGACACTGCACTAAGAGACCAAGGCGTGTAGCAAGCTTCTAGACGACAATGCAGTAAGAGACCACGGCGTGTAGCAAGCTTCTAGACGACGATGCAGTAAGAGACAATAGCATGTAGCAAGCTTCTAGACGCCAATGTAGTAAGAGACCACAGCGTGTAGCAAGCTTCTTGACGACAATGCAGTGGGAGACAATGGCGTGTAGCAAGCTTCTAGACGACACTGCACTAAGAGACAATGGCGTGTAGCAAGCTTCTAGACGACACTGCACTAAGAGACCACGGCGTGTAGCAAGCTTCTAGACGACAATGCAGTAAGAGACAATAGCATGTAGCAAGCTTTTAGACGCCAATGCAGTAAGAGACCATGGCGTGAAGCAAGCTTCTAGACGACAATGCAGTAAGAGAAGATGGCGTGTAGCAAGCTTCTAGACGACAATGCAGTAAGAGACCACAGCGTGTAGCAAGCTTCTAGACGACAATGTAGTAAGAGACCACAGCGTGTAGCAAGCTTCTTGACGACAATGCAGTGGGAGACAATGGCGTGAAGCAAGCTTCTATACGACAATGTAGTAAGAGACAATGGCGTGTAGCAAGCTTCTAGACGTCAATGTAGTAAGAGACAATGGCGTGTAGCAAGCTTCCAACACAACAACGGATGATGCAAGGTGGTTGCGCAACTGGGACACGTGTATATTTATTTATAGTTATATAAAAGGGACAGGTGTATATTTATTAATAGTTATATAAAAGGGACACGTGTATATTTATCTATAGTTATATAAAATGGACTCGTGTATATTTATTTATAGTTATATAAAAGGGATACGTGTATATTTATAGTTATATAAAAGGGACACGTGTATATTTATTTATTGTTATATAAAAGGGGCACGTGCATATTTATTTATTATTATATAAAAGGGACACGTGTGTATTTATTTATTGTTATATAAAAGGGGCACGTGCATATTTATTTATTATTATATAAAAGGGACACGTGTGTATTCATTTATATTTATATACAAGGGATACGTCTATATTTATTTATAGTTATATAAAAGGGATACGTGTATATTTATAGTGATATAAAAGGGACACGTGTATATTTATTAATAGTTATATAAAAGGGACACGTGTATATTTATCTATAGTTATATAAAATGGACTCGTGTATATTTATTTATAGTTATATAAAAGGGATACGTGTATATTTATAGTTATATAAAAGGGACACGTGTATATTTATTTATTGTTATATAAAAGGGGCACGTGCATATATATTTATTGTTATATAAAAGGGACGGGTGTATATTTATTAATAGTTATATAAAAGGGACACGTGTATATTTATTTATAGTTATATAAAAGGGATACGTGTATATTTATAGTTATATAAAAGGGACACGTGTATATTTATTTATTGATATATAAAAGGGACACGTGTATATTTATTTATAGTTATATAAAAGGGACACGTGTATATTTATGCATTGTTATATAAAGGGACACGTGTATATTTATTAATAGTTATATAAAAGGGACACGAGTATATTTATCTATAGTTATATAAAATGGACTCGTGTATATTTATTTATAGTTATATAAAAGGGACACGTGTATATTTATTTATAGTTATATAAAAGGGATACGTGTATATTTATAGTTATATGAAAGGGACACGTGTATATTTATTTATAGTTATATAAAAGGGACATGTGTATATTTATTTATTGATATATAAAAGGGACACGTGTATATTTATTTATTGATATATAAAAGGGACACGTGTATATTTATTTATTGATATATAAAAGGGACATGTGTATATTTATTTATAGTTATATAAAACGGTTACGTGTATATTTATTTATTGATATATAAAAGGGACACGTGTATATTTATTTATAGTTATATAAAAGGGACACGTGTATATTTATGCATTGTTATATAAAAGGGACACGTGTATATTTGTTTATAGTTATTTTAACTTATTTAAAGGGACACATATATATATATTTATAGTTATTTAAAAGGGACATGTGTACATTTATTTATTGTTATATAAAAGGGACACGTGTATATTTATTTATTGATATATAAAAGGGACAAGTGTATATTTATTTATAGTTATATAAAAGGGACACGTGTATATTTATTTATAGTTCTATAAAATTAACCATTGATCCACCTCAATCCAGCTGGATAGCTAGCTTCCTCGGTTGAAAGAATTCATACACAGTGATATTGGAATATATACAGTTATGTGGGACAAGCGATTTTAAGTCAACGATCTTAACCACCCGTCCATGGAGGCCAGCCAGCATAGACTTTTACATAAATTTATTTCCGATATAAATTCGAACTATTAGGTATTTACCTTAGTGTTGTTCCATCAATTCATCGTTCTAATGGCGAATTGTCGACTAAGGGAAGTAACCGATCAAACGCAAGTCCGCAGTCTATTATGCGACGCATACAGAAAAGCTCCTGAACATTATAGATACTGCATATATATATAAAAAGCTAACGTTCAGATTGAAATAGGGAAATAGGCAGGCTTTGACTTACCATAGAACATAGCTATACTTAAAGCGACATTACATCTCAAAAATCCCAATCGATGCTTTTTACATTGATACTACACATTCTTCCGACAATAATTCCAACAATAACTTTCTATACATAAATAGTGTTTTTGTGGCATACAAACCCTCAAAAGTGAAAGTAGGATTTGATATAGCGGTCAGCTACGCTCCTGAATTTACCTTTGTTTACTAGTGGAGTCTATGTACCTAGCGCGTGCTACTGTCATTTAGAGATATTTTAAATCGTATTAGTCTTAAAATAAATATGCACAGGAACAAAGGGTGAGATGTAACGGTAAATCTGTATCCTAAATCGTGTTATTCAGGATACACACATTGCACGACGCATGGATGTTGACCCTATTTACATTAGTTTGTTATGTCAACATACGACGTTTGTTTATTAGTTGAAATACTCTTTTGAGGCAATTATTAGAAAACAATGATATTTAATAGGAAAATACATTCTGTAGAAAGTTGCGTTTTCACCGATGTATTGTCGCTTTAAATCTGAAAAAGTCAATGTAGGATGTTGAAACTAAGAAATGGCGCTAAGAAGTTCTGCTGTGATAAATGTGGCATGCATTTTCAATCTCATCAAAGCCGTCAGAGAGTCAATATTATTCTTGGCAAACATACAAGAGTAAGAACTGCAGTTCTAAGCAACCATGGCATGTAGCATGCTTCTAGACGACAATGTAGTAAGAGACAATGGCGTGTAGCAATCTTCTAGACGACAATGTAGTAAGAGACAATGGCGTGTAGCAAGCTTCTAGACGACAATGTAGTAAGAGACAATGGCGTGTAGCAAGCTTCTATACGACAATGCAGTAAGAGACAATGGCGTGTAGCAAGCTTCTAGACGACAATGCAGTAAGAGACAATGGCGTGTAGCAAGCTTCTAGACGACAATGCAGTAAGAGACAATGGCGTGTAGCAAGCTTCTAGACGACAATGTAGTAAGAGACCATGGCGTTTAGCAAGCTTCTAGACGACAATGCAGTAAGAGACCATGGCGTGAAGCAAGCTTCTAGACGACAATGCAGTAAGAGACAATGGCATGTAGCAAGCTTCTAGACGACAATGCAGTAAGAGACAATGGCGTGTAGCAATCTTCTAGACGACAATGCAGTAAGAGACAATGGCGTGTAGCAAGCTTCTAGACGACAATGTAGTAAGAGACCATGGCCTGAAGCAAGCTTCTAGACGACAATGCAGTAAGAGACCCTGGCGTGAAGCAAGCTTCTAAACGACAATGCAGTAAGTGACCATGGCGTGTAGCAAGCTTCTAGACGACAATACTGTAAGAGACCATGGCGTGAAGTGGTCATATGTTACAGTAGCATACAAGTCAGCGACCTTAACCACTCGACAACGGACGCGTACCGTCACATATATCTATATACAGTCTACACCCGCTATGTCAAAGTCGGTTATGTCGAAATATCCGGTTATCCCGAAGCCGGATCAAAGTCCCGCTTCAGACACTATGATTTTACATATAACTGAATCCGTTTATATCGAATTTCGTTAAGTCAAACTTCGGTTATGTCGAAGTATATTGTTCGATCCGACGGAATTCGACATAGCGGATGTAGACTGTATAGATGATTTAGCATAAATTCAAATATTGTGCTAACACAATAGTTACAGACGGATATGTAGTCCAGTGGTAACACGCTGGACTGGTAATCCAGGGATTCGCAGGTTCGATCCCCCGTCTGACCCTAATAAAATTAACAGTCTTTCAGATGGGACGTTAAACCGAGGTCTTGTGTCGGTGCTTTACACCGTGCACATAAAAGAACCAGAGGAGATTCTGGAATGGGTCTCTGTCTGTATCATGCACTATCCTCCAAAATCTAAAATAACTAATCTCTTCAGGAGGCGTCGCTCATATGGGCAACCGGTAGCGACGATAAATAAACGTAAAAATAATACACCGATAGCACAAGTCTTGCATATACCATGAAACGAAAGACTATGTATTTATTGTAACTCTAGAATTGTGGAAGCTGAGTATCACTATATACTAATCTACCCACATTATTTAACTCTAAGATCGAAATTCATTAAAAGATATTAGCGTACGTGGCGTCTATATAGAAATGTATTCATATTTTGCCATGCAAATCCCAAAAAATCAATTTTGTGTGTTTTATGTTTATTTATCGTCGCTACCGGTTGCCCATATGAGCGACGCCTCCTGGAGATATTAGTCATTTTAGATTTTGGAGGATAGTGCAGAGTCTCCTCTGGTTAAGCACTGACACGAGACCTCGGTTTAACGTCCCATCTGAAAGACTGTTAATTTTATTAAGGTCAGACGGGGGATCGAACCTGCGATCCCTGGAGTACCAGTCCAGAGTGTTACCACTGGACTACAGATCCGTCATCGATCTTTCCAATTATATATATTTTGCAAATAAGCAACAAAACTAACACGTGTTGGCATCATATATTTGAATACTAATAACCTACAAGTTTGCTCTTTTGTAAAATTCCATGCCACGTCCTGTGTTTACTGTTTAAATGCTATAAACATGTATAACTGTTTAATGCAATAAACTTATTGTACATTGTACATTGACCACATTCTTGTGGAAGTTGTGATAGCGCAGTGGATGCGCGTTTGCTTCAGGTGCGAAAGGTCCGGAGTTCGCGCCCCGCTGGAGCCGTTACGATTGTGCCCTTAGGCAAGGCATTTAAATTCCACATTGTCTCTTCTCTCTCCTTCATGGCGATGTATTCCATCAGGAATGAGGTATCGAGAGTGATTAATATAAGAAAAGAACTTGTTTCGCAATCGAGCTAAAATAAATTTGTATAAACTAACCAAATTCTCATTCACTATTGGACACCGGTTTTCATATTTCCATCGTTACTCGTCTTTGTTTATATACTGCTGTTAATAGCCTGCTGGAACCCCCACCCCACCCACCCCACTCTCCCTTCCAAACTGCACCCATTTTTATTATTTATGGTTTTATGGGAGGAAGTTATACAAATGACTTTCGAAAGGTCGGTTGTTCACCCTGAACCTTCCTCCACGAATAATAAATAGCCAGAGACGCGCCATATGAACTATGCTGTTGGTGCGATCTTAAGCCGCACAAACAAACCACAAATCGATATATATCAATCCCCATATTTCGCAGCGGTTGCATTGTACTTGCGCAACAGTTTTACTTGCTTTCATATATACAATGCAACAAGTCTACTGGACAACCATTTATTGAGCGGCATGTTGTTTTCAGCTATCTTTGCATTACGCTATTTGTTTCTTCGATTGACGTTTTTTGTACCAGCTGTGTTTTTCGTTGAGATGTCGATTCAATCTAATTCGTAATCTACCTACGTATATTTGTGCCTATAAAGAAGAACGCCATCTTGTCAAGTTGGCGATTTCGACGAAGGTTCACATCTTCATGTCTTTCTAAATTATTTGTTTCAATATGCATTCATATAATTCTGAGTATGATCAACATAAGCCTTCTAATAATAAATTTAATATGCATATTGACGATTACGTTATCCCAGCCACTTGTGGCTGCACACATCACAGGTAAGAATTCAGTATTTGTATTATATTGTTTTTACATGTGAACATTGGTTCCCGGTTCCGATTGGTTACACGTCGTCCGTCCACTTCAAATCACCGACTCCTCACCGCTGTATGTTCGAATACAAGGGGGGTGTCGAATTCGTTCAAGGGGAGGCTATTCTGATGACTTGTGGAAGATCGGTGGTTCTATCATGGAAGTCGTGATAACGAGGTGGATGCGCGTTCGCTTCAGGTGCGAAACGTCCGGCGTTCGAACCCCGCTGGAGCCGTTACGATTGTGCCCTTAGGTAAGGCATTTAAATTCCACATGCCTCTTCTCTCTCCTTCATGGCGATGGATTCCACCAGGAATGAGGTCTCGAGAGTGATTAGTTGAAAAAACTTGTTTCGCAATCGAGCTAAAATTTGTATAGACTTACCATGATACCCGTCCGAGCCACCAATAATAGCTGGAGAGTCGCCATATGACCTAAGCTGTGTTTGTGTTTTACGTTTATTTATCGTCGCTACCGGTTGCCTATATGAGCGACGCCTCCTAAAGAGATTAGTCATTTTAGATTTTTGGAGGATAGTGTAATGATACAGACATAGTCTCTTCTGGTTCTTTTACGTGCACGGTGTACAGCACCGCCACGATACCTCGGGTTAAAGTCCCAAATAGCTGTAGCATGTTGGTGATACTTTAAACGACACAAAACTCAAATAAACATATCCTAGCGAGTTTAACATCATAACTTAATCACGTTCATTGGCGCGCATACGCACTGGTAACCTATGTGGATAGGAGAACAATATATCTATTAGTGGAAGTCGTGATAGCGCAGTGGTAGCGCGTTCACTTCAGGTGCGAAATGTCCGGAGTTCGAGCCCCGCTGGAGCCGTTACGATTGTGCCCTTAGGCAATGCATTTAAATTCCATGTTGCCCCTTCTCTCTCCTTCGTTGCGATGAATTCCATCAGGAATGAGGTCTCGAGAGTGATTAATATAAGTTGAAATAACTTGTTTCGCAATCGAGCTAAAATAAATTTGTATAAACTATATATCTATTGTCTAGTTGTCTAGTGTTAGCTGTTATGTGGTGGCTATAAAATATGTTACATTAGCTGTCCGATTAGCGCAGTGATTAGCGCGCTCACTTCTCACCAATGCAACCCGGGTTCGATCCTCGGACCGAGACGTGTGAGATGGTACGGTGGTCGCCATATCGGACAGGTGAGTTTTCTCCGGGTACTCCGGTTTCCTCCCACACGAATGACCACATATACGCTTTCAACGAGAGTGATTAATATAAGTTGGTAAAACTTGCTTCGCAATCGTTGTAAAATAAGTAAAGTTTAAACTTTATAAAATGACATGGCTATTAGAACAAAGGAGAGAACAATGGGGTAGCCACTTAAGCGCCCATTCGTGAGTCAGTTTCGTATGCAAGTATATATGTTGTTTAGTGGCCCCCGTGGCTGAGGGGTTACGGTTGTGGACTTTAAGTAATTTGCCACTCACTGTCAGAGGTTCGAATCCCACCAAAGATGTCTGATTGTTAACAGCAGGGCATCTGTACCGCTATCTGGCTTTCAAAATGTCTGTGTTTATCTGGCTTTCAAAATATCCGTTTTTATCTGGCTTGGAAAATAATTTTAGAAACATTATACACGACACTGACTGCAACACTGCTCGAAGGGGTACCATGGAGCCT
This sequence comes from Archivesica marissinica, assembly GCA_014843695.1. Taxonomy (NCBI): domain Eukaryota; kingdom Metazoa; phylum Mollusca; class Bivalvia; order Venerida; family Vesicomyidae; genus Archivesica; species Archivesica marissinica. Next base: position 11,756,401 of record CM026400.1, on the reverse strand, counting down.
TCCTTCAGCGGTTAATGCTGGAAAGAAGCTATGTTACCATTGCCATTTGGGCAACCTTTCAAATAAGCAATACGTCATGAACTTGAAGCTGACTTGTCAAGGTCAAATCAAGGTTATGTAAGCTTGTTCTTGTGTACATTTGCAACGTGGGATATTGGCTTTCATAGATAGATCATGCGAGGTTTGAGATAGATGTTCGATTGGAACTGTATGTCTAGCTTGTTTTGAGTTACAATCTTGTATGGGTTACATTATTAGTCAATGGTAGTGACATCAAGCACCATCAACGACTTGTGAGTTAGGGTTGGGGTTAACCATAGACATACAGACGGACACATGTACAGAAGCAACCAAAAACAATACTCCCGGGGGCTGGGGAAGCGAGTAGGCTGGGTGTTGATTATACATGATCACCAGACGAAAGACACTTGTCAACAGAGCAAAGTACACACCCAATGACTTGCTATTTATTTCGAAAAAAAAATGAAAGGAAACTTATACAAATGGAAATAGCTTTTTTATTTTACAAATGTAACGCAAATAACTATTTAATCAATTTCTAATTACAAAATGTATCTAATAATAGAAAATTATTCAATAAAATCGCACCTGTCGTATCCATGGTCATGCTGGCGTCTAGCATACCAATGGCACGACCGCGTTCTTGTAGCGTCATCTTGCCAACATGTTTTATGTTTTTTTTCGAAACCGGTTTCTTAAATATACATGACCTACATTGAAGAGATTGCCACACCTGGGAGCGGTGCACGAGCGCAGCGGGTGTGTCGGCATTTTCGTTACGGCTCAGCGGGTTAGAGCATATTGGTCATTTTCCCAATAGTTGAAATAAAACTGACTCGAGACTAATATATTAAACACTTTTAATTGAATATAGATTATTATTTCTTCAAATTATACAATGTCTAAACGTGTGTTAGCTCTGTTGAAAAGTGTATGTCCGTATTTACTATATTACAATGCTATGTCGTGTCAATTAATATTTATATTTGAGGACTGCTTTGAAAATACATAGACATGTACCCCTGTTACAGTATTTCGATAATATATAGTGAATTGTGATATTTGCGGGTTATTCAGAAAATGATCATGTAAAATGTAGATTATGTACAATTGTTTCATTAGATGACATTTCAAAGTATTTGTATATTTGGATCGATAAGAAAGTAGATAGTGGAAGTCGTAATAGCGCAGTGGAAGTGCGTTCGCTTCATGTGCGAAAGGCCCGGTGTTCGAGCCCCACTGGAGCCATTACGATTGTGCCCTTAGGCAAGACATTTAAATTCCACGTTGCCTCTTCTCTCTCCCGCGTGGCGATGGATTCCATCAGGAATGAGGTCTCGAGAGTGATTAATACAAGTTGAAATAACTTGTTTCGCAATCGAGCTAAAATAAATTTGTATTAACTAATGTACATAGGCTTTTGCTTTAGTTTGAGTGTAAACAATTCACGACTTTTGATCTTTATAGAAATGGTAAACGGAAAGAACAATAGAGACACGGAGTCCGCGCAATCAACAGACAATACACTACAATTCCATGCAAAGAAAGACCGAGAGGGACCACATGGTACGGAGTTGAAGAGTGGTTCGAGCGATGAAGAAGGCGAATCATCTGTGTACACGTCATCAGACCTCGGGGAAACCGAATCAAGAAAGCATACACAAGACGACCACGCTTCAAGGCCGACACCTTACATCTACAGACATGATGCGCCAGACGAGGATAGTAGATCGGCAGACGAGGACGAGACCGTTACGAGTAATTCACAGGTTGATGGATCAGGCGATTCGTCTGAACAATTAAATAGCAATGAATCCGACTATGATGGATCTGGTGATTTTGGTGATTCGGGTGTACTCGATGACGAAACATAAATAAATAACTTGTATATTATTCATCCAGGAATTTTAGAACTACAACGTATTTGTATTACACCAAACCTTTTGAATTCTTGAGAACAAATTTCGAAAATTAGATACGAAGCAGACGATGCATGACAATAAATCAATATATTTTATTAATAAAATTGGTCAGCCATCTTGGGTCAATGACGTCATCGGTTGTTGCTGCTATTAATTGAATGATGCTGGAATTCAAATCTTGCCATCATCCGCCAATCTCAAACGTTAATCTCCTAAGCCAAATACTGAACTGTTTTACACATTATTTCTTATATTGAGTGTCAAACTTGTGGAATTCCCTCACATCGAAACAGCACATTCTGTTCCCCACTGTAATGGTTTGTATATCATGTGGTGCAAGGATCAACCTTAAAGTATTAGTTCTTGCAGCTTATTTCCTTGTTATTGTTTACATGTTTCATTGTGCTATTTGATGTTTTAAAGCGACATTACAAAGGCAAATAAAATGCATATTTTCTGGTATAAATGAATTACTACCACACATTTTTCCGAATACATTGAATCAATAAACAGTGTTTTTGTGGTATACACATGTTCAAAGGGAAAGTAGGATTCCATATAACGGTCATCCACGCTCCTGAATTGACGTGTGTTTGTCATTGGAGTCAATACTAAACACATGATACTTTAAGATTGTTTGAGATATCATGGTAAATATGTACCATATTTCGTGCTATTCAGGATGAACGCGTTGTATTATGCATGAATGTCGACCATATTTACATTATTTTGTAATGTTAACAAACCGCGCATACGACGTTTGTTTATTTGTTGAAAAACTCCGTTTTTGAGGCAAATATTTGGGGAATAATTATACCATATAATAGTAAATTACATTCTGTAGAAATTTGCGTTTTCACTGATGTAGTGTCGCTTTAATTTGCTTATGGTAGATTGACTTAATTGTTCAAATGTGTCATCTCGTTAAAAAAGTCTATATTATTATTAGTATTGTTATTATATCCACTGCGCTATCACGACTTCCACGTTCGCTTCAGGTGCGAAAGGTCCGGAGTTCGAGCCCCACTGGAGCCGTTACGATTAACAAGGCAAGGCATTTAAATTCCACGTTGCCTCTTCTCTCTCCCTCGTGGCGATGTATTCCATCAGGAATGAGGTCTCGAGAGTGATTTATATAAGTTGAAATAACTTGTTTCGCAATCGAGCTAAAATAAATTTGTATAAACTAATTATTATTATATAATATATGAAATACAATTTAATGTCATACAATTATAGAACATGTCAGATATATCAGCAAATGTTGTATAAATAATGAAAAGAAATGCAAGGTGACACTTGACACTTGCTATGTCAAACTAATATTATTGCATTGTGGAAGTCGTGATAGCGCAGTGGATGGGCGTTCGATTCAGGTGCGAAAGGTCCGGAGTTCGAGCCACGCTGGAGACGTTACGATTGTGCCCTTAGGCAAGGCATTTAATTTCCACGTTGCCTCTTCTCTCTCCCTCCTGGCGATGGATTCCATCAGGAATGAGGTCTCGAGAGTGATTAATATAAGTTGTAAGAAATTGTATCGCAATCGAGCTAAAATAATTTGTATAAACTAATATTTGCTATATTTTACTTTAAAGCGACACTCGTATTGAAGAGAAATATTTAAAAATAATTGAGATTTCACGTACAAGTAGCAATGTTGCAACACATTATTCCATTGTAAGTTGAACATGTATTTGTTCAGTCAGTAAACAGGTAGACTGGTGGAACCTATGATATGCGTAAATCCCACATATAATGACCAGTATAAAATGTTCGATCCCCCGTCTGACCCTAATAAAATTAACAGTCTTTCAGATGGGACATTAAACTGAGGTTTCGTGTCGGTACCTTACACCGTGCACGTACAAGAACCAAAGGATACTCTGGAATGGGTCTCTATCTGTATCATTGTACTATCCTCCAAACATCTAAAATGACTAATCTCTTCAGGAGGCGTCGCTCATATGGGCAACCGGTAGCGACGGTAAATAAACGTAAAACACACACGTAAATTGCACTTGCCGTATATTATTATTTTCTTAAGTCGTGAAAACAAATTTCAAAATACTATTGCTGGCAGTTTAAGCTTCATCACGTGACCTTGCTGCTCAATTCAGCTATAACACGGCACTCATGTATATGATGAACCAAGACTTCGTGGCACCTATGCACGGCGTACTTGTTATTTTTTATTTATCCACAATAACTTGTTAAATATCTTATTTTGATATAGTACATCAATGAATATAAAAATATGTATTGATCTTAATCAGAAATGGTATAGAAACTATTATTCGGGTAATGTGTAGATTTTTTAAATCCGGACAACTACCAGAATTGCTCATACACCGTATCAGTTTCGTTGCAAATATTCTCCCAATTATTTCTTTGTTTATTTTCTCTGCTGGACCAGTCACGTGGCAGTTGCATCAGACTATCGATACACGCATCGGAATGCTATTGAACCATGCTTCAGCTCTGTCAGCGAAATTAGCCTAGAACTATAGAAATATTTTAAATACGGATGTAAATTGACAAATACGCCGAGCATATGTTCCACCACTCTGATGTGTTTTGCTATATTAACAAATTGAAAGTATGATATTCCACTTTCCTTAATCGGTTTGCCATACTCGACGTACATTCGGAATGCATCGCTCTCTATCGGCAATCCGAACAAACGTCTAAAACATATGTTTGAACATCCGTTGTTGCGTCACGCAAGCATTGTTTGCATACGTTTGTTGATAAACAATTTACGCAAACGACGGTGCTATATGTATATGATTGTTTTCGCTTCTATTGGAATAATTAAACACGCAGTCAATGTAAATGAATTTCTTTATATGTCTTGTACGTAGTGTCGCTTTAAATGACAACGTTACAGAGTGATGACGTATATGTATCCGAATGGCTGCATTCGTTGACATTCTTACTTATTCGACTTGTTTTAAACAATACAGACGGATCTGTAGTCCAGTGGTTATCACGTTGAACTGGTAATCCAGGGATCGCAGGTTCGATCCCCCGTCTGACCATAATAAAATTAACAGTCCTTCGGACTTTAAACTGAGGTATCGTGTCGGTGCTTTACACCGTGCGCGTAAAAGGACCAGTTTGTATCATTGCACTATCCTACAAAAATCTAAAATAACTAATCTTTTCAGGAGGCGTCGCTCAAATGGGCAACCGGTAGCGACTATAAATAAACGTAAAACACACACATTGTTTTAAAATGATACAATTGATAGTTATCCGACTTTCACTGTGCTGAACATGTTAATGGGACATATATTTGAAATTCGATTCCATCCGCTTTAATGTCCAGACACCAGTAATATGAGAATCTAGATTGTTAATACACGAGTAATATGAGAATCTAGATTGTTAATACACGAGTAATATGAGAATCTAGATTGTTAATACACGAATAATATGAGAATCTAGATTTTTAATACACGAGTAATATGAGAATCTAGATTGTTAATACACGAATAATATGCGAATCTAGATTGTTAATACACGAGTAATATGAGAATCTAGATTGTAAATACACGAATAATATGAGAATCTAGATCGTAAATACACGAATAATATGCGAATCTAGATTGTTAATACACGAATAATATGAGAATCTAGATTGTTAATATACGAGTAATATGAAATTCTAGATCGTAAATACACGAGTAATATGCGAATCTAGATTTTTAATACACGAGTAATATGAGAATCTAGATTGTTAATACACGAATAATATGAGAATCTAGATTTTTAATACACGAGTAATATGAGAATCTAGATTGTTAATACACGAATAATATGCGAATCTAGATTGTTATTACACGAGTAATATGAGAATCTAGATTGTAAATACACGAATAATATGAGAATCTAGATCGTAAATACACGAATAATATGCGAATCTAGATTGTTAATACACGAATAATATGAGAATCTAGATCGTAAATACACCAGTAATATGAGAATCTAGATTGTTAATACACGAATAATATGCGAATCTAGATCGTAAATACACCAGTAATATGAGAATGACGAATTCTATACTGTCATGGTATATTGTTGTTAGTAAAGTTGTTAAATCTATATACTGTGTTCTCTTGTATCGCTGCATTGTGTTTCTTGATAGCTTATACAAATATGTTTAGCCCAATTACGAAACTTACAACAATCGTCCAACCGCTCTCCTGTTAGACTGTATCGCCGTGAGAGAGTAGGGTCAATGTGGATTTAAAAGGGTTTTCTAAGGAATATCGTACTTGCAGGGTTCGAACTCACAACCTCGTAATAACGAGGTGGACACAGTATGCATTTCACCATGGAAGCACATCTCACCATGTGATTTTTGATTGCAGAGATGAAACCATGTTTGAGGTAGTGTTTGTCTTTGTGTTGATCGTATGCTACCACATAGAAGCCAGTCCTGTCACACACAGTGTTATCATCTGCAATTTGTCACTTGTTCGAGGTTTCCACCATTTCCTTTAGTTTAGCCCTTTCCCTCATAGAAGCACTTCTTGACGCCTTTACCAATACGACATCCATTGACAATGTAGTAGCCAAACTAATGTCCATTAACCCTTTCCCGCATAGAAGCACCTCTTGACGCCTTTACCAATACGACATCCATTGACAATGTAGTAGCCAAACCAATATTCATTAACCCTTTCCCTCATAGAAGCACCTCTTGACGCCTTTACCAATACGACATCCATTGACAATGTAGTAGCCAAACCAATGTTCATTAACCCTTTCCCTCGTAGAAGCACCTCTTGACGCCATTACCAATACAACATACATCGACAATGTAGTAGCCAAACCAATGTTCATTAACCCTTTCCCTCATAGAAGCACCTCTAGACGCCTTTACCAATACGACATCCATTGACAATGTAGTAGCCAAACCAATGTTCATAATAAAGGCCAGAATCTCATGTAGTCCCAGTAATATCTATGGAGGTGGGATAGATATGGCGACTACTTATCCACTGCATGATAGCTAAATGGCTGTCGTTTGTATGGAGATATAATAGTATATTAACCTAAATCTCTATGAAGTCCCAGTAATATCTATGGAGGTGGGATAGATATGGCGACTACTTATTCACTGCATGATAGCTAAAAGGCTGTCGTTTGTATGTAGATATAATAGTATATTAACCTAAATCTCTATGAAGTCCCAGTAATATCTATGGAGGTGCGATAGATATGGCGACTACTTATCCACTGCATGATAGCTAAATGGCTGTCGTTTGTATGTAGATATAATAGTATTTTAACATTAATCTCTATGAAGGAAAGGGTTAAGGATCAACATTTATTAATCACTCTTTTGGGCGCGGACGAAAGTGCGTATATTGTCATTCTGAGCTTGCAAACCAATGCGCTAATCGGACGATCATTTCCTTTAGCTTAAGGATAAACTTGTATTAATCACTCTTTTGGGCGCGGACGAAAGTGCGTATATTGTCATTCTGAGCGAGCAAACCAATGCGCTAATCGGACGATCATTTCCTTTAGCTTACGGATAAACTTTTATTAATCACTCTTTTGGGCGAGGACGAAAGTGCGTATATTGTCATTCTGAGCGTGCAAACCAATGCGCTAATCGGACGATCATTTCCTTTGATAGATTAACAATTGCGCTGCATCAGAACATATTATGTTTGTTTGATTGATTGGTTTAAAGTCTCATCACCAGCTTATATGGAGACTATTATTGGCTGAGGAAGACCCCGGATGCCTCTCAGAGCAGTATTTCAAACGCGCAGATAAAACCACCGACCTTCCGCAAGCCAGCTGGATAGCTTCCTCCAATGAAATAAATCGATATTCCAGTTGAATTCGAACCTACCGCGGTGAGTGACCAGGTATTTGAGGATTAGCGACTTTAACCCTGTAGCCACGGAGGACCCTCCTCCAAACTCTTATTCGTGGAAGTCGTGATAGCGCGTTAGCTTCAGGTGCAAAAGGTCCGGAGTTCGAGCCTCGTTGGAGCCGTTACGATTCTGTCCTTAGATAAGGCATTTAAATTCCACGTTGCCTCTTCTCTCTCCCTCGTGGCGATGGATTCCATCAGGAATGAGGTCTCGAGGGTGATTAATATAAATTGCAAGAACTTGTTTCGCAATCGAGCTAAAACAATTTGTGTAAACTTAACTCTTATTCCATATGATCATCAGTGACAATCAATATGTTCGTGTTACACAGGCGGATCTGTAGTCCAGTAGTTAACATGCTGGATTGGTAATCCAGGGATCGCAGGTTCGATCCCCCGTCTGACCGTAATAAAATTAACAATCTTTCAGACGGTACTTTAAACCGAGGTCTCGTGTCGATGCTTCACACCGTGCACGTTTAAAGAACCAGAGGAGACTCTGGAATGCGTATCTGTCTGTACCACTGCATAATCCTCCAACAATCTAAATTGACTAATCTCGTCAGGAGGAGTTGCTCATATGGGCAACCTGTAGCGACGATAAATAAACGTAAAGCACACAGACAAAAAGTGTAATAAGGGTCTTGTTTAAGGAGATAAATCATTTACGACAATGTTGCATAAGGAAATCGACAAGATAAAGCTTCGTCATACAAAACTCAAACTGCAATGCTGGGCAAGACTTGCGATGCAATGGACAAGACTTGCGATGCAATGAACAAGACTTGCGATGCAATGGGCAAGACTTGCGATGCAATGGGCAAGAATTGCGATGCAATGTGCAAGACTTGCGATGCAATGGGCAAGACTTGCGATGCAATGGACAAGACTTGCGATACAATGGGCAAAACTTAAGATGCAATGGGCAAGACTTGCGATGCAATGGGCAAGACTTGTTATGCAATGGACAAGACTTGCGATGCAATGGGCAAGACTTGCGATGCAATGGGCAAGAATTGCGATGCAATGTGCAAGACTTGCGATGCAATGGGCAAGACTTGCGATGCAATGGACAAGACTTGCGATACAATGGGCAAAACTTAAGATGCAATGGGCAAGACTTGCGATGCAATGGGCAAGACTTGTTATGCAATGGACAAGACTTGCGATGCAATGGGCAAGACTTGCGATACAATGGACACGACTTGCGATGCAATGGACAAGACTTGCGATACAATGGACAAGATTTGCGATGCAATGTACAAGACTTGCGATGCAATGGACAAGACTTGCGATGCAATGGACCAGAGTTGCGATGCAATGTACAAGACTTGCGATGCAATGTGCAAGACTTGTTATGCAATGGGCACAACTTGCGATGCAATGTGCAAGACTTGCGATGCAATGTGCAAGACTTGTTATGCAATGTGCAAGACTTGTTATGCAATGGACAATACTTGCGATGCAATGGGCAAGACTTGCGATGCAATGGACAAGACTTGCGATGCAATGGACAAGACTTGCGATGCAATGGGCAAGACTTGCGATGCAATGGACAATACTTCCGATGCAATGGACAAGACTTGCGATGCAATGGACAAGACTTGCGATGCCATGGACAAGAATTGCGATGCAATGGGCAAGAATTGCGATGCAATGGACAAGACTTGCGATGCAATGGGCAAGACTTGCGATACAATGGACAAGACTTGCGATGCAATGGACAAGACTTGCGATACAATGGACAAGATTTGCGATGCAATGTACAAGACTTGCGATGCAATGGACAAGACTTGCGATGCAATGGACAAGAGTTGCGATGCAATGTACAAGACTTGCGATGCAATGTGCAAGACTTGTTATGCAATGGGCACAAGTTGCGATGCAATGTGCAAGACTTGCGATGCAATGTGCAAGACTTGCTATGCAATGTGTAAGACTTGTTATGCAATGGACAATACTTGCTATGCACTGGGCAAGACTTGCGATGCAATGGACAAGACTTGCGATGCAATGGACAGGACTTGCGATGCAATGGACAAGACTTGCGATGCAATGGGCAATACTTGCGATGCAATGTGCAAGACTTGTTATGCAATGGGCAAGACTTGCGATGCAATGGACAAGACTTGCGATGCAATGTGCAAGACTTGCGATGCAATGTGCAAGACTTGTTATGCAATGTGCAAGACTTGTTATGCAATGGACAATACTTGCGATGCAATGGGCAAGACTTGCGATGCAATGGACAAGACTTGCGATGCAATGGACAAGACTTGCGATGCAATGGGCAAGACTTGCGATGCAATGGACAATACTTCCGATGCAATGGACAAGACTTGCGATGCAATGGACAAGACTTGCGATGCCATGGACAAGAATTGCGATGCAATGGGCAAGAATTGCGATGCAATGGACAAGACTTGCGATGCAATGGGCAAGACTTGCGATACAATGGACAAGACTTGCGATGCAATGGACAAGACTTGCGATACAATGGACAAGATTTGCGATGCAATGTACAAGACTTGCGATGCAATGGGCAAGACTTGCGATGCAATGGACAAGAGTTGCGATGCAATGGACAAGACTTGCGATGCAATGTACAAGACTTGCGATGCAATGGGCAAGACTTGCGATGCAATGGACAAGACTTGCGATGCAATGGACAAGACTTGCGATGCAATGTGCAAGACTTGCGATGCAATGGACAAGACTTGCGATGCAATGTACAAGACTTGCGATGCAATGGACAAGACTTGCGATGCAATGGACAAGACTTGCGATGCAATGGACAAGACTTGCGATGCAATGGGCAATACTTGCGATGCAATGTGCAGATTATGCAATGGGCAAGACTTGCGATGCAATGGACAAGACTTGCGATGCAATGGACAAGACTTGCGATGCAATGCAAGACTGCATGCAATGCAAGACTTCGATGCAATGGACAAACTTGCGATGCAATGACAAGACTTGCGATGCAATGACAAGATTGCGATGCAATGGCAAGACTTGCGATGCAATCAGACTTGATGCAATGGCAAGACTGCGATCAATGGACAATGCATGCATGGACAAGACGTGCGATACAATGGACAAGATTTGCGATGCAATGTACAAGACTTGCGATGCAATGGACAAGACTTGCGATGCAATGGACAAGAGTTGCGATGCAATGGACAAGACTTGCGATGCAATGGGCAAGACTTGTTATGCAATGGGCAAACACAAACAACCAAACAAGACTTGCGATGCAATGGGCATGACTTGCGATGCAATGGGCAAGATTTGCGATGCAATGGACAAGACTTGCGATGCAATGGACAATACTTGCGATGCAATGGACAAGACTTGCGATGCAATGTACAAGACTTGTTATGCAATGGACAAGACTTGCGATGCAATGGACAAGAGTTGCGATGCAATGTGCACGACTTGTTATGCAATGGACAAGAGTTGCGATGCAATGGACAAGACTTGCGATGCAATGGGCAAGACTTGCGATGCAATGGACAAGACATGTTATGCAATGGGCAAGAATTGTTATGCAATGGGCAAGAATTGCGATGCAATGTGCAAGACTTGCGATGCAATGGACAAGACTTGCGATGCAATGGACAAGAATTGCGATGCAATGGACAAGACTTGCGATGCAATGGACAAGTCTTGCGATGCAATGGGCAAGACTTGCGATGCAATGGGCAAGACTTGCGATGCAATGGGCAAGACTTGTTATGCAATGGGCAAGACTTGCGATGCAATGGACAAGACTTGTTATGCAATGGACAAGACTTGCGATGCAATGGGCATGACTTGCGATGCAATGGGCAAGATTTGCGATGCAATGGACAAGACTTGCGATGCAATGGACAATACTTGCGATGCAATGGACAAGACTTGCGATGCAATGGACAAGACTTGCGATGCAATGGGCAAGACTTGCGATGCAATGGACAAGACTTGCGATGCAATGGACAAGACTTGCGATACAATGGACAAGATTTGCGATGCAATGACAAGACTTGCGATGCAATGGACAAGACTTGTGATGCAATGTACAAGACTTGCGATGCAATGGACAAGACTTGCGATGCAATGGACAAGACTTGTTATGCAATGGGCAAGAATTGCGATGCAATGGACAAGACTTGTTATGCAATGGACAAGACTTGCGATGCAATGGGCAAGACTTGCGATGCAATGGGCAAGACTTGCGATGCAATGGACAAGACTTGCGATGCAATGGACAAGACTTGCGATGCAATGGACAAGACTTGCGATGCAATGGACAAGACTTGCGATACAATGGGCAAGACTTGCGATGCAATGGACAAGACTTGCGATGCAATGGACAAGACTTGCGATACAATGGACAAGACTTGAGATGCAATGTACAAGACTTGCGATGCAATGGACAAGACTTGCGATGCAATGTACAAGACTTGCGATGCAATGGACAAGACTTGCGATGCAATGTACAAGACTTGCGATGCAATGGACAAGACTTGCGATGCAATGGGCAAGACTTGCGATGCAATGTGCAAGACTTGTTATGCAATGGGCAAGACTTGCGATGCAATGTGCAAGACTTGTTATGCAATGTGTAAGACTTGTTATGCAATGGACAATACTTGCGATGCAATGGGCAAGACTTGAGATGCAATGTGCAAGACTTGTTATGCAATGGACAAGACTTGCGATGCAATGGACAAGACTTGCGATGCAATGGGCAAGACTTGCGATGCAATGGACAAGACTTGCGATACAATGGACAAGACTTGCGATGCAATGTACAAGACTTGCGATGCAATGGACAAGACTTGCGATGCAATGGACAAGACTTGCGATGCAATGGACAAGACTTGCGATGCAATGTACAAGACTTGCGATGCAATGGACAAGACTTGCGATGCAATGGACAAGACTTGCGATGCAATGGACAAGACTTGCGATACAATGGACAAGACTTGCGATGCAATGTACAAGACTTGCGATGCAATGGACAAGACTTGCGATGCAATGGACAATACTTGTTATGCAATGGACAAGACTTGCGATGCAATGGACAAGACTTGCGATGCAATGGACAATACTTGGGATGCAATGGACAAGACTTGCGATGCAATGTACAAGACTTGTTATGCAATGGACATGACTTGCGATGCAATGTGCAAGACCTGCGATACAATGGACAAGAGTTGCGATGCAATGTGCACGACTTGCTATGCAATGGACAAGAGTTGCGATGCAATGGACAAGACTTGCGATGCAATGGGCAAGACTTGCGATACAATGGACAAGACTTGTTATGCAATGGGCAAGAATTGTTATGCAATGGGCAAGAATTGCGATGCAATGTGCAAGACTTGCGATGCAATGGACAAGACTTGCGATGCAATGGACAAGACTTGTGATGCAATGGACAAGACTTGCGATGCAATGGACAAGACTTGCGATGCAATGGGCAAGACTTGCGATGCAATGGGCAAGACTTGCGATGCAATGGGCAAGACTTGTTATGCAATGGGCTAGACTTGCGATGCAATGGACAAGACTTGTTATGCAATGGACAAGACTTGCGATGCAATGGGCATGACTTGCGATGCAATGGGCAAGATTTGCGATGCAATGGACAAGACTTGCGATGCAATGGACAATACTTGCGATGCAATGGACAAGACTTGCGATGCAATGGGCAAGACTTGCGATGCAATGGACAAGACTTGCGATGCAATGGGCAAGACTTGCGATGCAATGGACAAGACGTGCGATGCAATGGACAAAACTTGCGATACAATGGATAAGATTTGCGATGCAATGTACAAGACTTGCGATGCAATGGACAAGACTTGCGATGCAATGTACAAGACTTGCGATGCAATGGACAAGAGTTGCGATGCAATGTACAAGACTTGCGATGCAATGGACAAGACTTGCGATGCAATGGGCAATACTTGCGATGCAATGTGCAAGACTTGTTATGCAATGGGCAAGACTTGCGATGCAATGTGCAAGACTTGCTATGCAATGTGCAAGACTTGCGATGCAATGGACAATACTTGCGATGCAATGGGCAAGACTTAGGATGCAATGTGCAAGACTTGTTATGCAATGGACAAGACCTGCGATGCAATGGACAAGATTTGCGATGCAATGGGCAAGACTTGCGATGCAATGGGCAAGACTTGCGATACAATGGACAAGACTTGCGATGTAATGTACAAGACTTGCGATGCAATGGATAAGACTTGCGATGCAATGGACAAGACTTGCGATACAATGGACAAGGCTTGCGATGCAATGAACAAGACTTGCGATGCAATGTACAAGACTTGCGATGCAATGGACAATACTTGCGATGCAATGGGCAAGACTTGCGATACAATGGGCAAGACTTGCGATGCAATGTACAAGACTTGCGATGCAATGGACAAGACTTGCGGTGCAATGTACAAGACTTGTTATGCAATGGACAAGACTTGCGATACAATGGACAAGACTTGTTATGCAATGGACAAGACTTGCGATGCAATGGGCATGACTTGCAATGCAATGGGCAAGATTTGCGATGCAATGGACAAGACTTGTTATGCAATGGGCAAGAGTTTTTATGCAATGGACAAGAATTGCGATGCAATGGGCACAACTTGCGATGCAATGGACAAGACTTGCGATGCAATGGACAAGACTTGCGATGCAATTTGCAAGACTTGCGATGCAATGGGAAATACTTGTTATGTTCCATTAATGTCAAACCCCTTCCGGGGACGTAGATATGTTTTCCTGGGCAAGCTTAGCCGACCTAAGTGGTTAATCAGTACTAAGTAATGTGTGTGAGGTGCCTTGCTCAATGACACTACATACCTGGCATGACCGATTATCGAACCCGGGACCGATCGATTCCAAATTCCACCCTCTACCACTGGACCACGGAGACCACATTGTATTCACTGTAATGTTGTTTACAAGTACAAAACAAAGTTTTCAAATCTCTTTGACTGTACTACGTACATATAGTCGAATACATGAAACATAGCCTCGGCGCAGACCGAGATACACGGGAACAGGGTAAACACCAGAGGGGGGAATTCATTAAAGATCCCATTCCAGAAACAATTCGAATTTGAATAGCGAAATTGCTTGCATCACGATCTAAGCCTAGCGTAGAATTGACGATCAATCGAACCATATCACATGACCAAGCAGGCACTCACAGTCATGTGATCATCTTTATATGCACAAAGAATTCGCACACCCAATTGTGTGCCAAGTATCGTTAAGACATACGTTCTGAGATATACTAGCGTAATGAACAGAGCTTGAACATATAGCCCAATGACACATGTAAAGAAAAACAAGAATATGTTCAATCATACACACTTGTGGAAGTAGTGATAGCGCAGTGGTGGAGCGTTCGCCGAGGTGCGAAAGGCCAGGAGTTCGAGCCCCACGGTAGCCGTTACGAAAACCCGTAGGCAAGGTATTTAAATAACACGTTGCATCTTCTCTCTCCCTCGTTGCGATGTATTCCATGAGGAATGAAATCTCGAGAGTAATTAATATAAGTAGTAAGAACTTGTTTCGCAATCGAACTAAAACAAATTTATATAAACTAATGAGGTCTCGAGAGTGATTAATATAATATTCCGGAATGAACCCGGGATGCATTGATGTGAAAGCGAGCGTGCTAACCACTGCGTTAATCAGACAGCCGTCTATTTGTATATTGGCAGCGTAGCTTTTTCTTCACTGACAAATATAGTTTCTAACTGTACAATATCAGCCGAACTTCGATCTGACCAGTCATTGGTAATGATGAATATAGATGTACAATATCAGCAGACCTGACCAGTCATTGGTAATGATGAATATATATGTACATTATCAGCAGAACTGACCAGTCATTGGTAATGATGAATATATATGTACAATACAACATGTATCAGCAGAACTGACCAGTCATTGGTAATGGTGAATATAGATATACAATATCAGCAGAACTGACCAGTCATTGGCAATGATGAATATAGATATACAATATCAGCAGAACTGACCAGTCATTGGTAATGGTGAATATAGATATACAATATCAGCAGAACTGACCAGTCATTGGTAATGGTGAATATAGATGTACAATACAACATGTATCAGCAGAACTGACCAGTCATTGGCAATGATGAATATATATGTACAATATCAGCAGAACTGACCAGTCATTGGTAATGGTGAATATATATGTACAATATCAGCAGAACTGACCAGTCATTGGTAATGGTGAATATAGATGTACAATATCAGCAGAACTGACCAGTCATTGGTAATGGTGAATATAGATGTACAATATCAGCAGAACTGACCAGTCATTGGTAATGGTGAATATAGATGTACAATATCGCAGAACTGACCAGTCATTGGCAATGTGAATATATATGTACATATCGCAGACTGACCAGTCATTGGTAATGGTGAATATATATGTAATATCAGCAGAACTGACCAGTCATTGGTAATGGTGAATATAGATGTACAATATCAGCAACTGACCGTCATGGTATGTGAATATAGATTACAATTCAGCAACTGACCAGTCTTGGTAATGTGATATGTGTACATATCAGCAGAACTGACCAGTCATTGGTAATGGTGAATATATATGTACAATACAACATGTATCAGCAGAACTGACCAGTCATTGGTAATGGTGATATGATGTACAATATCAGCAGAACTGACCAGTCTTGGTAATGGTGAATATATATGTACAATATCGGCAGAACTGACCAGTCATTGGTAATGGTGAATATATATGTACAATACAACATGTATCAGCAGAACTGACCAGTCATTGGTAATGGTGAATATATATGTACAATATCAGCAGAACTGACCAGTCATTGGTAATGGTGAATATATATGTACAATATCGGCAGAACTGACCAGTCATTGGTAATGGTGAATATATATGTACAATACAACATGTATCAGCAGAACTGACCAGTCATTGGTAATGGTGAATATATATGTACAATATCAGCAGAACTGACCAGTCATTGGTAATGGTGAATATATATGTACAATATCGGCAGAACTGACCAGTCATTGGTAATGGTGAATATATATGTACAATACAACATGTATCAGCAGAACTGACCAGTCATTGGTAATGGTGAATATATATGTACAATATCAGCAGAACTGACCAGTCATTGGTAATGATGAATATATATGTACAATACAACATGTATCAGCAGAACTGACCAGTCATTGGCAATGATGAATATATATGTACAATACAACATGTATCAGCAGAACTGACCAGTCATTGGTAATGGTGAATATATGGATGTACAATATCGGCAGAACTGACCAGTCATTGGTAATGGTGAATATATGGATGTACAATATCGGCAGAACTGACCAGTCATTGGTAATGGTGAATATATGGATGTACAATATCGGCAGAACTGACCAGTCATTGGTAATGATGAATATAGATGTTCAATATCGGCAGAACTGACCAGTCATTGGTAATGATGAATATATATGTACAATATCAGCAGAACTGACCAGTCATTGGTAATGGTAAATATAGATGTAATTGAATGTTATAATTATCGTCAATCACCCTATTTCCGGACACCACCTGTTTTCGAATGTGGTTGCAAATGACGTCATCGCTGTCAGTAGCAGGTGCTTGGATTATATGGTAGAAGCTAAGACTGCCAGCACAAACAGATCTGTAGCCCAATGGTTAACACACTGGACCTGTAATCCAGGGATCGCATGTTCGATGCTCCGTCTGATCCTAATAAAATTAACAGTCTGTCAGAGGGATTTTAAACCGAGGTCTCGTATCGGTAAAAGAACCAGATGAGACTCTGGAATGGGTCTCTGTCTGTATTATTGCACTTTCCCCCAAAAATCTAAAATAATCTCTCCAAGAGGCGTCGCTCATATGGGCAATCGGTAGCAACGATAGATAAACGTAAAGCACACACTGTCAGCACAGAAATGACCAAAAACAGATCAATATTCACCTTTTATTTCGAAAATATGTAAATGTTGATGATTTGCATAAGTCTTATTCACGTGTACCCTAATATCCCTTACACAGAGATATATGCGAAGAAATATTTGTTGATATTGTTTAACGGGGAAATTTAAATCAGTGGCTTTACAAGGTCACGTGTCAATCATGTGACAATACCGGAAACGCAACCGGTGGCAGAAAAAATGCCATATTTCACTGTTTCAAATCGGTTTATTTTATTTAACGGGGAAATTTAAATCATTGGCTTTACAAGGTCACGTGTCAATCATGTGACAATACCGAAAACGCAACCGATGGCAGAGAAAATGCCATATTTTACTGTTTCAAAGCGGTGTAAGATTTTTCTTTCACTGAGCAAACTTAATCGTTCATTAGAAAACATCATAGAAAACTGTCAACAACAGAAATGAATTATGTTATTGATGCAAGTGCCGCCACGACGTGGACTAGTGTTGATCGTGATTGATTTATATGGAACACGTGTACGCTACGTTCAATAGTAAACAGGAAATACATCTGGCTTTTCCAAGACTGGCTGAAACAATTAAATAGTATACTTTGGATTAGTTTTTTTAATGCAGTAAAGTGTCAGATATAATTAGATAGTTTAATAAGAAGATAGTACCGAGCCAACATCTCACATACAAGGTTTGTAGATTTGTAAGCCAACGATATCTGTGAACGTGCTATGAAAATTGATGTATTAGTTTATACAAATAAATTTTATTTTAGCTCGATTGTGAAACAAGTTCTTTCAACTTATATTAATCACTCTCGAGACCTCATTCCTGATGGAATCCATCGCACGAGGGAGAGAGAAGAGGCAATGTGGAATTTATATGCCTTGCCTAAGGGCACAAACGTAACGGCTCCAGCGAGACTCGAACTCCGGACCTTTCGCACCTGAAGCGAACGCACTACCACTGCGCTATCACGACAAATATTACCTATTGACCCTCGTGGCGATGGATTCCATCAGGAATACTGTATCAAGAGTTAACTAATGCTGTAAAAACTTGTTTCACAATCAAGCTAGAATAAATTATATAAAATTAAAAATAACAAGTTAGCCTAATTGTAAATTTTACAGACTGATATTTTAGTAGTGCGTGTGTGTTTTACGTTTATTTATCGTCGCTACCGGTTGCCCATATGAGCGACGCCTCCTGAAGAGATTAGTAATTTTAGATGTTGGAGGATAGTGCAATGATACAGACAGAGACCCATTCCAGAGTCTCCTCTGGTTCTTTTACGTGCACGGTGTAAAGCACCGACACGAGACCTCGGTTTAACGTCCCATCTGAAAGACTGTTCATTTTATTAGGGTCAGACGGGGGATCGAACGATATTTTAGTAGAGGAATTCAAAGAAATATATACCAACGCCTGTACTCTTCAACCAGTCTCCGTGGCTGAGTGGCTAATGTCGCCTACTACTCCAAGACCTTGCAGGTTCGAATCACACTGGGTGGAAGTCGTGATAGCGCAGTGTACGCGCGTTCGCTTCAGGTGCGAAAGGTTCGAGCCCCGCTGGAGCCGTTACGATTGTGCCCTTAGGCAAGGCATTTCTCTTTCCCACGTGGCGATGGATGCCATCAGGAATGAGGTCTCGAGAGTGATTAATATAAGTTGTAAGAACTTGTTTCGCAATCGAGCTAACATAAATTAGTATAAACTATAACTACACTGGGTTGTCGAATGATTTCATATGGGGATGTTACACAGTTGGCTTGGGGACGGTTCTTCCTGGATGCCTCCCGTGTCTGAAATACTACCAGAAGCGGTACTAGAGACCGGTTCCCGACTTCCTGGATGCCTCCCGTATCTGAAATACTACCAGAAGCGGTACTAGAGACCGGTTCCCGACTTCATGGATGCCCCCCGTGTCTTAAATACTACCAGAAGTGGTACTAGAGACTGGTTCCCGACTTCCTGGATGCCCCCCGTGTCTTAAATACTACCAGAAGCGGTACTAGAGACCGGTTCCCGACTTCCTGGATGCACCCCGTGTCTGAAATACTACCAGAAGCGGTACTAAAGACCGGTTCCCGACTTCCTGGATGCCCCCCGTGTCTTAAATACTACCAGAAGCGGTACTAGAGACCGGTTCCCCACTTCATGGATGCCCCCCGTGTCTTAAATACTACCAGAGGCGGTACTAGAGACCGGTCCCCGACTAATATAAGCTGTAGATGACAAATTAACCCTTTCCATCATAGAGATTTATGTTCGAGCCCCGCTGGAGCCGTTACGATTGTGCCCTTAGGCAAGGCATTTAAATTCCACGTTGCCTCTTCTTTCTCCCTCGTGGCGATGGATTCCAGCAGGAATGAGGTCTCGAGAGTGATTTATATAAGTTGAAATAACTTGTTTCGCAATCGAGCTAAAATAAATTTGTATAAACTAAACTAGATTTATGTTAATATATTATAATTATATCTCCATACAAACGACAGCCATTTAACCATTTCCTTCATAGAGATTTAGGTTAATATACTATTATATCTCCATACAAACGACAGCCATTTATCCCTTTCCTTCATAGAGATTTAGGTTAATATACTATTATATCTTCATACAAACGACAGCCATTTAAACCTTTCCTTCATAGAGATTTAGGTTACTATACTATTATATCTCCATACAAACGACAGCCATTTAGCTATCATGCAGTAGATAAGTAGTCGCCATATATATCCCACCTCCATATATATTATATGGAACTACATGAGATTCTGGCCTTTATTTTTAACAGTGGTTTGGCTACTACTGTGTCAATGTATGTCGTATTGGTAATGACACCAAGAGGTGCTTCTATGAGAGAAAGGGTTAAACACCCAAATCAAACGAACACTTTGAATTAACATAATGACAGAAATGTAGATTTTATAGATTTATTAAGTTTGGTTGTTAATCCGGTTCTTTCAACATCAGCGCCTAGACCTTATTCCTGACCGACTCCATCGCCATGAACGAGAGACTAGAGGCAATGTGGAGTTACGTGGCTTGCCTAAAGGCACCATCACCGACAATCTGGCGATGTTCGAACTCACAACCCCTAAGTATATAAGGTGGGCATTGTACCACGGGGCTTCACGTACTTGCACAAACATATGTATTAACATATTATTGGTTTTATTTCCAGGCACTTCGTAAACAATATATACAGAACCCTGGCAGGGGTTGTATCTTCTTGCAGTCTTCAAGAACATTAACTATCTCTTCATCTGTAGAATAATATATTAGTAAGAAGAAAGCAAAGCCATAATTCGTCGTGTACTAATGTTGGAATACACATGCAATGGTATATATAGCAACACGTGCTTGAACTACTTCACTGAGGTGCATCCGGGGTCTTCCTCCACTAGGGTTCTTCGTCCACCAGGGGTCGTCATTCACCAATCGTAGTCTGGTAGTCGGTATATGACTTAAACTAAATTGGCACGACTGTAAGCTCATAAAAACAACGTATTAATCAAAATCAAATGCTCCAAACCATTGTGTAGTTGTATTTTAACAATAAACACATGAGATTCTTTAAAGCCATGCGTCTACCGAAGGGACGATATGAATTTCTCTTAAGTTTCTGTATTCTCGGAAATGTGTGGATATTACACGCGCTTGTTCACTATAACTTACAAAGATTGAACCACCCGCTACCAGACTATGTATCAGAGGATGCCGACGTCAACAAGATGGAAGAAATAGATCTGGCGCGTGTTACAATGAAACCAGGTTTAGCCGAACTCATAGGTACCAAATATGTTCCCATTACATTAAGCAGACCTTATCTAATGGAGAATAAGGGACTGTGTACATCAGTGAAAGATCTTACTCTGATAGTAACCGCTTATACCGCACCTCGTAACTTTGATCGACGTCAAATTATGCGGGCTTCGTGGTTAAACAATTCATATTATTCCCATTTGGGTACTGTCCGAGTTGTGTGGTTGCTAGGGATGGTAACTAACGAGACGCTTCAGCGAGAATTGGAAGAAGAGAATGAAATATACCACGATTTATTGCAGGGGGAATTCATAGATCACTACGTAAATCTGACGCATAAAGGGGCCATGGGGTTCAAATGGGTAGCTGAACGTTGTAGGAATGCCAAAATAGTTTTAAAAGCCGATGATGACATGATTTTAAATATGTACGTGCTGTTACTTAATGTACTTCCGGAAAAGATCTTATCAAAACGGAGACATCTGTTTTGCTACAGAAATCCACACAGTGCCATTCTAAGAAGTAAAAAAGAAAAATGGTTCATTGACGATGACGAATTCCGAGGAGATGTCGTGTTTCCTCTTTATTGCGAAGGTCCAGCTGTGTTTATGACTAACGATATTGTTCCTGCTCTTGTTAAATCAGCCGCCATGACGCCCTTTTTTTGGCTTGAGGATGTATATCTATATGGGGTGGTACTGCAGAATGTCCCGGGACTCACATACACGCAGTACGTCAGGGGAGGTGACTACGATCTACACGGTAAACGAGTGATTCGATGCTTCAGAGAGACTTTAATGACGTGCACTTTTCTGATTGTTGCGTGCACGAATCAAACAGATATGGTAGAAGTATGGGATTATATGCTGCAGCAGAATAGAATAAAATTAGGAATTTCTTAGAATTTATCGTAGTTCGCCGTCGTGGTCGAGTGGTTAAGGTCGCTGACTTGTATACCACTGTAACCTATCATCACTGATGGTCACGTATTCGATCCCCGCTCAGACCTTGTCTCTTTATCTAAAAAAGTTGGCAGTTTCTTACGGAGGTTGGTGCACCGAGTACTGGTGGCGCTGGAGCCTGCTCAGGAAAGGCGTTGTTAGGTCGCTTAAATGGGTAACCTGTAACCAGTTAAATAAACTTTAAATAATTGTAATAATATTTATTACATGTGTAAACTACTGTTTAAGTTATTTATTACATATGTGTAAACTACTGTTTAAGTTATTTATTACATATGTGTAAACTACTGTTTAAGTTATTTATTACATATGTGTAAACTACTGTTTAAGTTATTTATTACATATGTGTAAACTACTGATTAAGGTATTGATTACATATGTGTAAACTATTGTTTAAGTTATTGTGTGTAAAGTTATCGATTACATATGGGTAAACTACTGTTTAAGTTATTGATTGCATATGTGTAAACTACTGTTTAAGTTATTTATTACATATGTGTAAACTACTGTTTAAGTTATTTATTACATATGTGTAAACTACTGTTTAAGTTATTTATTACATATGTGTAAACTACTGTTTAAGTTATTTATTACATATGTGTAAACTACTGATTAAGGTATTGATTACATATGTGTAAACTATTGTTTAAGTTATTGTGTGTAAAGTTATCGATTACATATGGGTAAACTACTGTTTAAGTTATTGATTGCATATGTGTAAACTACTGTTTAAGTTATTTATTACATATGTGTAAACTACTGTTTAAGTTATTTATTACATATGTGTAAACTACTGTTTAAGTTATTTATTACATATGTGTAAACTACTGTTTAAGTTATTTATTACATATGTGTAAACTACTGCTTATGTTATTGATTAAATGGAAACTACTGTTTAGGTTATTGATTACATATGTGTAATCTACTGTTTATGTTATTGATTACATATGTGTAAACTACTGATAAGGTTATTTATTACATATGTGTAAACTACTGATAAGGTTATTGATAACATATGTGTAAACTACTGATTAAGTTATTTATAACACATGTGTTGCTCAGTCGTGCTATAAGTTAGCGGATTCCGCTAGTCACGTCTAGGTCCTTGAAAAGAGAAATACAATTTTAATGTAAACTTAGTCATTAAAAAAAGTTATTTTGTTTTCGTGTTAGTCAATTATCTATACCTATTTGTCTATACAGTGAAACCTGTGTTAGTGGTCACCTCCATTAAGCAGCCAACCTGTATTAAACAGCCAGTTTCCAGATTCCCATTTGGTTGTTTTATTATATATTTGACCTCTATTAAGCAGCCACATGTGCTAAGCAGCCACTTTCTCTGACTCCCTTGCCTGGCTGCTTAAGACAGGTTTGACTGTACGTGTGTTTATCGACGCCCCATGGTTAATCGGCGCAAAGCTCCCAGAAGTATTTTTGTATTAGGATAGTGCAAGATACAGAAGTCGCTTCAATTCCAGAAGCATCCCTGGATGTTTTACATGCTGGTATAATACACCGGTACACGATATCTCGGTTTTACATGCTGGTATAATACACCGGTACACGATATCTCGGTTTTACATGCTGGTATAATACACCGGTACACGATATCTCGGTTTTACATGTCCGGTATAATACACCGGTACACGATATCTCGGTTTTACATGCCCGGTATATATCACAGGTACACGATATCTCGGTTTTACATGCCCGGTGTATATCACCGGTACACGATATCTCGGTTTTAGATGCCCGGTATATATCACCGGTACACGATATCTCGGATTTACATGCCCGGTATATATCACCGGTAAATGATACCAAGGTTTTACATGCCCGGTATATATCACCGGTACACGATACATCGGTTTTACATGCACGGTATATATCACCGGTACACGATACCTCGGTTTTAGATGCCCGGTGTATATCACCGGTACACGATACCTCGGTTTTACATGCCCAGTATATATCACCGGTACACGATACCGCGGATTTACATGCCCGGTATATATCACCGGTACACGATACCTCGGTTTTACATGCCGGGATATATCACTGGTACAAGATACCTCGGTTTTACATGCCGGTATATATCACCGGTACACGATACGCCGGTTTTACATGCCCGGTATATATCACCGGTACACGATACCTCGGTTTTACATGCCCAGTATATATCACCGGTACACGATACCGCGGATTTACATGCCCGGTATATATCACCGGTACACGATACCTCGGTTTTACATGCCGGGATATATCACTGGTACAAGATACCTCGGTTTTACATGCCGGGATATATCACTGGTACACGATACTTCGGTTTTACATGCCCGGTATATATCACCGGTACACGATACATCGGTTTTACATGCCCAGTGTATATCACCGGTACACGATACCTCGGTTTTACATGCCGGAATATATCACTGGTACACGATACTTCGGTTTTACATGCCCGGTATATATCACCGGTACACGATACTTCGGTTTTACATGCCCGATGTATATCACCGATACACGATACATCGGTTTTACATGCCGGTGTATATCATCGGTACAGATACATCGGTTTTACATGCCGGTGTATACATCGGTACACGATACCTCGGTTTTACATGCCCGGTATATATCACCGGTACACGATACATCGGTTTTACATGCACGGTATATATCACCGGTACACGATACATCGGTTTTACATGCACGGTATATATCACCGGTACACGATACCTCGGTTTTACATGCCCGGTGTATATCACCGGTACACGATACCTCGGTTTTACATGCCCGGTGTATATCACCGGTACACGATACCTCGGATTTACATGCCGGTGAATATCACCGGTACACGATACCTCGGTTTACATGCCAGTGTATATCACCGTACACGATACTCGTTTTACATGCCCGGTGATATCACCGTACACGATACCTCGGTTTTACATGCCGGTGTATATCACCGGTACACGATACCTCGGTTTACATGCCCAGTATATATCACCGATACACGATACTTCGGTTTTACATGCCCATTGTATATCACCGGTACACGATACCTCGGTTTTACATGCCCGGTATATATCACCGATACACGATACCTCGGTTTTACATGCCCGGTATATATCACCGGTACACGATACCTCAGTTTTACATGCCGGGATATATCACTGGTACACGATACTTCGGTTTTACATGCCCGGTATATATCACCGGTACACGATACTTCGGTTTTACATGCCCGATGTATATCACCGATACACGATACATCGGTTTTACATGCCGGTGTATATCATCGGTACATGATACATCGGTTTTACATGCCGGTGTATATCATCGGTACACGATACATCGGGTTTACATGTCCGGTATAATACACCGGTACACGATACCTCGGTTTTACATGCCCGGTATATATCACCGGTACACGATACCTCGGTTTTACATGCCCGGTATATATCACCGGTACACGATACCGCGGTTTTACATGCCCGGTATATATCACCGGTACACGATACCTCGGTTTTACATGCCGGTGTATATCATCGGTACACGATACATCGGTTTTACATGCCGGTGTATATCATCGGTACACGAAACCTCGGTATTACATGCCCGGTATATATCACCGGTACACGATACATCGGTTTTACATGCACGGTATATATCACCGGTACACGATACATCGGTTTTACATGCACGGTATATATCACCGGTACACGTTACCTCGGTTTTACATGCCCGGTGTATATCACCGGTACACGATACCTCGGTTTTACATGCCCGGTGTATATCACCGGTACACGATACCTCGGATTTACATGCCCGGTGAATATCACCGGTACACGATACCTCGGTTTTACATGCCCAGTGTATATCACCGGTACACGATACCTCGGTTTTACATGCCCGGTGTATATCACCGGTACACGATACCTCGGTTTTACATGCCCGGTGTATATCACCGGTACACGATACCTCGGTTTTACATGCCCAGTATATATCACCGATACACGATACTTCGGTTTTACATGCCCATTGTATATCACCGGTACACGATACCTCGGTTTTACATGCCCGGTATATATCACCGATACACGATACCTCGGTTTTACATGCCCGGTATATATCACCGGTACACGATACCTCAGTTTTACATGCCGGGATATATCACTGGTACACGATACTTCGGTTTTACATGCCCGGTATATATCACCGGTACACGATACTTCCGATGTATATCACCGATACACGATACATCGGTTTTACATGCCGGTGTATATCATCGGTACACGATACATCGGTTTTACATGCCGGTGTATATCATCGGTACACGATACATCGGTTTTACATGTCCGGTATAATACACCGGTACACGATACCTCGGTTTTACATGCCCGGTATATATCACCGGTACACGATACCTCGGTTTTACATGCCCGGTGTATATCACCGGTACACGATACCTCGGTTTTACATGCCCGGTATATATCACCGGTACACGATACCTCGGTTTTACATGCCGGTGTATATCATCGGTACACGATACATCGGTTTTACATGCCGGTGTATATCATCGGTACACGATACCTCGGTTTTACATGCCCGGTATATATCACCGGTACACGATACATCGGTTTTACATGCACGGTATATATCACCGGTACACGATACATCGGTTTTACATGCACGGTATATATCACCGGTACACGATACCTCGGTTTTACATGCCCGGTGTATATCACCGGTACACGATACCTCGGTTTTACATGCCCGGTGTATATCACCGGTACACGATACCTCGGTTTTACATGCCCGGTGTATATCACCGGTACACGATACCTCGGTTTTACATGCCCAGTATATATCACCGGTACACGATACCTCGGTTTTACATGCCCATTGTATATCACCGGTACACGATACCTCGGTTTTACATGCCCGGTATATATCACCGATACACGATACCTCGGTTTTACATGCCCGGTATATATCACCGGTACACGATACCTCAGTTTTACATGCCGGGATATATCACTGGTACACGATAATTCGGTTTTACATGCCGGGATATATCATTGGTACACGATACTTCGGTTTTACATGCCCGGTATATATCACCGGTACACGATACATCGGTTTTACATGCCCAGTGTATATCACCGGTACACGATACCTCGGTTTTACATGCCCGATGTATATCACCGATACACGATACATCGGTTTTACATGCCGGTGTATATCATCGGTACACGATACCTCGGTTTTAGATGCCCGGTGTATATCACAGGTACACGATACCTCGGTTTTACATGCCCGGTGTATATCACCAGTACACGATACCTCGGTTTTACATGCCCGGTGTATATCATCGGTACATGATACATCGGTTTTACATGCCGGTGTATATCATCGGTACACGATACATCGGGTTTACATGTCCGGTATAATACACTGGTACACGATACCTCGGTTTTACATGCCGGTGTATATCATCGGTACACGATACATCGGTTTTACATGCCGGTGTATATCATCGGTACACGAAACCTCGGTATTACATGCCCGGTATATATCACCGGTACACGATACATCGGTTTTACATGCACGGTATATATCACCGGTACACGATACATCGGTTTTACATGCACGGTATATATTCACCGGTACACGTTACCTCGGTTTTACATGCCCGGTGTATATCACCGGTACACGATACCTCGGTTTTACATGCCCGGTGTATATCACCGGTACACGATACCTCGGATTTACATGCCCGGTGAATATCACCGGTACACGATACCTCGGTTTTACATGCCCAGTGTATATCACCGGTACACGATACCTCGGTTTTACATGCCCGGTGTATATCACCGGTACACGATACCTCGGTTTTACATGCCCGGTGTATATCACCGGTACACGATACCTCGGTTTTACATGCCCAGTATATATCACCGATACACGATACTTCGGTTTTACATGCCCATTGTATATCACCGGTACACGATACCTCGGTTTTACATGCCCGGTATATATCACCGATACACGATACCTCGGTTTTACATGCCCGGTATATATCACCGGTACACGATACCTCAGTTTTACATGCCGGGATATATCACTGGTACACGATACTTCGGTTTTACATGCCCGGTATATATCACCGGTACACGATACTTCGGTTATACATGCCCGATGTATATCACCGATACACGATACATCGGTTTTACATGCCGGTGTATATCATCGGTACATGATACATCGGTTTTACATGCCGGTGTATATCATCGGTACACGATACAGCGGGTTTACATGTCCGGTATAATACACCGGTACACGATACCTCGGTTTTACATGCCCGGTATATATCACCGGTACACGATACCTCGGTTTTACATGCCCGATATATATCACCGGTACACGATAACGCGGTTTTACATGCCCGGTTTATATCACCGGTACACGATACCTCGGTTTTACATGCCGGTGTATATCATCGGTACACGAAACCTCGGTATTACATGCCCGGTATATATCACCGGTACACGATACATCGGTTTTACATGCACGGTATATATCACCGGTACAGGATACATCGGTTTTACATGCACGGTATATATCACCGGTACACGATACCTCGGTTTTACATGCCCGGTGTATATCACCGGTACACGATACCTCGGTTTTACATGCCCGGTGTATATCACCGGTACACGATACCTCGGATTTACATGCCCGGTGAATATCACCGGTACACGATACCTCGGTTTTACATGCCCGTGTATATCACCGGTACACGATACCTCGGTTTTACATGCCCGGGTATATCACCGGTACACGATACCTCGGTTTTACATGCCCGGTGTATATCACCGGTACACGATACCTCGGTTTTACATGCCCAGTATATATCACCGTACACGATACTTCGGTTTACATGCCATTGTATATCACCGGTACACGATACCTCGGTTTACATGCCCGGTATATATCACCGGTACACGATACCTCGGTTTTACATGCCCGGTATATATCACCGGTACACGATACCTCGTTTACATGCCGGGATATATCACGGTACACGATAATCGGTTTTACATGCCGGATATATCACGGTACACGATACTTCGGTTTACATGCCCATTATATCACCGTACACGATACATCGGTTTACATGCCGGTGTATATCACCGGTACACGATACTCGGTTTTACATGCCCGGGTATATCACCGGTACACGATACCCGGTTTTACATGCCCGGTGTATATCACCGGTACACGATACCTCGGTTTTACATGCCCGGTGTATATCACCGGTACACGATACCTCGGTTTTACATGCCAGGTATATCACCGGTACACGATACTCGGTTTTACATGCCCGGTGTATATCACCGGTACACGATACCTCGGTTTTACATGCCCGGTGTATATCACCGGTACACGATACCTCGGTTTTACATGCCCGGTATATATCACCGATACACGATACTTCTGTTTTACATGCCCAGTGTATATCACCGGTACATGATACCTCGGTTTACATGCCCGGTATATATCACCGGTACACGATACCTCGGTTTTACATGCCCGGTATATATCACCGGTACACGATACGTCGGTTTTACATGCCCGGTATATATCACCGGTACACGATACCTCGGTTTTACATGCCCGGTATATATCACCGGTACACGATACCTCGGTTTTACATGCCCGGTATATATCACCGGTACACGATACCTCGGTTTTACATGCCGGGATATATCACTGGTACACGATACCTCGGTTTTACATGCCGGTATATATCACCGGTACACGATACTTCGGTTTTACATGCCCAGTATATATCACCGGTACACGATACTTCGGTTTTACATGCAGATGTATATCACCGATACACGATACATCGGTTTTACATGCCGGTGTATATCATCGGTACATGATACATCGGTTTTACATGCCGGTGTATATCATCGGTACACGATACATCGGGTTTACATGTCCGGTATAATACACCGGTACACGATACCTCGGTTTTACATGCCCGGTATATATCACCGGTACACTATACCTCGGTTTTACATGCCCGGTATATATCACCGGTACACGATACCGCGGTTTTACATGCCCGGTATATATCACCGGTACACGATACATCGGTTTTACATGCACGGTATATATCACCGGTACACGATACATCGGTTTTACATCCCAGTGTATATCACCGGTACACGATACCTCGGTTTTACATGCCAAACACACACAACCACACCAACACCACACAACACAACAAAACACACACAACCAAACCCGATGTATATCACCGATACACGATACATCGGATTACATGCCGGTGTATATCATCGGTACACGATACATCGGTTTTACATGACGGTGTATATCATCGGTACACGATACATCGGGTTTACATGTCCGGTATAATACACCGGTACACAATACCTCGGTTTTACTTGCCCGGTATATATCACTGGTACACGATACATCGGTTTTACATGCACGGTATATATCACCGGTACACGATGCATCGGTTTTACATGCCCGGTATAATACACTGGTACACGATACTTCGGTTTTACATGCCCGATGTATATCACCGATACACGATAAATCGGTTTTACATGCCGGTGTATATCACCGGTACACGATACCTCGGTTTTACATGCCCAGTGTATATCACCGGTACACGATACCTCGGTTTTACATGCCCAGTGTATATCACCGGTACACGATACCTCGGTTTTACATGCCCGGTGTATATCACCGGTACACGATACCTCGGTTTTACATGCCCGGTGTATATCACCGGTACACGATACCTCGGTTTTACATGCCCAGTATATATCACCGATACACGATACTTCGGTTTTACATGCACAGTGTATATCACCGGTACACGATACCTCGGTTTTACATGCCCGGTATATATCACCGATACACGATACCTCGGTTTTACATGCCCGGTATATATCACCGGTACACGATACCCGGTACACGATACCTCGGTTTTACATGCCGGGATATATATCACCTGTACACGATACATCGGTTTTACATGCCCAGGGTATATCACCGGTACACGGTACCTCGGTTTTACATGCCCGATGTATATCACCGATACACGATACATCGGTTTTACATGCCGGTGTATATCATCGGTACACGATACATCGGTTTTACATGCCGGTGTATATCATCGGTACACGATACATCGGGTTTACATGTCCGGTATAACACAACGGTACACGATACCTCGGTTTTACATGCCCGGTATATATCACCGTTACACGATACCTCGGTTTTACATGCCCGGTATATATCACCGGTACACGATACCGCGGTTTTACATGCCCGGTATATATCACCGGTACACGATACCTCGGTTTTACATGCCGGGATATATCACTGGTACACGATACATCGGTTTTACATGCCGGGATATATCACTGGTACACGATACTTCGGTTTTACATGCCCGGTATATGTCACCGGTACACGATATATCGGTTCTACATACCCAGTGTATATCACCGGTACACGATACCTCGGTTTTACATGCCGGGATATATCACTGGTACACGATACTTCGGTTTTACATGCCCGGAATATGTCACCGGTACACGATACATCGGTTTTATATGTCAGGATATATCACTGGTACACTATACTTCGATTTTACATGCCCGATGTATATCACCGATACACGATACATCGGTTTTACATGCCGGTGTATATAATCGGTACACGATACATCGGGTTTACATGTCCGGTATAATACACCGGTACACAATACCTCGGTTTTACATGCCCGGTATATATCACCGGTACACGATACCTCAGTTTTACATGCCGGGATATATCACTGGTACACGATACCTCGGTTTTACATGCCGGGATATATATCACCTGTACACGATACATCGGATTTACATGCCCAGGGTATATCACCGGTATACGGTACCTCGGTTTTACATGCCCGATGTATATCACCGATACACGATACATCGGTTTTACATGCCGGTGTATATCATCGGTACACGATACATCGGTTTTACATGCCGGTGTATATCATCGGTACACGATACCTCGGTTTTACATGCCCAGTATATATCACCGGTACACGATACCTCGGTTTACATGCCCGGTATATATCACCGGTACACGATACCGCGGTTTTACATGCCCGGTATATATCACCGGTACACGATACCTCGGTTTTACATGCCGGGATATATCACTGGTACACGATACATCGGTTTACATGCCGGATATATCACCAGTACACGATACTTCGGTTTTACATGCCCGGTATATGTCACCGGTACACGATACATCGGTTCTACATACACGGTGTAATCACCGGTACACGATACCTCGGTTTTACATACCCGGAGTATATCACCAGTACACGATACCTCGGTTTACATGCCGGAATATATCACCGTACACGATACATCGGTTTTAATGCCAGGATATATCACCGGTACACTATACTCGGTTTTACATGCACATGTATATCACCGATACACGATACATCGGTTTTACATGCCGGTGTATATAATCGGTACACGATACATCGGTTCTACATGCCCGGTATATATCACCGGTACACGATACTTCGGTTTTACATGCACGGTATATATCACAGGTACACGATACCTCGACTTTACATGCACGGTATATATCACCGGTACACGATACCTCGGTTTTACATGCCCGGTATATATCACCGGTACACGATACCTCGGTTTTACATGCCCGGTATATATCACCGGTACACGATACCTCGGTTTTATATGCCCGGTATGTAACACCGGTACTCGATACCTCGGTTTTACATGCCCGGTATATATCACCGGTGCACGATGAATCGGTTTTACATGCCCAGTATATATCACCGGTACACGATACTCTCGGATTTACATGCCCAGTATAATACACCGGTACACGATACCTCTGCTTTACATGCCCAGTGTATATCACCGGTGCACGATACATCGGTTTTACATGCCCGGTATATATCACCGGTACACGATACCTCGGTTTTACATGCCTAGTGTATATCACCGGTGCACGATACATCGGTATTACATGCCCGGTATATATCACCGATACACGATACATCGGTTTTACATGCACGGTATATATCACCGGTACACGATACATCGGTTATACATGCACGGTATATATCACCGGTACACGATACCTCGGTTTTACATGCCCGGTGTATATCACTGGTACACGATACCTCGGTTTTAAATGCCCGGTGTATATCACCCGTACACGATACATCGGTTTTACATGCCCGGGAATACACCGATACACGATACACGGTTTTACATGCCAGGTATATCACCTGTACACGATACCTCGGTTTACATGCCAAACACCACACAACACACACACGTATATATCACCGGTACACGATACCTCGGTTTACATGCTAGTGTATATCACCGGTACACGATAAATCGGTTTTACATCCGGTATATCACCGGTACACGATACATCGGTATTACATCCCCGGTATAAATCACCGGTACACGATACATCGGTTTTACATCCACGGTATATATCACCGGTACACGATACATCGGTTTTACATCCACGGTATATATCACCGGTACACGATACCTCGGTTTTACAAGCCCGGTATATATCACCGGTACACGATACTCGGTTTACAAGCCCGGTGAATATCACCGGTACACGATACCTCGGTACACCAAACACCACACAACCTTTACATGCCCAGTGTATATCAACGGTACACGAAACCTCGGTTTTACATGCCCGGTGTATATCACCGGTACACGATACCTCGGTTTTACAGCCCGGTATATATCACCGATACACGATACTCGGTTTTACAAGCCAGGTATATCACCGGTACACGATACCTCGGTTTTACATGCCCGTAATATCATCGGTACACGATACTCGGTTTTACATGCCCGGTATATATCACCGGTACACGATACATCGGTTTTACA
Organism: Archivesica marissinica; assembly: GCA_014843695.1. NCBI lineage: Eukaryota > Metazoa > Mollusca > Bivalvia > Venerida > Vesicomyidae > Archivesica > Archivesica marissinica. The sequence goes on along the minus strand of CM026400.1, from coordinate 11,721,801 downwards.
TGCCCAGTGTATATCACCGGTACACGATACCTCGGTTTTACATGCCGGGATATATCACTAGTACACGATATTTCGGTTTTACATGCCCGGTATATATCACCGGTACACGATACATTGGTTTTACATGCCGGTGTATATCATCGGTACACGATACATCGGCTTTACATGCCGGTGTATATCATCGGTACACGATACATCGGGTTTACATGTCCGGTATAATACACCGGTACACGATAACTCGGTTTTACATGCCCGGTATATATCACCGGTACACGATACCTCGGTTTTACATGCCCGGTATATATCACCGGTACACGATACCGCGGTTTTACATGCCCGGTATATATCACCGGTACACGATACCTCGGTTTTACATGCCGGGATATATCACTGGTACACGATACCTCGGTTTTACATGCCGGGATATATCACCGGTACACGATACTTCGGTTTTACATGCCCAGTATATGTCACCGGTACACGATACATCGGTTCTACATACCCAGTGTATATCTTCGATACACGATACCTCGGTTTTACATGCCGGGATATATCACTGGTACACGATACTTCGGTTTTACATGCCCGATGTATATCACCGATACACGATACATCGGTTTTACATGCCGGTGTATATCATCGGTACACGATACATCGGTTTTACATGCAGGTGTATATCATCGGTACACGATACATCGGGTTTACATGTCCGGTATAATACACCGGTACACAATACCTCTGTTTTACTTGCCCGGTATATATAACTGGTACACGATACATCGGATTTACATGCACGGTATATATCACCGGTACACGATGCATCGGTTTTACATGCCCGGTATATATCACCGGTACACGATACCTCGGTTTTACATGCCCGGTATATAGCACAGGTACACGATACCTCTGTTTTACATGCACGGTCTATATCACCGGTACACGATACCTCGGTTTTACATGCCCGGTATATATCACCGGTACACGATACCTCGGTTATACATGCCGGTATATCACCGGTGCACGATACATCGGTTTACATGCCCGGTATATCACCGGTACACGATACTCTCGGTTTACATGCCCGGTATATCAACGGTACACGATACCTCGGTTTTACATGCCCAGTGTATATCACCGGTGCACGATACATCGGTTTTCATGCCCGGTATATATCACCGGTACACGATACCTCGGTTTTACATGCCCAGTGTATATCACCGGTGCACGATACATCGGTTTTACATGCCCGGTATATATCACCGGTACACGATATCTCGGTTTTACATGTCCGAAGTATATCACCGGTACACGATACCTCGGTTTTACAAGCCCAGTGTATATCACCGGTGCACGATACATCGGTCTTACATGCCAAATATATATCACCGGTGCATGATACATCGGTTTTACATGCTCGGTGTATATCACCTGTACACGATACCTCGGTTTTACATGCACGGTGTATATCACCGGTACACGATACCTCGGTTTTACATGCCCGGTATATATCACCGGTGCACGATGAATCGGTTTTACATTCCCGGTATATATCACCGGTACACGATACATCGGTTTTACATGCACGGTGTATATCATCGGTACACAATACCTCGGTTTTACATGCCCGGTATATATCACCGGTGCACGATACATCGGTTATACATGCCCGGTATATATCACCGGTACACGATACCTCGGTTTTATATGCCCTGTATATATCACCGGTGCACAATGAATCGGTTTTACATGCCCGGTATATATCACCAGTACACGATACT
>CM026400.1:11659154-11719023 GCA_014843695.1 Archivesica marissinica | reverse complement strand
CAGTCTGTCAGAGGGATTTTAAACCGAGGTCTCGTATCGGTAAAAGAACCAGATGAGACTCTGGAATGGGTCTCTGTCTGTATTATTGCACTTTCCCCCAAAAATCTAAAATAATCTCTCCAAGAGGCGTCGCTCATATGGGCAATCGGTAGCAACGATAGATAAACGTAAAGCACACACTGTCAGCACAGAAATGACCAAAAACAGATCAATATTCACCTTTTATTTCGAAAATATGTAAATGTTGATGATTTGCATAAGTCTTATTCACGTGTACCCTAATATCCCTTACACAGAGATATATGCGAAGAAATATTTGTTGATATTGTTTAACGGGGAAATTTAAATCAGTGGCTTTACAAGGTCACGTGTCAATCATGTGACAATACCGGAAACGCAACCGGTGGCAGAAAAAATGCCATATTTCACTGTTTCAAATCGGTTTATTTTATTTAACGGGGAAATTTAAATCATTGGCTTTACAAGGTCACGTGTCAATCATGTGACAATACCGAAAACGCAACCGATGGCAGAGAAAATGCCATATTTTACTGTTTCAAAGCGGTGTAAGATTTTTCTTTCACTGAGCAAACTTAATCGTTCATTAGAAAACATCATAGAAAACTGTCAACAACAGAAATGAATTATGTTATTGATGCAAGTGCCGCCACGACGTGGACTAGTGTTGATCGTGATTGATTTATATGGAACACGTGTACGCTACGTTCAATAGTAAACAGGAAATACATCTGGCTTTTCCAAGACTGGCTGAAACAATTAAATAGTATACTTTGGATTAGTTTTTTTAATGCAGTAAAGTGTCAGATATAATTAGATAGTTTAATAAGAAGATAGTACCGAGCCAACATCTCACATACAAGGTTTGTAGATTTGTAAGCCAACGATATCTGTGAACGTGCTATGAAAATTGATGTATTAGTTTATACAAATAAATTTTATTTTAGCTCGATTGTGAAACAAGTTCTTTCAACTTATATTAATCACTCTCGAGACCTCATTCCTGATGGAATCCATCGCACGAGGGAGAGAGAAGAGGCAATGTGGAATTTATATGCCTTGCCTAAGGGCACAAACGTAACGGCTCCAGCGAGACTCGAACTCCGGACCTTTCGCACCTGAAGCGAACGCACTACCACTGCGCTATCACGACAAATATTACCTATTGACCCTCGTGGCGATGGATTCCATCAGGAATACTGTATCAAGAGTTAACTAATGCTGTAAAAACTTGTTTCACAATCAAGCTAGAATAAATTATATAAAATTAAAAATAACAAGTTAGCCTAATTGTAAATTTTACAGACTGATATTTTAGTAGTGCGTGTGTGTTTTACGTTTATTTATCGTCGCTACCGGTTGCCCATATGAGCGACGCCTCCTGAAGAGATTAGTAATTTTAGATGTTGGAGGATAGTGCAATGATACAGACAGAGACCCATTCCAGAGTCTCCTCTGGTTCTTTTACGTGCACGGTGTAAAGCACCGACACGAGACCTCGGTTTAACGTCCCATCTGAAAGACTGTTCATTTTATTAGGGTCAGACGGGGGATCGAACGATATTTTAGTAGAGGAATTCAAAGAAATATATACCAACGCCTGTACTCTTCAACCAGTCTCCGTGGCTGAGTGGCTAATGTCGCCTACTACTCCAAGACCTTGCAGGTTCGAATCACACTGGGTGGAAGTCGTGATAGCGCAGTGTACGCGCGTTCGCTTCAGGTGCGAAAGGTTCGAGCCCCGCTGGAGCCGTTACGATTGTGCCCTTAGGCAAGGCATTTCTCTTTCCCACGTGGCGATGGATGCCATCAGGAATGAGGTCTCGAGAGTGATTAATATAAGTTGTAAGAACTTGTTTCGCAATCGAGCTAACATAAATTAGTATAAACTATAACTACACTGGGTTGTCGAATGATTTCATATGGGGATGTTACACAGTTGGCTTGGGGACGGTTCTTCCTGGATGCCTCCCGTGTCTGAAATACTACCAGAAGCGGTACTAGAGACCGGTTCCCGACTTCCTGGATGCCTCCCGTATCTGAAATACTACCAGAAGCGGTACTAGAGACCGGTTCCCGACTTCATGGATGCCCCCCGTGTCTTAAATACTACCAGAAGTGGTACTAGAGACTGGTTCCCGACTTCCTGGATGCCCCCCGTGTCTTAAATACTACCAGAAGCGGTACTAGAGACCGGTTCCCGACTTCCTGGATGCACCCCGTGTCTGAAATACTACCAGAAGCGGTACTAAAGACCGGTTCCCGACTTCCTGGATGCCCCCCGTGTCTTAAATACTACCAGAAGCGGTACTAGAGACCGGTTCCCCACTTCATGGATGCCCCCCGTGTCTTAAATACTACCAGAGGCGGTACTAGAGACCGGTCCCCGACTAATATAAGCTGTAGATGACAAATTAACCCTTTCCATCATAGAGATTTATGTTCGAGCCCCGCTGGAGCCGTTACGATTGTGCCCTTAGGCAAGGCATTTAAATTCCACGTTGCCTCTTCTTTCTCCCTCGTGGCGATGGATTCCAGCAGGAATGAGGTCTCGAGAGTGATTTATATAAGTTGAAATAACTTGTTTCGCAATCGAGCTAAAATAAATTTGTATAAACTAAACTAGATTTATGTTAATATATTATAATTATATCTCCATACAAACGACAGCCATTTAACCATTTCCTTCATAGAGATTTAGGTTAATATACTATTATATCTCCATACAAACGACAGCCATTTATCCCTTTCCTTCATAGAGATTTAGGTTAATATACTATTATATCTTCATACAAACGACAGCCATTTAAACCTTTCCTTCATAGAGATTTAGGTTACTATACTATTATATCTCCATACAAACGACAGCCATTTAGCTATCATGCAGTAGATAAGTAGTCGCCATATATATCCCACCTCCATATATATTATATGGAACTACATGAGATTCTGGCCTTTATTTTTAACAGTGGTTTGGCTACTACTGTGTCAATGTATGTCGTATTGGTAATGACACCAAGAGGTGCTTCTATGAGAGAAAGGGTTAAACACCCAAATCAAACGAACACTTTGAATTAACATAATGACAGAAATGTAGATTTTATAGATTTATTAAGTTTGGTTGTTAATCCGGTTCTTTCAACATCAGCGCCTAGACCTTATTCCTGACCGACTCCATCGCCATGAACGAGAGACTAGAGGCAATGTGGAGTTACGTGGCTTGCCTAAAGGCACCATCACCGACAATCTGGCGATGTTCGAACTCACAACCCCTAAGTATATAAGGTGGGCATTGTACCACGGGGCTTCACGTACTTGCACAAACATATGTATTAACATATTATTGGTTTTATTTCCAGGCACTTCGTAAACAATATATACAGAACCCTGGCAGGGGTTGTATCTTCTTGCAGTCTTCAAGAACATTAACTATCTCTTCATCTGTAGAATAATATATTAGTAAGAAGAAAGCAAAGCCATAATTCGTCGTGTACTAATGTTGGAATACACATGCAATGGTATATATAGCAACACGTGCTTGAACTACTTCACTGAGGTGCATCCGGGGTCTTCCTCCACTAGGGTTCTTCGTCCACCAGGGGTCGTCATTCACCAATCGTAGTCTGGTAGTCGGTATATGACTTAAACTAAATTGGCACGACTGTAAGCTCATAAAAACAACGTATTAATCAAAATCAAATGCTCCAAACCATTGTGTAGTTGTATTTTAACAATAAACACATGAGATTCTTTAAAGCCATGCGTCTACCGAAGGGACGATATGAATTTCTCTTAAGTTTCTGTATTCTCGGAAATGTGTGGATATTACACGCGCTTGTTCACTATAACTTACAAAGATTGAACCACCCGCTACCAGACTATGTATCAGAGGATGCCGACGTCAACAAGATGGAAGAAATAGATCTGGCGCGTGTTACAATGAAACCAGGTTTAGCCGAACTCATAGGTACCAAATATGTTCCCATTACATTAAGCAGACCTTATCTAATGGAGAATAAGGGACTGTGTACATCAGTGAAAGATCTTACTCTGATAGTAACCGCTTATACCGCACCTCGTAACTTTGATCGACGTCAAATTATGCGGGCTTCGTGGTTAAACAATTCATATTATTCCCATTTGGGTACTGTCCGAGTTGTGTGGTTGCTAGGGATGGTAACTAACGAGACGCTTCAGCGAGAATTGGAAGAAGAGAATGAAATATACCACGATTTATTGCAGGGGGAATTCATAGATCACTACGTAAATCTGACGCATAAAGGGGCCATGGGGTTCAAATGGGTAGCTGAACGTTGTAGGAATGCCAAAATAGTTTTAAAAGCCGATGATGACATGATTTTAAATATGTACGTGCTGTTACTTAATGTACTTCCGGAAAAGATCTTATCAAAACGGAGACATCTGTTTTGCTACAGAAATCCACACAGTGCCATTCTAAGAAGTAAAAAAGAAAAATGGTTCATTGACGATGACGAATTCCGAGGAGATGTCGTGTTTCCTCTTTATTGCGAAGGTCCAGCTGTGTTTATGACTAACGATATTGTTCCTGCTCTTGTTAAATCAGCCGCCATGACGCCCTTTTTTTGGCTTGAGGATGTATATCTATATGGGGTGGTACTGCAGAATGTCCCGGGACTCACATACACGCAGTACGTCAGGGGAGGTGACTACGATCTACACGGTAAACGAGTGATTCGATGCTTCAGAGAGACTTTAATGACGTGCACTTTTCTGATTGTTGCGTGCACGAATCAAACAGATATGGTAGAAGTATGGGATTATATGCTGCAGCAGAATAGAATAAAATTAGGAATTTCTTAGAATTTATCGTAGTTCGCCGTCGTGGTCGAGTGGTTAAGGTCGCTGACTTGTATACCACTGTAACCTATCATCACTGATGGTCACGTATTCGATCCCCGCTCAGACCTTGTCTCTTTATCTAAAAAAGTTGGCAGTTTCTTACGGAGGTTGGTGCACCGAGTACTGGTGGCGCTGGAGCCTGCTCAGGAAAGGCGTTGTTAGGTCGCTTAAATGGGTAACCTGTAACCAGTTAAATAAACTTTAAATAATTGTAATAATATTTATTACATATGTGTAAACTACTGTTTAAGTTATTTATTACATATGTGTAAACTACTGTTTAAGTTATTTATTACATATGTGTAAACTACTGTTTAAGTTATTTATTACATATGTGTAAACTACTGTTTAAGTTATTTATTACATATGTGTAAACTACTGATTAAGGTATTGATTACATATGTGTAAACTATTGTTTAAGTTATTGTGTGTAAAGTTATCGATTACATATGGGTAAACTACTGTTTAAGTTATTGATTGCATATGTGTAAACTACTGTTTAAGTTATTTATTACATATGTGTAAACTACTGTTTAAGTTATTTATTACATATGTGTAAACTACTGTTTAAGTTATTTATTACATATGTGTAAACTACTGTTTAAGTTATTTATTACATATGTGTAAACTACTGTTTAAGTTATTTATTACATATGTGTAAACTACTGTTTAAGTTATTTATTACATATGTGTAAACTACTGTTTAAGTTATTTATTACATATGTGTAAACTACTGTTTAAGTTATTTATTACATATGTGTAAACTACTGTTTAAGTTATTTATTACATATGTGTAAACTACTGTTTAAGTTATTTATTACATATGTGTAAACTACTGCTTATGTTATTGATTAAATGGAAACTACTGTTTAGGTTATTGATTACATATGTGTAATCTACTGTTTATGTTATTGATTACATATGTGTAAACTACTGATAAGGTTATTTATTACATATGTGTAAACTACTGATAAGGTTATTGATAACATATGTGTAAACTACTGATTAAGTTATTTATAACACATGTGTTGCTCAGTCGTGCTATAAGTTAGCGGATTCCGCTAGTCACGTCTAGGTCCTTGAAAAGAGAAATACAATTTTAATGTAAACTTAGTCATTAAAAAAAGTTATTTTGTTTTCGTGTTAGTCAATTATCTATACCTATTTGTCTATACAGTGAAACCTGTGTTAGTGGTCACCTCCATTAAGCAGCCAACCTGTATTAAACAGCCAGTTTCCAGATTCCCATTTGGTTGTTTTATTATATATTTGACCTCTATTAAGCAGCCACATGTGCTAAGCAGCCACTTTCTCTGACTCCCTTGCCTGGCTGCTTAAGACAGGTTTGACTGTACGTGTGTTTATCGACGCCCCATGGTTAATCGGCGCAAAGCTCCCAGAAGTATTTTTGTATTAGGATAGTGCAAGATACAGAAGTCGCTTCAATTCCAGAAGCATCCCTGGATGTTTTACATGCTGGTATAATACACCGGTACACGATATCTCGGTTTTACATGCTGGTATAATACACCGGTACACGATATCTCGGTTTTACATGCTGGTATAATACACCGGTACACGATATCTCGGTTTTACATGTCCGGTATAATACACCGGTACACGATATCTCGGTTTTACATGCCCGGTATATATCACAGGTACACGATATCTCGGTTTTACATGCCCGGTGTATATCACCGGTACACGATATCTCGGTTTTAGATGCCCGGTATATATCACCGGTACACGATATCTCGGATTTACATGCCCGGTATATATCACCGGTAAATGATACCAAGGTTTTACATGCCCGGTATATATCACCGGTACACGATACATCGGTTTTACATGCACGGTATATATCACCGGTACACGATACCTCGGTTTTAGATGCCCGGTGTATATCACCGGTACACGATACCTCGGTTTTACATGCCCAGTATATATCACCGGTACACGATACCGCGGATTTACATGCCCGGTATATATCACCGGTACACGATACCTCGGTTTTACATGCCGGGATATATCACTGGTACAAGATACCTCGGTTTTACATGCCGGTATATATCACCGGTACACGATACGCCGGTTTTACATGCCCGGTATATATCACCGGTACACGATACCTCGGTTTTACATGCCCAGTATATATCACCGGTACACGATACCGCGGATTTACATGCCCGGTATATATCACCGGTACACGATACCTCGGTTTTACATGCCGGGATATATCACTGGTACAAGATACCTCGGTTTTACATGCCGGGATATATCACTGGTACACGATACTTCGGTTTTACATGCCCGGTATATATCACCGGTACACGATACATCGGTTTTACATGCCCAGTGTATATCACCGGTACACGATACCTCGGTTTTACATGCCGGAATATATCACTGGTACACGATACTTCGGTTTTACATGCCCGGTATATATCACCGGTACACGATACTTCGGTTTTACATGCCCGATGTATATCACCGATACACGATACATCGGTTTTACATGCCGGTGTATATCATCGGTACATGATACATCGGTTTTACATGCCGGTGTATATCATCGGTACACGATACATCGGGTTTACATGTCCGGTATAATACACCGGTACACGATACCTCGGTTTTACATGCCGGTGTATATCATCGGTACACGATACATCGGTTTTACATGCCGGTGTATATCATCGGTACACGAAACCTCGGTATTACATGCCCGGTATATATCACCGGTACACGATACATCGGTTTTACATGCACGGTATATATCACCGGTACACGATACATCGGTTTTACATGCACGGTATATCACAGGTACACGATACCTCGGTTTTACATGCCCGGTGTATATCACCGGTACACGATACCTCGGATTTACATGCCCGGTGAATATCACCGGTACACGATACCTCGGTTTTACATGCCCAGTGTATATCACCGGTACACGATACCTCGGTTTTACATGCCCGGTGTATATCACCGGTACACGATACCTCGGTTTTACATGCCCGGTGTATATCACCGGTACACGATACCTCGGTTTTACATGCCCAGTATATATCACCGATACACGATACTTCGGTTTTACATGCCCATTGTATATCACCGGTACACGATACCTCGGTTTTACATGCCCGGTATATATCACCGATACACGATACCTCGGTTTTACATGCCCGGTATATATCACCGGTACACGATACCTCAGTTTTACATGCCGGGATATATCACTGGTACACGATACTTCGGTTTTACATGCCCGGTATATATCACCGGTACACGATACTTCCGATGTATATCACCGATACACGATACATCGGTTTTACATGCCGGTGTATATCATCGGTACATGATACATCGGTTTTACATGCCGGTGTATATCATCGGTACACGATACATCGGGTTTACATGTCCGGTATAATACACCGGTACACGATACCTCGGTTTTACATGCCCGGTATATATCACCGGTACACGATACCTCGGTTTTACATGCCCGGTATATATCACCGGTACACGATACCGCGGTTTTACATGCCCGGTATATATCACCGGTACACGATACCTCGGTTTTACATGCCGGTGTATATCATCGGTACACGATACATCGGTTTTACATGCCGGTGTATATCATCGGTACACGAAACCTCGGTATTACATGCCCGGTATATATCACCGGTACACGATACATCGGTTTTACATGCACGGTATATATCACCGGTACAGGATACATCGGTTTTACATGCACGGTATATATCACCGGTACACGTTACCTCGGTTTTACATGCCCGGTGTATATCACCGGTACACGATACCTCGGTTTTACATGCCCGGTGTATATCACCGGTACACGATAACTCGGATTTACATGCCCGGTGAATATCACCGGTACACGATACCTCGGTTTTACATGCCCAGTGTATATCACCGGTACACGATACCTCGGTTTTACATGCCCGGTGTATATCACCGGTACACGATACCTCGGTTTTACATGCCCGTTGTATATCACCGGTACACGATACCTCGGTTTTACATGCCCAGTATATATCACCGATACACGATACTTCGGTTTTACATGCCCATTGTATATCACCGGTACACGATACCTCGGTTTTATGCCCGGGTATAGGTACACGATACCTCGGTTTACATGCCCGGTATATATCACCGATACACGATACCTCGGTTTTACATGCCCGGTATATATCACCGGTACACGATACCTCAGTTTTACATGCCGGGATATATCACTGGTACACGATAATTCGGTTTTACATGCCGGGATATATCATGGTACACGATACTTCGGTTTTACATGCCCGGTATATATCACCGGTACACGATACATCGGTTTTACATGCCCAGTGTATATCACCGGTACACGATACCTCGGTTTTACATGCCCGATGTATATCACCGATACACGATACATCGGTTTTACATGCCGGTGTATATCATCGGTACACGATACCTCGGTTTTACATGCCCGGTGTATATCACCGGTACACGATACCTCGGTTTTACATGCCCTGTATATCACCGTACACGATACCTCGGTTTTACATGCCCGGTGTATATCACCGGTACACGATACCTCGGTTTTACATGCCCGGGTATATCACCGGTACACGATACCTCGGTTTTACATGCCCGTGTATATCACCGGTACACGATACTCGGTTTTACATGCCCGGTGTATATCACCGGTACACGATACCTCGGTTTTACATGCACGGTATATATCACCGGTACACGATACTTCGGTTTTACATGCCCGTGTATATCACCGGTACACGATACCTCGGTTTACATGCCCGGTATATATCACCGGTACACGATACCTCGGTTTTACATGCCCGGTGTATATCACCGGTACACGATACCTCGGTTTTACATGCCCGGTATATATCACCGGTACACGATACTCGGTTTTACATGCCCGGTATATCACCGGTACACGATACCTCGGTTTTACATGCCCGGTATATATCACCGGTACACGATACCTCGGTTTTACATGCCCGGATATATCACCGGTACACGATACCTCGGTTTTACATGCCGGGATATATCACCGGTACACGATACTTCGGTTTTACATGCCCAGTATATATCACCGGTACACGATACTTCGGTTTTACATGCCGATGTATATCACCGGTACACGATACTTCGGTTTTACATGCCGGTGTATATCATCGGTACACGATACATCGGTTTTACATGCCGGTGTATATCATCGGTACACGATACATCGGTTTACATGTCCGGTATAATATCACCGGTACACGATACCTCGGTTTTACATGCCCGGTATATATCACCGGTACACGATACCTCGGTTTTACATGCCCGGTATATATCACCGGTACACGATACCGCGGTTTTACATGCCCGGTATATATCACCGGTACACGATACATCGGTTTTACATGCCGGTATATATCACCGGTACACGATACTCGGTTTTACATGCCTGGGTATATCACCGGTACACGATTCCTCGGTTTTACATGCCGGTATATATCACGGTACACGATACTTCGGTTTTACATGCACGGTATATATCACCGGTACACGATACATCGGTTTTACATGCCAGGATATATCACCGGTGTACGATACTTCGGTTTTACTTCCCGATGTATATCACCGGTACACGATACATCGGTTTTACATGCCGGTGTATATCACCGGTACACGATACATCGGTTTTACATGCCGGTGTATATCATCGGTACACGATACATCGGTTTTACATGTCCGTATATCACCGGTACACGATACTCGGTTTTTACTGCCCGGTATATATCACTGGTACACGATACCTCGGTTTTACATGCACGGTATATCACCGGTACACGATACATCGGTTTTACATGCCCGGTATATACACCGGTACACGATACTTCGGTTTTACATGCCGGTGTATATCACTGGTACAAGATAAATCGGTTTTACATGCCGGTATATATCACTGGTACACGATACTTCGGTTTTACATGCCCGGTATATATCACCGGTACACGATACTTCGGTTTTACATGCCCAGTGTATATCACCGGTACACGATACTTCGGTTTTACATGCCGGTGTATATCACCGGTACACGATACATCGGTTTTACATGCCGGTGTATATCATCGGTACATGATACATCGTTTTTACATGCCGGTGTATATCATCGGTACACGATACTCGGTTTTACATGTACGGTGTATATCACCGGTACACGATACCTCGGTTTTACATGCCCGGTATATATCACCGTGTTTTTGTTGTGTTGTTGTTTTGGGTTTTGTGGTTTGGTTTTTTTGGGTGTTTTGGTACACGATACATCGGTTTTACATGCCCGGTTTATACACCGGTACGATACATCGGTTTTACATGCCGGGTATATCACCGGTACACGATACATCGGTTTTACATGCCCGGTTATATCACCGGTGTACGATACATCGGTTTTACATGCCCGGTGTATATCACCGGTACACGATACCTCGGTTTTTACATGCCGGTGTATATCACCGGTGCACGATACGTCGGTTTTACATGCCGGTGTATATCACCGGTGCATGATACATCGGTTTTACATGCTCGGTATATACAACGGTACACGATACCTCGGTTTTACATGCACGGTGTATATCACCGGTACACGATACCTCGGTTTTACATGCCCGGTATATATCACCGGTGCACGATGAATCGGTTTTACATTCCCGTATATATCACCGGTACACGATACCTCGGTTTTACATGCCGGGTTTTGGTACACGATACTCGGTTTTACATGCCGTGTATATCACCGGTACACGATACCTCGGTTTTACATGCCCGGTGTATATCACCGGTACACGATACCTCGGTTTTACATGCCCGGTTTATATCACCGGTACACGATACCTCGGTTTTACATGCCCAGTATATATCACCGATACACGATACTTCGGTTTTACATGCCCATTGTATATCACCGGTACACGATACCTCGGTTTTACATGCCCGGTATATATCACCGATACACGATACCTCGGTTTTACATGCCCGGTATATATCACCGGTACACGATACCTCAGTTTTACATGCCGGGATATATCACTGGTACACGATAATTCGGTTTTACATGCCGGGATATATCATTGGTACACGATACTTCGGTTTTACATGCCCGGTATATATCACCGGTACACGATACATCGGTTTTACATGCCCAGTGTATATCACCGGTACACGATACCTCGGTTTTACATGCCCGATGTATATCACCGATACACGATACATCGGTTTTACATGCCGGTGTATATCATCGGTACACGATACCTCGGTTTTAGATGCCCGGTGTATATCACAGGTACACGATACCTCGGTTTTACATGCCCGGTGTATATCACCAGTACACGATACCTCGGTTTTACATGCCCGGTGTATATCATCGGTACATGATACATCGGTTTTACATGCCGGTGTATATCATCGGTACACGATACATCGGGTTTACATGTCCGGTATAATACACTGGTACACGATACCTCGGTTTTACATGCCGGTGTATATCATCGGTACACGATACATCGGTTTTACATGCCGGTGTATATCATCGGTACACGAAACCTCGGTATTACATGCCCGGTATATATCACCGGTACACGATACATCGGTTTTACATGCACGGTATATATCACCGGTACACGATACATCGGTTTTACATGCACGGTATATATTCACCGGTACACGTTACCTCGGTTTTACATGCCCGGTGTATATCACCGGTACACGATACCTCGGTTTTACATGCCCGGTGTATATCACCGGTACACGATACCTCGGATTTACATGCCCGGTGAATATCACCGGTACACGATACCTCGGTTTTACATGCCCAGTGTATATCACCGGTACACGATACCTCGGTTTTACATGCCCGGTGTATATCACCGGTACACGATACCTCGGTTTTACATGCCCGGTGTATATCACCGGTACACGATACCTCGGTTTTACATGCCCAGTATATATCACCGATACACGATACTTCGGTTTTACATGCCCATTGTATATCACCGGTACACGATACCTCGGTTTTACATGCCCGGTATATATCACCGATACACGATACCTCGGTTTTACATGCCCGGTATATATCACCGGTACACGATACCTCAGTTTTACATGCCGGGATATATCACTGGTACACGATACTTCGGTTTTACATGCCCGGTATATATCACCGGTACACGATACTTCGGTTATACATGCCCGATGTATATCACCGATACACGATACATCGGTTTTACATGCCGGTGTATATCATCGGTACATGATACATCGGTTTTACATGCCGGTGTATATCATCGGTACACGATACATCGGGTTTACATGTCCGGTATAATACACCGGTACACGATACCTCGGTTTTACATGCCCGGTATATATCACCGGTACACGATACCTCGGTTTTACATGCCCGATATATATCACCGGTACACGATAACGCGGTTTTACATGCCCGGTTTATATCACCGGTACACGATACCTCGGTTTTACATGCCGGTGTATATCATCGGTACACGAAACCTCGGTATTACATGCCCGGTATATATCACCGGTACACGATACATCGGTTTTACATGCACGGTATATATCACCGGTACAGGATACATCGGTTTTACATGCACGGTATATATCACCGGTACGGATACATCGGTTTTACATGCCGGTATATATCACGGTACACGTTACCTCGGTTTTACATGCCCGGTGTATATCACCGGTACACGATACCTCGGTTTTACATGCCCGGTGTATATCACCGGTACACGATACCTCGGATTTACATGCCCGGTGAATATCACCGGTACACGATACCTCGGTTTTACATGCCCAGTGTATATCACCGGTACACGATACCTCGGTTTTACATGCCCGGTGTATATCACCGGTACACGATACCTCGGTTTTACATGCCCGGTGTATATCACCGGTACACGATACTGGTTTTACATGCCCAGTATATATCACCGTACACGATACTTCGGTTTTACATGCCCGTTGTATATCACCGGTACACGATACCTCGGTTTTAACATGCCCGGTATATATCACCGGTACACGATACCTCGGTTTTACATGCCCGGTATATATCACCGGTACACGATACCTCGGTTTTACATGCCGGGATATATCACCGGTACACGATAATTCGGTTTTACATGCCGGGATTTATCACGGTACACGATACTTCGGTTTTACATGCCCGGTATATATCACCGGTACACGATACATCGGTTTTACATGCCCAGTGTATATCACCGGTACACGATACCTCGGTTTTACATGCCCGGTGTATATCACCGGTACACGATACATCGGTTTTACATGCCGGTGTATATCACCGGTACACGATACCTCGGTTTTACATGCCCGGTGTATATCACCGGTACACGATACCTCGGTTTTACATGCCCTGTATATCACCGTACACGATACCTCGGTTTTACATGCCCGGTGTATATCACCGGTACACGATACCTCGGTTTTACATGCCCGGTATATCACCGGTACACGATACCTCGGTTTTACATGCCCGGTGTATATCACCGGTACACGATACCTCGGTTTTACATGCCCGGTGTATATCACCGGTACACGATACCTCGGTTTTACATGCCCGGTATATATCATCGATACACGATACTTCTGTTTTACATGCCCAGTGTATATCACCGGTACATGTTACCTCGGTTTACATGCCCGGTATATATCACCGGTACACGATACCTCGGTTTTACATGCCCGGTATATATCACCGGTACACGATACGCCGGTTTTACATGCCCGGTATATATCACCGGTACACGATACCTCGGTTTTACATGCCCGGTATATATCACCGGTACACGATACCGCGGTTTTACATGCCCGGTATATATCACCGGTACACGATACCTCGGTTTTACATGCCGGGATATATCACTGGTACAAGATACCTCGGTTTTACATGCCGGGATATATCACCGGTACACGATACTTCGGTTTTACATGCCCAGTATATATCACCGGTACACGATACTTCGGTTTTACATGCCGATGTATATCACCGATACACGATACATCGGTTTTACATGCCGGTGTATATCATCGGTACATGATACATCGGTTTTACATGCCGGTGTATATCATCGGTACACGATACATCGGGTTTACATGTCCGGTATAATACACCGGTACACGATACCTCGGTTTTACATGCCCGGTATATATCACCGGTACACTATACCTCGGTTTTACATGCCCGGTATATATCACCGGTACACGATACCGCGGTTTTACATGCCCGGTATATATCACCGGTACACGATACATCGGTTTTACATGCACGGTATATGTCACCGGTACACGATACATCGGTTCTACATACCCAGTGTATATCACCGGTACACGATACCTCGGTTTTACATGCCGGGATATATCACTGGTACACGATACTTCGGTTTTACATGCCCGGTATATGTCACCGGTACACGATACATCGGTTTTATATGTCAGGATATATCACTGGTACACGATACTTCGGTTTTAAATTCCCGATGTATATCACCGATACACGATACATCGGTATTACATGCCGGTGTATATCATCGGTACACGATACATCGGTTTTACATGCCGGTGTATATCATCGGTACACGATACATCGGGTTTACATGTCCGGTATAATACACCGGTACACAATACCTCGGTTTTACTTGCCCGGTATATATCACTGGTACACGATACATCGGTTTTACATGCACGGTATATATCACCGGTACACGATGCATCGGTTTTACATGCCCGGTATAATACACTGGTACACGATACTTCGGTTTTACATGCCCGATGTATATCACCGATACACGATAAATCGGTTTTACATGCCGGTGTATATCACCGGTACACGATACCTCGGTTTTACATGCCCAGTGTATATCACCGGTACACGATACCTCGGTTTTACATGCCCAGTGTATATCACCGGTACACGATACCTCGGTTTTACATGCCCGGTGTATATCACCGGTACACGATACCTCGGTTTTACATGCCCGGTGTATATCACCGGTACACGATACCTCGGTTTTACATGCCCAGTATATATCACCGATACACGATACTTCGGTTTTACATGCCCAGTGTATATCACCGGTACACGATACCTCGGTTTTACATGCCCGGTATATATCACCGGTAACGTACCTTTTACATGCTGTATAACACGGTACACTGTTTATCGGGTTTATACACGATCGTATTCGGTTTTTTGGTTATCACCGGTACACGATACCTCGGTTTTACATGCCCGGTATATATCACCGGTACACGATACCTCGGTTTTACATGCCGGGATATATCACCGGTACACGATACCTCGGTTTTACATGCCCGGTTATATCACCGGTACACGATACCTCGGTTTTACATGCCCGGTGTATATCACCGGTACACGATACCTCGGTTTTACATGCCGGTGTATATCACCGGTACACGATACTTCGGTTTTACATGCCCGGTATATATCACCGGTACACGATACTTCGGTTTTACATGCCCAGTGTATATCACCGGTACACGATACTTCGGTTTTACATGCCCGATGTATATCACCGATACACGATACATCGGTTTTACATGCCGGTGTATATCATCGGTACATGATACATCGGTTTTACATGCCGGTGTATATCATCGGTACACGATACATCGGGTTTACATGTCCGGTATAATACACCGGTACACGATACCTCGGTTTTACATGCCCGGTATATATCACCGGTACACTATACCTCGGTTTTACATGCCCGGTATATATCACCGGTACACGATACCGCGGTTTTACATGCCCGGTATATATCACGGGTACATGATACCTCGGTTTTACATGCCGGTATATATCACCGGTATACGATACATCGGTTTTACATGCCGGTATATATCACCGGTACACGATACCTCGGTTTTACATGCCCGGTATATGTCACCGGTACACGATACATCGGTTCTACATACCCAGTGTATATCACCGGTACACGATACCTCGGTTTTACATGCCGGGATATATCACTGGTACACGATACTTCGGTTTTACATGCCCGGTGTATATCACCGGTACACGATACATCGGTTTTATATGTCAGGATATATCACTGGTACACGATACTTCGATTTTAAATTCCCGATGTATATCACCGATACACGATACATCGGTATTACATGCCGGTGTATATCATCGGTACACGATACATCGGTTTTACATGCCGGTGTATACATCGGTACACGATACATCGGTTTTACATGTCCGGTATAATCACCGGTACACAATACCTCGGTTTTACTTGCCCGGATATATCACTGGTACACGATACATCGGTTTTACATGCACGGTATATATCACCGGTACACGATGCATCGGTTTTACATGCCCGGTATAATACACTGGTACACGATACTTCGGTTTTACATGCCCGATGTATATCACCGATACACGATAAATCGGTTTTACATGCCGGTGTATATCACCGGTACACGATACCTCGGTTTTACATGCCCAGTGTATATCACCGGTACACGATACCTCGGTTTTACATGCCCAGTGTATATCACCGGTACACGATACCTCGGTTTTACATGCCCGGTGTATATCACCGGTACACGATACCTCGGTTTTACATGCCCGGTGTATATCACCGGTACACGATACCTCGGTTTTACATGCCCAGTATATATCACCGATACACGATACTTCGGTTTTACATGCACAGTGTATATCACCGGTACACGATACCTCGGTTTTACATGCCCGGTATATATCACCGATACACGATACCTCGGTTTTACATGCCCGGTATATATCACCGGTACACGATACCTCAGTTTTACATGCCGGGATATATCACTGGTACACGATACCTCGGTTTTACATGCCGGGATATATATCACCTGTACACGATACATCGGTTTTACATGCCCAGGGTATATCACCGGTACACGGTACCTCGGTTTTACATGCCCGATGTATATCACCGATACACGATACATCGGTTTTACATGCCGGTGTATATCATCGGTACACGATACATCGGTTTTACATGCCGGTGTATATCATCGGTACACGATACATCGGGTTTACATGTCCGGTATAACACAACGGTACACGATACCTCGGTTTTACATGCCCGGTATATATCACCGTTACACGATACCTTGGTTTTACATGCCCGGTATATATCACCGGTACACGATACCGCGGTTTTACATGCCCGGTATATATCACCGGTACACGATACCTCGGTTTTACATGCCGGGATATATCACTGGTACACGATACATCGGTTTTACATGCCGGGATATATCACTGGTACACGATACTTCGGTTTTACATGCCCGGTATATGTCACCGGTACACGATATATCGGTTCTACATACCCAGTGTATATCACCGGTACACGATACCTCGGTTTTACATGCCGGGATATATCACTGGTACACGATACTTCGGTTTTACATGCCCGGAATATGTCACCGGTACACGATACATCGGTTTTATATGTCAGGATATATCACTGGTACACTATACTTCGATTTTACATGCCCGATGTATATCACCGATACACGATACATCGGTTTTACATGCCGGTGTATATAATCGGTACACGATACATCGGGTTTACATGTCCGGTATAATACACCGGTACACAATACCTCGGTTTTACTTGCCCGGTATATATAACTGGTACACGATACATCGGTTTTACATGCACGGTATAATACACTGCTACACGATACATCGGTTTTACATGCCCAGTATATATCACCGGTACACGATACCTCGGTTTTACATGCCCGGTATATATCACCGGTACATGATACTTCGGTTTTACATGCCCGGTATATATCACAGGTACACGATACCTCGACTTTACATGCACGGTATATATCACCGGT
Organism: Archivesica marissinica; assembly: GCA_014843695.1. Classification (NCBI taxonomy): domain Eukaryota; kingdom Metazoa; phylum Mollusca; class Bivalvia; order Venerida; family Vesicomyidae; genus Archivesica; species Archivesica marissinica. The sequence continues at coordinate 11,700,129 of CM026400.1, read as the reverse complement.
ACACGATACCTCGGTTTTACATGCCCGGTATATATCACCGGTACACGATACCTCGGTTTTACATGCCCGGTATATATCACCGGTACACGATACCTCGGTTTTATATGCCCGGTATGTAACACCGGTACTCGATACCTCGGTTTTACATGCCCGGTATATATCACCGGTGCACGATGAATCGGTTTTACATGCCCAGTATATATCACCGGTACACGATACTCTCGGATTTACATGCCCAGTATAATACACCGGTACACGATACCTCTGCTTTACATGCCCAGTGTATATCACCGGTGCACGATACATCGGTTTTACATGCCCGGTATATATCACCGGTACACGATACCTCGGTTTTACATGCCTAGTGTATATCACCGGTGCACGATACATCGGTATTACATGCCCGGTATATATCACCGATACACGATACATCGGTTTTACATGCACGGTATATATCACCGGTACACGATACATCGGTTATACATGCACGGTATATATCACCGGTACACGATACCTCGGTTTTACATGCCCGGTGTATATCACTGGTACACGATACCTCGGGTTTACATGCCCGGTGTATATCACCGGTACACGATACCTCGGTTTTACATGCCCGGTGAATATCACCGGTACACGATACATCGGTTTTACATGCCCAGTGTATATCACCGGTACACGATACCTCTGTTTTACATGCCCAGTGTATATCACCGGTGCACGATACATCGGTTTTACATGCCCGGTATATATCACCGGTACACGATACCTCGGTTTTACATGCCTAGTGTATATCACCGGTGCACGATACATCGGTTTTACATGCCCGGTATATATCACCGGTACACGATACATCGGTATTACATGCCCGGTATATATCACCGGTACACGATACATCGGTTTTACATGCACGGTATATATCACCGGTACACGATACATCGGTTTTACATGCACGGTATATATCACCGGTACACGATACCTCGGTTTTACAAGCCCGGTGTATATCACCGGTACACGATACCTCGGTTTTACAAGCCCGGTGAATATCACCGGTACACGCTACCTCGGTTTTACATGCCCAGTGTATATCACCGGTACACGAAACCTCGGTTTTACATGCCCGGTGTATATCACCGGTACACGATACCTTGGTTTTACATGCCCGGTGTATATCACCGGTACACGATACCTCGGTTTTACAAGCCCGGTATATATCACCGATACACGATACTTCGGTTTTACATGCCCGTGTATATCACTGGTACACGATACCTCGGTTTTACATGCCCGGTATATATCATCGGTACACGATACCTCGGTTTTACATGCCCGGTATATATCACCGGTACACGATACATCGGTTTTACATGCCCAGTGTATATCACCGGTACACGATACCTCGGTTTTACATGCCGGGATATATCACTAGTACACGATATTTCGGTTTTACATGCCCGGTATATATCACCGGTACACGATACATTGGTTTTACATGCCGGTGTATATCATCGGTACACGATACATCGGCTTTACATGCCGGTGTATATCATCGGTACACGATACATCGGGTTTACATGTCCGGTATAATACACCGGTACACGATAACTCGGTTTTACATGCCCGGTATATATCACCGGTACACGATACCTCGGTTTTACATGCCCGGTATATATCACCGGTACACGATACCGCGGTTTTACATGCCCGGTATATATCACCGGTACACGATACCTCGGTTTTACATGCCGGGATATATCACTGGTACACGATACCTCGGTTTTACATGCCGGGATATATCACCGGTACACGATACTTCGGTTTTACATGCCCAGTATATGTCACCGGTACACGATACATCGGTTCTACATACCCAGTGTATATCTTCGATACACGATACCTCGGTTTTACATGCCGGGATATATCACTGGTACACGATACTTCGGTTTTACATGCCCGATGTATATCACCGATACACGATACATCGGTTTTACATGCCGGTGTATATCATCGGTACACGATACATCGGTTTTACATGCAGGTGTATATCATCGGTACACGATACATCGGGTTTACATGTCCGGTATAATACACCGGTACACAATACCTCTGTTTTACTTGCCCGGTATATATAACTGGTACACGATACATCGGATTTACATGCACGGTATATATCACCGGTACACGATGCATCGGTTTTACATGCCCGGTATATATCACCGGTACACGATACCTCGGTTTTACATGCCCGGTATATATCACAGGTACACGATACCTCGGTTTTACATGCACGGTCTATATCACCGGTACACGATACCTCGGTTTTACATGCCCGGTATATATCACCGGTACACGATACCTCGGTTATACACGCCCGGTATATATCACCGGTGCACGATGAATCGGTTTTACATGCCCGGTATATATCACCGGTACACGATACCTCGGTTTTACATGCCCGGTATATATCACCGGTGCACGATACATCGGTTTTACATGCCCAGTATAATACAACGGTACAGGATACCTCTGTTTTACATGCACAGTGTATATCACCGGTGCACGATACATCGGTTTTCATGCCCGGTATATATCACCGGTACACGATACCTCGGTTTTACATGCCCAGTGTATATCACCGGTGCACGATACATCGGTTTTACATGCCCGGTATATATCACCGGTACACGATATCTCGGTTTTACATGTCCGAAGTATATCACCGGTACACGATACCTCGGTTTTACAAGCCCAGTGTATATCACCGGTGCACGATACATCGGTCTTACATGCCAAATATATATCACCGGTGCATGATACATCGGTTTTACATGCTCGGTGTATATCACCTGTAAACGATACCTCGGTTTTACATGCACGGTGTATATCACCGGTACACGATACCTCGGTTGTACATGCCCGGTATATATCACCGGTGCACGATGAATCGGTTTTACATTCCCGGTATATATCACCGGTACACGATACATCGGTTTTACATGCACGGTGTATATCATCGGTACACGATACCTCGGTTTTACATGCCCGGTATATATCACCGGTGCACGATACATCGGTTTTACATGCCCGGTATATATCACCGGTACACGATACCTCGGTTTTACATGCCCTGTATATATCACCGGTGCACGATGAATCGGTTTTACATGCCCGGTATATATCACCGGTACACGATACTCTCGGTTTTACATGCCCAGTATAATACACCGGTACACGATACATCGGTTTTACATGCCCGGTGTATATCACCGGTACACGATACCTCGGTTTTACATACCCGGTGTATATCACCAGTACACGATACCTCGGTTTTACATGCACATATATCAACGGTACACGATACCTCGGTTTTACATGCCCGGTATATATCACCGGTACACGATACCTCGGTTATACATGCCCGGTATATATCACCGGTACACTACACATCGGTTTTACATGCACGGTATATATCACCGGTACACGATACCTCGGTTTTACATGCACGGTGTATATCACCGGTACACGATATCTCGGTTTTACATGTCCGAAGTATATCACCGGTACACGATACCTCGGTTTTACAAGCCCAGTGTATATCACCGGTGCACGATACATCGGTCTTACATGCCAAGTATATATCACCGGTGCACGATACATCGGTTTTACATGCCAGGTATATATCAACGGTACACGATACCTCGGTTTTACATGCACGGTGTATATCACCGGTACACGATACCTCGGTTTTACATGCCCAGTATATATCACCGGTGCACGATGAATCGGTTTTACATTCCCGGTATATATCACCGGTACACGATACATCGGTTTTACATGCACGGTGTATATCATCGGTACACGATACCTCGGTTTTACATGCCCGGTATATATCACCGGTGCACGATACATCGGTTTTACATGCCCGGTATATACCACCGGTGCACGATGAATCTGTTTTACATGCCCGGTATATATCACCGGTACACGATACTCTCGGTTTTACATGCCCAGTATAATACACCGGTACACGATACCTCGGTTTTACATGCCCAGTTTATATCACCGGTGCACGATACATCGGTTTTACATGCCCAGTATAATACACCGGTACACGATACCTCGGTTTTACATGCCCAGTTTATATCACCGGTGTACGATACATCGGTTTTACATGCCCGGTATATATCACCGGTACACGATACCTCGGTTGTACATGCCCAGTGTATATCACCGATGCACGATACGTCGGTCTTACATGCCAAGTATATATCACCGGTGCATGATACATCGGTTTTACATGCTCGGTATATATCACCGGTACACGATACCTCGGTTTTACATGCACGGTGTATATCACCGGTACACGATACCTCGGTTTTACATGCCCGGTATATATCACCGGTGCACGATGAATCGGTTTTACATTCCCGGTATATATCACCGGTATACGATACATCGGTTTTACATGCACGGTGTATATCATCGGTACACGATACCTCGGTTTTACATGCACGGTATATATCACCGGTGCACGATGAATCGGTTTTACATGCCCGGTATATATCACCGGTACACGATACTCTCGGTTTTACATGCCCTTATATATCACCGGTGCACGATATCGGTTTTACATGCCCGGTATATATCCCGGTACACGATACTCTCGGTTTTACATGCCCAGTATAATACACCGGTACACGATACCTCGGTTTTACATGCACAGTTTATATCACCGGTGCACGATACATCGGTTTTTCATGCCAGATATATATCACCGGTACACGATACCTCGGTTTTACATGCCCAGTGTATATCACCGGTGCACGATACCTCGGTTTTACATGCCCGGTATATATCACCGGTACACAATACCTCGGTTTTACATGCCCGGTGTATATCACCGGTACACGATACCTCGGTTTTACATACCCGGTGTATATCACCAGTACACGATACCTCGGTTTTACATGCACGGTATATATCACCAGTACACGATACCTCGGTTTTACATGCCCGGTATATATCACCGGTACACGATACATCGGTTTTACATGCCCGGTGTATATCACCGGTACACGATACCTCGGTTTTATATACCCGGTGTATATCACCAGTACACGATACCTCGGTTTTACATGCACGGTATATATCACCGGTACACGATACCTCGGTTTTACATGCCCGGTATATATCACCGGTACACGATACCTCGGTTATACATGCCCGGTATATATCACCGGTACACTACACATCGGTTTTACATACACGGTATATATCACCGGTACACGATACTTCGGTTTTACATGCCCAGTGTATATCACCGGTACACGATACCTCGGTTTTACTTGCACGGTGTATATCACCGGTACACGATATCTCGGTTTTACATGTCCGAAGTATATCACTGGTACACGATACCTCGATTTTACAAGCCCAGTATATACCACCGGTGCACGATACATCGGTCTTACATGCCAAGTATATATCACCGGTGCACGATACATCGGTTTTTACATGCCCGGTATATATCACCGGTACACGATACCTCGGTTTTACATGCACGGTGTATATCACCGGTACACGATACCTCGGTTTTACATGCCAAGTATATATCACCGGTTCACGATGAATCGGTTTTACATTCGCGGTATATATCACCGGTACACGATACATCGGTTTTACATGCACGGTTTATATCATCGGTACACGATACCTCGGTTTTACATGCCCGGTATATATCACCGGTGCACGATACATCGGTTTTACATGCGCGGTATATATCACCGGTACACGATACCTCGGTTTTACATGCCCGGGTTATATTACCGGTACACGATACTCTCGGTTTTACATGCCCAGTTTATATCACCGGTGCACGATATATCGGTTTTACATGCCCAGTATAATACACCGGTACACGATACCTCGGTTTTACATGCCCAGTGTATATCACCGATGCACGATACATCGGTCTTACATGCCAAGTATATATCACCGGTGCATGATACATCGGTTTTACATGCTCGGTATATATCACCGGTACAAGATACCTCGGTTTTACATGCACGGTGTATATCACCGGTACACGATACCTCGGTTTTACATGCCCGGTATATATCACCGGTGCACGATGAATCGGTTTTACATTCCAGGTATATATCACCGGTACACGATACATCGGTTTTACATGCACGGTGTATATCATCGGTACACGATACCTCGGTTTTACATGCCCGGTATATATCACCGGTGCACGATACATCGGTTTTACATGCACGGTATATATCACAAGTACACGATACCTCGGTTTTATATGCCCTGTATATATCACCGGTGCACGATGAATCGGTTTTACATGCCCGGTATATATCACCGGTACACGATACTCTCGGTTTTACATGCCCAGTATAATACACCGGTACACGATACCTCGGTTTTACATGCCCAGTTTATATCACCGGTGCACGATACATCGGTTTTACATGCCCGGTATATATCACCGGTACACGATACCTCGGTATTACATGCCCAGTGTATATCACCGGTGCACGATACCTCGGTTTTACATGCCCGGTATATATCACCGGTGCACGATGAATCGGTTTTACATTCCCGGTATATATCACCGGTACACGATACATCGGTTTTACATGCACGGTGTATATCATCGGTACACAATACCTCGGTTTTAGATGCCCGGTATATATCACCGGTGCACGATACATCGGTTATACATGCCCGGTATATATCACCGGTACACGATACCTCGGTTTTATATGCCCTGTATATATCACCGGTGCACAATGAATCGGTTTTACATGCCCGGTATATATCACCAGTACACGATACTCTGGGTTTTACATGCCCAGTATAATACACCGGTACACGATACCTCGGTTTTACATGCCCAGTTTATATCACCGGTGCACGATACATCGGTTTTACATGCCCAGTATATATCACCGGTACACGATTCGTCGGTTTTACATGTCCGTGTATATCACCGGTACACGATACCTCGGTTTTACATTCCCGGTGTATATCACCGGTACACGATACCTCGGTTTTACATACCCGGTGTATATCACCAGTACACGATACCTCGGTTTTACATGCACGGTATATATCACCGGTACACGATACCTCGGTTTACATGCCCGGTATATATCACCGGTACACGATACCTCGGTTATACATGCCGGTATATATCACCGGTAACTCCATCGGTTTTACATGCACGGTATATATCACCGGTACACGATACTTCGGTTTTACATGCCCAGTGTATATCACCGGTACACGATACCTCGGTTTTACATGTCCGTGTATATCACCGGTACACGATACCTCGGTTTTACATGCCCGGTGTATATCACCGGTACACGATACCTCGGTTTTACATGCCCGGTATATATCACCGGTACACGATACCTCGGTTTTACATGCACGGTATATATCACCGGTACACGATACCTCGGTTTTACATGCCCGGTATATATCACCGGTACACGATACCTCGGTTTTACATGCCCGGTATATATCACCGGTACACTACACATCGGTTTTACATGCCCGGTATATATCACCGGTACACGATACTTCGGTTTTACATGCCCAGTGTATATCACCGGTACACGATACCTCGGTTTTACATGCACGGTGTATATCACCGGTACACGATATCTCGGTTTTACATGTCCGAGTATATCACCGGTACACGATACTTCGGTTTACATGCCCAGTGTATATCACCGGTGCACGATACATCGGTTTTACATGCCAAGTATATATCACCGGTGCACGATACATCGGTTTTACATGCCCGGTATATATCACCGGTACACGATACCTCGGTTTTACTGGGGATATCACGTACACGATCCGGTTACATCGGTATACACCGGACTGACGGTTACTGCCCGTATATCACCGATACACGTTCGGTTTTACATCCGTATATCACGGTACACGATTTACTGGGTTATATCACCGGTGACGATACACGGTTTTACATGCCGGTATATATCACCGGTACACGATACCTCGGTTTTACATGCCCGGTATATATCACCGGTACACGATACCTCGGTTTTACATGCCCAGTATATATCACCGGTGCACGATACATCGGTTTTACATGCCCGGTATATACACCGGTACACGATACCTCGGTTTTACATGCCCAGTTTATATCACCGGTGCACGATACATCGGTTTTACATGCCCGGTATATATCACCGGTACACGATACCTCGGTTTTACATGCCCAGTGTATATCACCGGTGCACGATACATCGGTCTTACATGCCAAGTATATATCACCGGTGCATGATACATCGGTTTTACATGCTCGGTATATATCACCGGTACACGATACCTCGGTTTTACATGCACGGTGTATATCACCGGTACACGATACCTCGGTTTTACATGCCCGGTATATATCACCGGTGCACGATGAATCGGTTTTACATTCCCGGTATATATCACCGGTACACGATACATCGGTTTTACATGCACGGTGTATATCATCGGTACACGATACCTCGGTTTTACATGCCCGGTATATATCACCGGTGCACGATACATCGGTTATACATGCCCGGTATATATCATCGGTACACGATACCTCGGTTTTATATGCCCTGTATATATCACCGGTGCACAATGAATCGGTTTTACATGCCCGGTATATATCACCGGTACACGATACTCTCGGTTTTACATGCCCAGTATATACACCGGTACACGATACCTCGGTTTTACATGCCCAGTTATATCACCGGTGCACGATACATCGGTTTACATGCCCGGTATATATCACCGGTACACGATACGTCGGTTTTACATGCCCGTGTATATCACCGGTACACGATACCTCGGTTTTACATTCCCGGTGTATATAACCGGTACACGATACCTCGGTTTTACATGCCCAGTGTATATCACCGGTACACGATACCTCGGATTTACATGCCCAGTGTATATCACCGGTACACGATACCTCGGTTTACATGCCCGGTATATATCACCGGTACACGATACCTCGGTTTTACATGCCCTGTATATACCACCGGTACACGATACCTCGGTTTTATATGCCCGATGTATATCACCGGTACACGATACCTCGGTTTTACATACCCGTTGTATATCACCGGTACACGATACCTCGGTTTTACATGCACGGTATATATCACCGGTACACGATACTCTCGGTTTTACATGCCCAGTATAATACAACGGTACAGGATACCTCGGTTTTACATGCCCAGTTTATATCACCGGTGCACGATACATCGGTTTTACATGCCCAGTATAATACACCGGTACACGATACCTCGGTTTTACATGCCCGGTATATATCACCGGTACACGATACGTCGGTTTTACATGCCCGGTATATATCACAGGTACACGATACATCGGTTATACATGCCCGGTATATATCACCGGTACACTACACATCGGTTTTACATGCACGGTATATATCACCGGTACACGATACGTCGGTTTTACATGTCCGTTTATATCACCGGTACACGATTACTCGGTTTTACATGCACGGTGTATATCACAGGTACACGATACTCTCGGTTATACATGCACGGTATATATCACCGATGCACGATAGTTCGGTTTTACATGACCAGTGTATATCACCGGTACATGATATCTCGGTTCTACATGCCCGGTATATACCACCGGTACACGATACCTCGGTTTTACATGCCCGATGTATATCACCGGTACACGATACTTCGGTTTTATATACCCGGTGTATATCACCAGTACACGATACCTCGGTTTTACATGCACAGTATATATCACCGGTACACGATACGTCGGTTTAAACATGCCCGGTATATATCACCAGTACACGATACCTCGGTTTTACATGCCCGGTATATATCACAGGTACACGATACATCGGTTATACATGCCCGGTATATATCACCGGTACACTACACATCGGTTTACATGCACGGTATATATCACCGGTACAAGATACGTCGGTTTTACATGTCCAATGTACGTGCCCAATGTATATTACCGGTACACGATACCTCGGTTTACATGCCCGGTATATATCACCGGTACACGATACCTCGGTTTTACATGCCCTGTATATACCACCGGTACACGATACCTCGGTTTTACATGCCCGATGTATATCACCGGTACACGATTACTCGGTTTTACATGCACGGTGTATATCACAGGTACACGATACTCTCGGTTATACATGCAAGATATATATCACCGATGCACGATACTTCGGATTTACATGCCCAGTGTATATCACCGGTACACGATATCTCGGTTTTACATGCCCGGTATATATCACCGGTACACGATACATCGGTTTTACATCCCCGGTATAAATCACCGGTACACGATGCATCGGTTTTACATCCCCGGTATATATCACCGGTACACGATACATCGGTTTTACATCCCCGGTATATATCACCGGTACACGATACCTCGGTTTTACATGCCCGGTATATATCACCGGTACACGATACCTCGGTTTTACATGCCCGGTATATATCACCGGTACACGATACCTCGGTTTTACATGCCCGGTATATATCACAGGTACACGATACCTCGGTTTTACATGCCGGTATATATCACCGGTACACGATGCATCGGTTTTACATCCCCGGTATATATCACCGGTACACGATACATCGGTTTTACATCCCTGGTATATATCACCGGTACACGATACCTCGGTTTTACATGCCCGGTATATATCACCGGTACACGATATCTCGGGTATACATGCCCAGTATATATCACAGGTACACGATACCTCGGTTTTACATGCCCGGTATAATTCACCGGTACACGATACATCGGTTTTACATCCCCGGTATATATCACCGGTACACGATACATCGGTTTACATCCCCGGTATATATCACCGGTACACGATACCTCGGTTTTGCATCCCCGGTATATATCACCGGTACAAGATATCTCGGTTTTACATGCCCGGTATACTACACCGGTGCACGATACCTCGGTTTTATATGCCCGGTATATAACACCGGTACACGATATACATCGGTTTTACATGCACGGTGTATATCATCGGTACACGATACCTCGGTTTCACATGCCCGGCATATATCACCGGTGCACGAAAACATCGGTTTTACATGCCCGGTATATATCACCGGTACACGATACCTCGGTTTTACATGCCCAGTATATATCACCGGTGCACGATGAATCTGTTTTACATGCCCAGTATAATACACCGGTACACGATACCTCGGTTTTACATGCCCAGTGTATATCACCGGTGCACGATACATCGGTTTTACATGCCCGGTATATATCACCGGTACACGATACCTCGGTTTTACATGCCCAGTGTATATCACCGGTGCACGATACATCGGTTTTACATGCCCGGTATATATCACCGGTACACGATACGTCGGTTTTACATGTCCGTGTATATCACCGGTACACGATACCTCGGTTTTACATTCCCGGTGTATATAACCGGTACACGATACCTCGGTTTTACATGCCCAGTGTATATCACCGGTACACGATACCTCGGATTTACATGCCCAGTGTATATCACCGGTACACGATACCTCGGTTTACATGCCCGGTATATATCACCGGTACACGATACCTCGGTTTTACATGCCCTGTATATACCACCGGTACACGATACCTCGGTTTTACATGCCCGATGTATATCACCGGTACACGATACCTCGGTTTTACATACCCGTTGTATATCACCAGTACACGATACCTCGGTTTTACATGCACGGTATATATCACCGGTACACGATACCTCGGTTTTACATGCCCGGTATATATCACCGGTACACGATACCTCGGTTGTACATGCCCGGTATATATCACAGGTACACGATACATCGTTTATACATGCCCGGTTTATATCACCGGTACACTACACATCGGTTTTACATGCACTCTATATATCACCGGTACACGATACTTCGGTTTTACATGCCCAGTGTATATCAACGGTACACGATACCTCGGTTTTACATGTCCGATGTATATCACCGGTACACGATACCTCGGTTTTACATGCCCAGTGTATATCACCGGTGCACGATACATCGGTCTTAGATGCCAAGTATATATCACCGGTGCACGATGCATCGGTTTTACATGCCCGGTATATATCACCGGTACACGACACCTCGGTGTTACATGCACGGTGTATATCACCGGTACACGATACCTCGGTTTTACATGCCCGGTATATATCACCGGTGCACGATGAATCGGTTTTACATTCCCGGTATATATCACCGGTACACGATACATTGGTTTACATGCCCGGTATATATCACCGGTGCACGATACATCGGTTTTACATGCCCGGTATATATCACCGGTACACGATACCTCGATTTTACATGCCCTGTATATACCACCGGTGCATGCACGATGAATCGGTTTTACATGCCCGGTATATATCACCGGTACACGATACTCTCGGTTTTACATGCCCAGTATAATACACCGGTACACGATACCTCGGTTTTACATGCCCAGTGTATATCACCGGTGCACGTTAAATCGTATTTACATGCCCGGTATATATCACCGGTACACGATACCTCGGTTTTACATGCCCAGTGTATATAACCGGTGCACGATACATCGGTTTTACATGCCCGGTATATATCACCGGTACACGATACGTCGGTTTTTCATGTCCGTGTATATCACCGGTACACGATACCTCGGTTTTAAATGCCCGGTGTATATCACCAGTACACGATACCTCGGTTTTACATGCCCGGTGTATATCACCGGTACACGATACCTCGGTTTTACATGCCCAGTGTATATCACCGGTACACGATACCTCGGTTTTACATGCCCAGTGTATATCACCGGTGCACGATACTTCGGTTTTACATGCCCAGTGTATAACACCGGTACACGATATCTCGGTTCAACATGCCCGGTATATATCACCGGTACACGATACATCGGTTTTACATCCCCGGTGTATATCACCGGTACACGATACATCGGTTTTACATCCCCGGTATATATCACCGGTACACGATACCTCGGTTTTACATGCCCGGTGTATATCACCGGTACACGATACATCGGTTTTACATCCCCGGTATATATCACCGGTACACGATACATCGGTTTTACATGCCCGGTATATATCACCGGTACACGATACCTCGGTTTTACATGCCTGGTGTATATCACCGGTACACGATTCCTCGGTTTTACATGCACGGTATATATCACCGGTACACGATACCTCGGTTATACATGCACAGTATATATCACCGGTACACGATACCTCGGTTTTACATGCCCGGTATATACCACCGGTATACGATACCTCGGTTTTACTTGCCCGATGTATATCACCGGTACACGATACCTCGGTTTTACATACGCGGTGTATATCACCAGTACACGATACCTCGGTTTTACATGCACGGTATATATCACCGGTACACGATACCTCGGTTTTACATGCCCGGTATATATCACCGGTACACGATACCTCGGTTTTACATGCCCAGTATATATCACAGGTACACGATACATCGGTTATACATGCCCGGTATATATCACCGGTACACTACACATCGGTTTTACATGCACGGTATATATCACCGGTACACGATACTTCGGTTTTACATGCCCAGTGTATATCACCGGTACACGATACCTCGGTTTTACATGCACGGTGTATATCACCGGTACACGATATCTCGGTTTTACATGTCCGATGTATATCACCGGTACACGATACCTCGGTTTTACATGCCCAGTGTATATCACCGGTGCACGATACATCGGTCTTACATGCCAAGTATATATCACCGGTGCACGATACATCGGTTTTACATGCCCGGTATATATCACCGGTACACGACACCTCGGTTTTACATGCACGGTGTACATCACCAGTACACGATACCTCGGTTTTACATGCCCGGTATATATCACCGGTGCACGATGAATCGGTTTTACATTCCCGGTATATATCACCGGTACACGATACATCGGTTTTACATGCACGGTGTATATCATCGGTACACGATACCTCGGTTTTACATGCCCGGTATATATCACCGGTGCACGATACATCGGTTTTACATGCCCGGTATATATCACCGGTACACGATACCTCGGTTTTACATGCCCTGTATATATCACCGGTGCACGATGAATCGGTTTTACTTGCCCGGTATATATCACCGGTACACGATACTCTCGGTTTTACATGCCCAGTATAATACACCGGTACACGATACCTCGGTTGTACATGCCCAGTGTATATCACCGGTGCACGATACATCGGTTTTACATGCCCGGTATATATCACCGGTACACGATATCTCGGGTTTACATGCCCGGTTTATATCACCGGTACACGATACCTCGGTTTTACATGCCCGGTATAATACACCGGTACACGATACCTCGGTTTTACATGCCCGGTATATATCACCGGTACACGATATCTCGGGTTTACATGCCCGGTTTATATCACCGGTACACGATACCTCGGTTTTACATGCCCGGTATAATACACCGGTACACGATACCTCGGTTTTACATGCCCGGTATATATCACCGGTACACGATATCTCGGGTTTACATGCCCGGTTTATATCACCGGTACACGATACCTCGGTTTTACATGCCCGGTATAATACACCGGTACACGATACCTCGGTTTTACATGCCCGGTATATATCACCGGTACACGATATCTCGGGTTTACATGCCCGGTTTATATCACCGGTACACGATACCTCGGTTTTACATGCCCGGTATAATACACCGGTACACGATACCTCGGTTTTACATGCCCGGTATATATCACCGGTACACGATACCTCGGTTTTACATGCCCGGTATATATCACCGGTACACGATATCTCGGTTTTACATGCCCGGTATATATCACCGGTACACGATACATCGGTTTTACATCCCCGGTATATATCACCGGTACATGATACATCGGTTTTATATGCCCGGTATATATCACCGGTACACGATACATCGGTTTTACATCCCCGGTATATATCACCGGTACACGATACCTCGGTTTTACATGCCCGGTATATAACACCGGTACACGATACTTCGGTTTTACATGCCCGGTATATATCACCGGTACACTACACATCGGTTTTACATGCACGGTATATATCACCGGTACACGATACTTCGGTTTTACATGCCCAGTGTATATCACCGGTACACGATACCTCGGTTTTACATGCCCAGTGTATATCACCGGTGCACGATACATCGGTCTTACATGCCAAGTATATATCACCGGTGCACGATACATCGGTTTTACATGCCCGGTATATATCACCGGTACACGACACCTCGGTTTTACATGCACGGTGTACATCACCAGTACACGATACCTCGGTTTTACATGCCCGGTATATATCACCGGTGCACGATGAATCGGTTTTACATTCCCGGTATATATCACCGGTACACGATACATCGGTTTTACATGCACGGTGTATATCATCGGTACACGATACCTCGGTTTTACATGCCCGGTATATATCACCGGTGCACGATACATCGGTTTTACATGCCCGGTATATATCACCGGTACACGATACCTCGGTTTTACATGCCCTGTATATACCACCGGTGCACGATGAATCGGTTTTACTTGCCCGGTATATATCACCGGTACACGATACTCTCGGTTTTACATGCCCAGTATAATACACCGGTACACGATACCTCGGTTGTACATGCCCAGTGTATATCACCGGTGCACGATACATCGGTTTTACATGCCCGGTATATATCACCGGTACACGATACCTCGGTTTTACATGCCCAGTGTATATCACCGGTGCACGATACATCGGTTTTACATGCCCGGTATATATCACCGGTACACGATACGTCGGTTTTACATGCCCGGTATATATCACCGGTACACGATATCTCGGGTTTACATGCCCGGTTTATATCACCGGTACACGATACCTCGGTTTTACATGCCCGGTATAATACACCGGTACACGATACCTCGGTTTTACGTAATCGAGCTAAAATAAATGTGTACTCCACAGGTACTCCACATTTACGCTTTCATCCGAGCCAACGAGAGTGATTAATATAAGTTGTTAAAGCTTGTTTCGCAATCGTTGTAAAATAAATAAAGTTTAAACTTTTAAAATCAGATTTAACACTAGTATAATTATTGACTTTCTATTCGGTCAATAAGTTTTACTATATACCTAGGGGGATATTGACCGATCTGGATACATAAAACAACTTATATTGATGAAATGAGAGACATCGGTGAGTTACTGCCCCTGAATACTCCCTAAAAGTAGATAGTGTTAAGATAGATATTAAGTGTTTTCCTCTGTTTTTATCGTTGTTTCCTTTGCACAACATGCTAGCAATTTTAGTCCACTGCTAACAATTACTAGATCACGACAGGTCTCTTATAGTATATGCAATGGGTACTTATTTATAAAACAATGTTATCAGTTAGTTAACACGATTTTGATAAAATCACATTTATGTTCATACCGCAACATCTGGTTAGGGAACAACAGTAAAACAAAGGATTCCAGTTAAAAGAACCTATTTAATTTTTGGGATAAATCAGATTTTATCAGCCAAGGGAGGTAATAGAAAAAAACGAGCATAGTCGCTAATGAGAGGTTTACTCTGTTTTTATCGTTGTTTCCTTTGCACAACATGCAATCAATGTTCATTCATTGCTCATCTTAATAGTATTAATCTCGACAGATATCCTATATCCAAGGTATTTATCTGTATACATTTGTGATCAATTATTTATTATGATTTTGATAAAATCATATATTTCATACCGCAACATCTGGTAATGGAACAACAGTAAGAACAAAGGATTCCAACTGAAAGGACAGCTATTCATTTCGAGGTAACTCGGACTTTATCTGTAAATGGAGGCAACAGAAACGCCAGCGAGGTCAGGTCCTTAATTAGACGCTATAGTGTTGCTTGTAGTCTATGCACCGGCTATCTGTAATTTCTAATGTGAGATGGTTGCCATGGCAACACGCAGCAGCAGTATACATGTGATTCTATTAGCTATCTCAATAGAACAGCTGTTGCCCAAAGTCAGCTAAAACATTCCGCTGGTTCTCATATCACAACAATATGTTATTATTAAAAATCAAAACTGTTTCCATGAGTTGATTAAGTCTATGTGTTTCCAAACCCAGACGAGGGGAAATATTCGGTAGCAGCTTTCACTCCCTAATTATGTTTGTTTCCTTGCAGATGTTGCATTACTTTGTAATGAATTAATTGAATTTGGGAAATGCTCTGAATTGATACCATGGCGACATATATATATATATTATATTTGCATCTCTCAAAGTTCCACGTAGTATTTGGGTTTGTATGGGGTTTTTTTTTCATACATGTTTTTCTGGACGAATGGGAATTTATGTGATAAGAATTACTGCTATGTATTCGTATTATAGGTATTAAAATTGCCCAATTGTTTTCAGGGAACTAGTTCCAAGCTTTCACTGGTGTGCGTATAGAAATACAGACATGAGCTGGAATCCAGAAATAGCCAGGTCAATCTATTTACGTAGTTGAAATTCTCCAACAAATAATTGGTTCCCATATGATTCGGGGTGTTCGAATTACTAAATTATGTACTTTATAATTTATATACATTCACTCAATACACTATCCGCGTGTGCATTATGCAGAGTGAGTTTTCAATCGTCCTTATATTACATATTTATATGTAATAGTTGTTCTTGTTTCTTACGGAGGTTGGTGCACCCAAGTACTGGTTAACCGCTGGAGCCTGCCCAGGAAAGGTGTTGTTAGGTAAACTGCCCGCCGGCGATATAGCCCAAAATGGTGCTGATGCAGGCGTAAAACCCGAAATATAAATAAAGTTCTTGTTATTTGTATGTATGTTCCTTTAATGTCAAACCCCTCGCGGGGACTTAGACATGTTTTCCTGGGCAGACTTAGCCGACCTAAGCGATTAACCAGTACTAAGCAATGTGTGTGAGGTGCCTTGCTCAATGACACTACATACGTGGCCTGACCGAGTATCGAACCCGGGACCGTTCGATTCCAAATCCGACGCTCTACCACTGGACCACGGACGCCACACCATTTCATATACACTCAAGACAATTCCTAATAGGTCACGTGCTGTATTTCAATATTTGGAGCTAACATATAGCAATAGAATAGCATCATAGTTGATGGATTTTGTTACAGATCTTTAAGCATTGCATTATGAATTAGGCTGTCCGATTAGCGCAGTGGTTAGCGCGCTCGCTTCTCATCAATGCAACCCGGGTTGGTTCGATCCTCGGATCGGGAAGTAACAGTGTTTGTTTATTATAGTGTCACCCATATTTAAAGGGCCAGTCATTTCGGATTTATGAGACACTTCTTTTTACGAACATCCGTACTTCCCGAAGCCTATGCTTGTACGCCAGGCGCCAGGTTGGTAGGCAATCGGTAACCATTATTTAACTATCTGGCGGCTCACCAACCGGCCATATTAGAACGAACCCGTGACGAGATTCGAACCATCGACCTCCAGCTCCGTAGGCGGACGCCTTAACCACTAGGCCACGGAGACGGTTGATGTTATGTGAGATGGTACGATGGTCGCCAGGTCGATGGGTTTTCTCTGGGTGCTCAGGTCTCCTCCCACACGAATGACCACCTATACGCTTTCATCCGCGCCAACGAGAGTGATTAATATAAGTTGTTTTAAACTTGCTTCGCAATCGTTGTAAAATAAATAAAGTTTCAACTAAGCATTGAATTTCTGTTTTTATTTCGTCAAATACAAGTAAACAATATAACATTTGAAGTAGGTCAAAAATGACCCTTAATCAAAGATGGTATAATATTACTGTGTATTCCAGAGTCTCCTCTGGTTCTTTTACGTGCACGGTGTAAAGCACCGACGCCGTCGGTTTAACGTCCCATCTGAAAGACTGTTAATTTTATTAGGGTCAGACGGGGGATCGATCCTGCGATCCCTGGATTACCAGTCCAGCGTGTTACCACTGCACTACAGATCCGTCTGTTTCTACAACTGAACATACCAATTGAGGTTATATCACGCCCTTATATAACAATTGATCGCTGATTGGACGGGGACGGGGACGGGGACGGGGACGGGGGACAGATTCTCTGTTATGGAATTGCAGGTTACCTCGAGTGTCTAGTTTATGCAAATTTATTTTAGCTCCATTGCGAAACAAGTTCTTATAACTTATATTAATCACTCTCGAGACCTCATTCCTGATGGAATCCATCGCCACGATGGTGAGAGAGGGGGCATTGTGGAATTTAAATGCCTTGCCTAAGGACACAATCGTAACGGCTCCAGCGGGGCTCGAACTCCGGGCCTTTCGCACGTGAAGCGAACGCGCTACCACTGAGCTATCACGACCTCGAGTGTCTGGGACGCTATATAAGTTAGAGGAACATCTCAGATAGCAGAGAGCTGCACTAGATACTAGACAAGAACAGTCAGAGAGTTACGAACCTGGGGAATTATGTAATTCATGAACTTATTAAATAGGTAGTGTTCGAAATTGAGCTACTGTGTTTGTCTCTATTCCCAGGACACTTAGTGTCCGAAACGGACATGGTACTTTGGTACACACATGTGTTGGCGGCCACAAGCTCTGAACAACATTGACCCATGAGAGTATGTTGAACTTTATGAAATATGTAATTATTGACATGCATATGTGAAATTTAATAAGACTATTATTCTTCTAACCTAATCATAAATGAAGAAGCAGGTTTGAATGATCATAACAATCTATTTTTCTTCTGCATATACGCGTTATATGTGGTATTACACGTATATATGCATATATATATAGAATATTAAAGCGACATTACATCGGTGAAAACGTAAATGTGGGCAGAATGTTATTTGGTATTATATGGTATAATTTCATTCCAAATATTTGCCTCAAAAACGGAAAAACTGAGTATTTCAACAAATAAGCAAACAATAAATCGAGTTATTCAGGATAACACGAGTTGCATTACGCATGAATGTCGACATTATTTACATTATTTTGTTATGTCAACAAACCGCGTATACGACGTTTGCTTATTAGTTGAAATACTCATTATTGGAGGAAAATATTTGGGGGGGAAATTATACCATAAAATAGGGAAATACATTCTGTAGAAATTTGCGTTTTCACTAATGTAGTGTCGCTTTAAATGAGTGGTCATTGAATTGATTTAACGAGCTCGAACCTCAGGCTCGTTTTTAGAGTGCTAAATTCAAAAACAAATGCATACGAATATAACATCCTTTTATAACATAATCGTCCAAAAAATGTACCTGTGCTTCAGTTAGTATCAATACAGTGAGTAATGCGATTGCTTGTAAATGAATAGTAAATGCGGAAGCACGTAGATCTCATTTTATTTTGTCAGGAAGCTATCCCGGCTGGCTTGCCGAAAGCAAGTGATTCTATCCGGTACCCATCCGTGCCCGGAATACTGCTCGGGTAGTGTCTTCTCCAACAGTGATAGCGGGAGAGTCGCAGTACGCTACAAGCTGTTGTATGCTACTGCTCGGATGGTGTCTTCTCCAACAGTGATAGCGGGAGAGTCGCAGTATGCTACAAGCTGTTGTATGCTACTGCTCGGATGGTGTCTTCTCCAACAGTGATAGCGGGAGAGTCGCAGTATGCTACAAGCTGTTGTATGCTACTGCTCGGATGGTGTCTTCTCCAACAGTGATAGCGGGAGAGTCGCAGTATGCTACAAGCTGTTGTATGCTACTGCTCGGATGGTGTCTTCTCCAACAGTGATAGCGGGAGAGTCGCAGTATGCTACAAGCTGTTGTATGCTACTGCTCGGATGGTGTCTTCTCCAACAGTGATAGCGGGAGAGTCGCAGTATGCTACAAGCTGTTGTATGCTACTGCTCGGATGGTGTCTTCTCCAACAGTGATAGCGGGAGAGTCGCAGTATGCTACAAGCTGTTATATGCTACTGCTCGGATGGTGTCTTCTCCAACAGTGATAGCGGGAGAGTCGCAGTATGCTACAAGCTGTTGTATGCTACTGCTCGGATGGTGTCTTCTCCAACAGTGATAGCGGGAGAGTCGCAGTATGCTACAAGCTGTTGTATGCTACTGCTCGGATGGTGTCTTCTCCAACAGTGATAGCGGGAGAGTCGCAGTATGCTACAAGCTGTTGTATGCTACTGCTCGGATGGTGTCTTCTCCAACAGTGATAGCGGGAGAGTCGCAGTATGCTACAAGCTGTTGTATGCTACTGCTCGGATAGTGTCTTCTCCAACAGAGATAGCGGGAGAGTCGCAGTATGCTACAAGCTGTTGTATGCTACTGCTCGGATAGTGTATTCTCCAACAGTGATAGCGGGAGAGTCGCAGTATGCTACAAGCTGTTGTATGCTACTGCTCGGATGGTGTCTTCTCCAACAGTGATAGCGGGAGAGTCGCAGTATGCTACAAGCTGTTGTATGCTACTGCTCGGATGGTGTCTTCTCCAACAGTGATAGCGGGAGAGTCGCAGTATGCTACAAGCTGTTGTATGCTACTGCTCGGATGGTGTCTTCTCCAACAGTGATAGCGGGAGAGTCGCAGTATGCTACAAGCTGTTGTATGCTACTGCTCGGATGGTGTCTTCTCCAACAGTGATAGCGGGAGAGTCGCAGTATGCTACAAGCTGTTGTATGCTACTGCTCGGATAGTGTCTTCTCCAACAGTGATAGCGGGAGAGTCGCAGTATGCTACAAGCTGTTGTATGCTACTGCTCGGATGGTGTCTTCTCCAACAGTGATAGCGGGAGAGTCGCAGTATGCTACAAGCTGTTGTATGCTACTGCTCGGATGGTGTCTTCTCCAACAGTGATAGCGGGAGAGTCGCAGTATGCTACAAGCTGTTGTATGCTACTGCTCGGATGGTGTCTTCTCCAACAGTGATAGCGGGAGAGTCGCAGTATGCTACAAGCTGTTGTATGCTACTGCTCGGATAGTGTCTTCTCCAACAGTGATAGCGGGAGAGTCGCAGTATGCTACAAGCTGTTGTATGCTACTGCTCGGATGGTGTCTTCTCCAACAGTGATAGCGGGAGAGTCGCAGTATGCTACAAGCTGTTGTATGCTACTGCTCGGATGGTGTCTTCTCCAACAGTGATAGCGGGAGAGTCGCAGTATGCTACAAGCTGTTGTATGCTACTGCTCGGATAGTGTCTTCTCCAACAGTGATAGCGGGAGAGTCGCAGTATGCTACAAGCTGTTGTATGCTACTGCTCGGATGGTGTCTTCTCCAACAGTGATAGCGGGAGAGTCGCAGTATGCTACAAGCTGTTGTATGCTACTGCTCGGATGGTGTCTTCTCCAACAGTGATAGCGGGAGAGTCGCAGTATGCTACAAGCTGTTGTATGCTACTGCTCGGATGGTGTCTTCTCCAACAGTGATAGCGGGAGAGTCGCAGTATGCTACAAGCTGTTGTATGCTACTGCTCGGATGGTGTCTTCTCCAACAGTGATAGCGGGAGAGTCGCAGTATGCTACAAGCTGTTGTATGCTACTGCTCGGATGGTGTCTTCTCCAACAGTGATAGCGGGAGAGTCGCAGTATGCTACAAGCTGTTGTATGCTACTGCTCGGATGGTGTCTTCTCCAACAGTGATAGCGGGAGAGTCGCAGTATGCTACAAGCTGTTGTATGCTACTGCTCGGATGGTGTCTTCTCCAACAGTGATAGCGGGAGAGTCGCAGTATGCTACAAGCTGTTGTATGCTACTGCTCGGATGGTGTCTTCTCCAACAGTGATAGCGGGAGAGTCGCAGTATGCTACAAGCTGTTGTATGCTACTGCTCGGATGGTGTCTTCTCCAACAGTGATAGCGGGAGAGTCGCAGTATGCTACAAGCTGTTGTATGCTACTGCTCGGATGGTGTCTTCTCCAACAGTGATAGCGGGAGAGTCGCAGTATGCTACAAGCTGTTGTATGCTACTGCTCGGATAGTGTCTTCTCCAACAGTGATAGCGGGAGAGTCGCAGTATGCTACAAGCTGTTGTATGCTACTGCTCGGGTAGTGTATTCTCCAACAGAGATAGCGGGAGAGTCGCAGTATGCTACAAGCTGTTGTATGCTACTGCTCGGATGGTGTCTTCTCCAACAGTGATAGCGGGAGAGTCGCAGTATGCTACAAGCTGTTGTATGCTACTGCTCGGATGGTGTCTTCTCCAACAGTGATAGCGGGAGAGTCGCAGTATGCTACAAGCTGTTGTATGCTACTGCTCGGATAGTGTCTTCTCCAACAGTGATAGCGGGAGAGTCGCAGTATGCTACAAGCTGTTGTATGCTACTGCTCGGGTAGTGTATTCTCCAACAGAGATAGCGGGAGAGTCGCAGTATGCTACAAGCTGTTGTATGCTACTGCTCGGATGGTGTCTTCTCCAACAGTGATAGCGGGAGAGTCGCAGTATGCTACAAGCTGTTGTATGCTACTGCTCGGATGGTGTCTTCTCCAACAGTGATAGCGGGAGAGTCGCAGTATGCTACAAGCTGTTGTATGCTACTGCTCGGATGGTGTCTTCTCCAACAGTGATAGCGGGAGAGTCGCAGTATGCTACAAGCTGTTGTATGCTACTGCTCGGATGGTGTCTTCTCCAACAGTGATAGCGGGAGAGTCGCAGTATGCTACAAGCTGTTGTATGCTACTGCTCGGTAGTGTCTTCTCCAACAGTGATAGCGGGAGAGTCGCAGTATGCTACAAGCTGTTGTATGCTACTGCTCGGATAGTGTATTCTCCAACAGAGATAGCGGGAGAGTCGCAGTATGCTACAAGCTGTTATATGCTACTGCTCGGATAGTGTATTCTCCAACAGAGATAGCTGGAGAGTCGCAGTATGCTACAAGCTGTTGTATGCTACTACTCGGGTAGTGTATTCTCCAACAGAGATAGCGGGAGAGTCGCAGTATGCTACAAGCTGTTGTATGCTACTACTCGGGTAGTGTATTCTCCAACAGAGATAGCGGGAGAGTCGCAATATGCTACAAGCTGTTGTATGCTACTGCTCGCTCGGGTAGTGTCTTCTCCAAAGAGAGATAGCGGGAGAGTCGCAGTATGCTATAAGCTGTTGTATGCTACTGCTCGGGTAGTGTATTCTCCAACACAGATAGCGGGAGAGTCGCAGTATGCTACAAGCTGTTGTATGCTACTGCTCGCTCGGGTAGTGTCTTCTCCAACAGAGAGATAGCGGGAGAGTCGCAGTATGCTATATGCTGTTGTATGCTACTGCTCGCTCGGGTAGTGTCTTCTCCAACAGAGATATAGCGGGAGAGTTGCAGTATGCTATAAGCTGTTGTATGCTACTGCTCGCTCGGGTAGATGATGATATACGTTTATTTACCCTCGCCACCGGTAAACCATATGGGCGAGCTTTCTAAGACGATTATTCTCTGTGATGCTTATGATGACATCCTCAGATGGCTCCTTCCTTCTTTCTGTGCCAGGGTGACAAGTCCTGGTCTATAAGCGATCCTTTTCAGGGCCACATCCTCCACGATTAGTCGGCTCACAGCAGCAAAATGGCTCGGTTGTTCCGTCGTTGTCCACCCCGCTGACGCACCCGGGGTCGAGGTCGCATCCCTCCGTCTCCAACCGCTCGCCCGTTGTTGGAGACAGATAAAAGGGTTCGAGGCGACGAGTGCGCCATCCACGCGAAACGACTGCCGTCTTCTCCTACCCAGTCACTCGTCGCCTCTTCAACGCCCCAGTGTCAGCTGTCGTTGATCCAGGTAAGTGTATGACACTCAAAAAGAGTCGATGCGGGTCCTCGTCCGTATGCGTCAGCGGCGTGGATTGGTCACTTCGGAACAGGTGATCCAATTTCTTGCTGTGAGCTGTGCCTTGTTCCCGACGTGCACGGTGTGGAGGTACGAACAAGGCTCGGGTAGTGTCTTCTCCAACAGAGATATAGCGGGAGAGTCGCAGTATGCTATAAGCTGTTGTATGCTACTGCTCGCTCGGGTAGTGTCTTCTCCAACAGAGAGATAGCGGGAGAGTCGCAGTATGCTATAAGCTGTTGTATGCTACTGCTCGGAGAGTGACTTCTCCAACAGAGATAGCGGGAGAGTCGCAGTATGCTACAAGCTGTTGTATGCTACTGCTCGGAGAGTGACTTCTCCAACAGAGATAGCGGGAGAGTCGCAGTATGCTACAAGCTGTTGTATGCTACTGCTCGGAGAGTGACTTCTCCAACATAGATAGCGGGAGAGTCGCAGTATGCTACAAGCTGTTGTATGCTACTGCTCGGAGAGTGACTTCTCCAACAGAGATAGCGGGAGAGTCGCAGTATGCTACAAGCTGTTGTATGCTACTGCTCGGAGAGTGACTTCTCCAACAGAGATAGCGGGAGAGTCGCAGTATGCTACAAGCTGTTGCTGCGACATTAAACACAAAAACAAACAAACATATAAATAACAACAATAACAACAGAGCTGTTTATTTTGTTTCACTTTTCTATTGAATTGTATAATGTCATGATTAAAACGTTTATCTACCATTCTTTCAAATGTAAATTAATAGTTTAGAAAATAGTACAACACTGTCATATCGCAATTGCATTAAGTACCTTGCTTGCTATAGGAGAAGACCTCTATAAACTAGGATAGCTTTCGGTTCTAATCCCTTTTCATTCATGTATCTAAATTTGTGTAAACTGTATATTTGTATATGCTGTATGGTTTGAAATAAACTATGTTTAAACTATTGAATTTTAATTTACAATCTGAGAGTTGTAATTCTGTCTGAATTACAACAAAACTTGAGTGAAATACTATTTTGGAAACATTTTCTACAACATTTAGAGACGTTTAATAAACATATGATCAAACACTGCTATATATGTGTGTATTTTACGTTTATTTATCGTCGCTACCGGTTGCCTATATGGGCGACTCCGCCTAAAGAAGTCAGTCATTTGAGATTGTTGGAGGATAGTACAATGATACAGACAGATACCCATTCCATTGTCTCCTCTGCTTCTTTTACATGCACGGTGTACAGCACCGACACGAGACCTCGGTTTAAAGTCACATCTGAAAGACTGTTAATTTTATTAGGTCAGACGGGGGATTGAACCTGCGATCCCTGGATTACCAGTACAGCATGTTACCACTGGACTACAGATCCGTCTGTATGCTATATATACAATCTAAAGCAGGATTATATCACATAGCGAAAGAACAATGCATGTGTTCGCGTATGAATACAGCGGTAATGCGCATTCATGTATGGGTACTGCGCATTCATACTGCGTATTCATGTATGGATACTACGCATGCGGTACTGCGCATTCATGTATGGATACTGCGCATTCATGTATGGATATTGCGCATTCATACTGCGCATTCATGTATGGATACTGCGCATTCATACTGCGCATTTATGTATGGATACTGCGCATTCATGTATGGATACTGCGCATTCATGTATGGATACTGCGCATTCATAATGCGCATTCATGTATGGATACTGCGCATTCATACTGCGCATTCATGCATGGATACTACGCATTCATGTATGGACAGTGCGCATTCATGTATGGATATTGCGCATTCATGTATGAATACTGCGCATTCATGTATGGATACTGCGCATTCATGTAGGATACTGCGCATTCATGTATGGATACTGCGGATTCATGTATGGCTACTGTGCATTCATGTACGGATACTGCGCATTCATACTGCGCATTCATGTATGGATACTGCGTTTGTTGGTTGGTTTGTGGCATTCATGTATGGATACTGCGCATTCATGTATGGACACTGCGCATTCATGTATGGATACTGCGCATTCATGTATGGATACTGCGCATTCATGTATGGATACTGCCCATTCATGTATGGACACTGCGCATTTATGTATGGATAGTGCGCATTCATGTATGGATACTGCACATTTATGTATGGATACTGCACATTTATGTATGGATACTGCACATTCATGTATGGATACTGCGCATTCATGTATGGATACTGCACATTTATGTATGGATACTGCACATTCATGTATGGATACTGCGCATTCATGTATGGATACTGCACATTCATGTATGGATATTGCGCATTCATGTATGGATACTGCGCATTCATGTACGGATACTGCGCATTCATACTGCGCATTCATGTATGGATACTGCGCATTCATGTATGGATACTGCGCATTCATAATGCGCATTCATGTATGGATACTGCGCATTCATGTATGGATACTGCGCCTTCATGTATGGATACTGCGCATTCATGTATGGATACTGCGCATTCATGTATGGATACTGCGCATTCATATTGCGCATTCATGTATGGATACTGCGCATTCATGTATGGATACTGCGCATTCATGTATGGATACTGCGCATTCATGTATGGATACTGCGCATTCATGTATGGATACTGCGCATTCATACTGCGCATTCATGTATGGATACTGCGTATTCATGTATGGATACTGCGCATTCATGTATGGATACTGCGCATTCATACTGCGCATTCATGTATGGATACTGCGCATTCATGTATGAATACTGCGCATTCATGTATGGATACTGCGCATTTATACTGCGCATTTATGTAAGGATATTGCGCATTCATGTATGGATACTGCGCATTCATGAATGAATACTGCGCATTCATACTGCGCATTCATGTATGGATACTGGGCATTCATACTGCGCATTTATGTATGGATACTGCGCATTCATGTATGGATACTGCGCATTCATGTATGGATACTGCGCATTCATAATGCGCATTCATGTATGGATACTGCGCATTCATAATGCGCATTCATGTATGGATACTGCGCATTCATACTACGCATTCATTTATGGATACTGCGCATTCATGTATGGATACTGCGCATTCATACTGCGCATCCATGTATGGATACTACGCATTCATGTATGGATACTGTGCATTCATGTATGGATACTGCGCATTCATGTATGGACACTGCGCATTCATGTATGGATACTGCGCATTCATACTGCGCATTTATGTATGGATACTGCGCATTCATGTATGGATACTGCGCATTCATGTATGGATACTGCGCATTCATAATGCGCATTCATGTATGGATACTGCGCATTCATACTGCGCATTCATGTATGGATACTTCGCATTCATATATGGATACTGCGCATTCATGTATGTATACTGAGCATTCATGTATGGATACTGCGCATTCATGTATGGATACTGCGCATTCATGTATGTATACTGAGCATTCATGTATGGATACTGCGCATTCATGTATGGATACTGCGCATTCATGTATGGATACTGGGCATTTATGTATGGATACTGCCCATTCATGTATGGACACTGCGCATTCATACTACGCATTCATGTATGGATACTGCGCATTCATGTATGGATACTGCGCATTCATGTATGGATACTGGGCATTCATGTATGGATAGTGCGCATTTATGTATGGATACTGCGCATTCATGTATGGATACTGTGCATTCATGTATGGATACTGCGCATTCATACTGCGCATTCATGTATGGATACTGCGCATTCATACTGCGCATTCATGTATGGATACTTCGCAGTCATATATGGATACTGCGCATTCATGTATGTATACTGAGCATTCATGTATGTATACTGCGCATTCATGTATGGATACTACGCATTCATGTATGGATACTGCGCATTCATGTATTGATACTGCGCATTCATATATGGATACTGCGCATGTATGTATGGATACTGCGCATTCATGTACGGATACTGCGCATTCATACTAAATTAACAGTCTTTCAGATGGGACGTTAAACCGAGGTCTCGTGTCGGTGCTTTACACCGTGCACGTAAAAGAACCAGAGGAGACTCTGGAATGCGTCTTTGTCTGTATCATTGCACTCTCCTCCAAAAATCTAAAATGACTAATATCTTCAGGAGGCGTCGCTCATATGGGAAACCGGTAGCGACGATAAATAAACGTAAAACACACAGAAAGCTCGAACACGTGATGATAGGCTACAGTGGTAATCAAGTCAGTGACTTGTGTTCACACTTTATTTAATAGTTGTGTATGTTAATTGAGTAGGCTATAACTATTAGTATTCATAATTACACGCGCCTGTCCAATGTACCCACACACAGCAAATATCAAACAACACGATTAGTTGTAGTTCTCAGCACTTGGCTTGTTGTAGTTCTCAGCACTTGGCTTGTTGTAGTTCTCAGCACTTGGCTTCCTACGAACTGTCAGGATCACAGTATTCACTCTAGAATGATACAGACGGATCTGTAGGCCAGTGGTAACATTCTGGACTGGTAATCCAGAGATCGCGGGTTCGATCCCCCGTCTGACCCTAATATAATTAACAGTCTTTCAGATGGGACGTTAAACCGAGGTCTCGTGTCGGTGTTGTACACCGTGCACGTAAAAGAACCAGAGGAGACTCTGGAATGGGTCTTTCTCTGTATCATTGTACTATCCTCCAAACATCTAAAATGACTAATCTCTTCTGGAGGCGTCGCTCATATGGACAACTGGTAGCGGCGATAAATAAACGTAAAACACACCCACCCGATTTCCCTTCGAACAGTATTTCATGCACGAACGGACATTCCGGGTAAGCGACCGACCTTCTGGTTAGCATCCTAGCATGACATTATTCGAATTCTCCAGCGCGATTCTAACCTACTGCGGAGAGGTGCAAGTGAAACCAGCGACCTTAACAACTAGGCCACGGAGACCAACTATTTACGACTGAGGAGTTTATAATTTGCCTTAGAAACCACCAGCATTCATCTCCCCCAACACACCAATAATCTCACAGAATCTTCACAATCGATCAAGTTTGCAATTATTTTTCTAAACCATTGAACTAATCTACATCACACATCCAGGATCGCGCATTGACATCCTAAGCATGTTACGGTTGGTTCCCACGAATAGAAACCATTTCGTTAATGTCCAGTGCACGCCCCCAGAGACCTGCTCGAAGTGTTACAGATTGCAATTAGGTCTCTATACCTTTGTAATAATCAAATTCAGTGTCGTTATATGCAGGAGTTGATCTGTCAAACAAATAGGCCGGTTTCACTTCATATCCAAATAGCAAACAGTCGTTTCGCACTACCTTGCTCAGTCTTTCCATGTATTCCATCGGCACTGTAGCGTAGGCTTGCTTCAGCGCTTCCATTCTCTGCGATTTTACATCCCGCCTCTCCGCATCTGACAATTCTAGTGCATTCTTCAGCGTCTTCATGTAGTCATTGATACCAATCTTACCAACGTCATCTTTTAGATAAGGCATAGGTATGTGTTTAGACACGTGACCAAGCTGCTGGTAGTACGTCCATGTTCGAAGAAACATATCGTATAGAGGGAGTTTGGCATTCTTGATTGACGGTATGTGTGCATAAAAGTGCTTCACTGGACCCATCACCATCCACTCCCTGAGTTTTTCTAACATATCTATACGGTAATCACCAATTTGATTTTTAGAAGTCCAATCATTTAGCAAGTAATCTAAGTCACTTTGAAATGTTTCTACTTTAGCTATGTAATCATATTTAAATGTGCATGGGCTACACGTCCTGTGGTGCATCGGTCGAATAAATTCATCTAGGTACAGCTTCTGTTCATATCTTATAACTATATACTTTATTACATCTGCAAATGTTACATCTTTGGCTATTGCGATGATCTCTGATACCGGATGTTCGCGTACTTGTTCTACTACCTTTGCACCTCTGATTAGCCAATTGTCTTTTGGGAAATAAAACATATTTCCATATGTAGACCACAAACGGCTATATGGTTCACGAACGATCAAAAATGAAAATGCTTTTTCCATTATCTCACTCGTATTTTCAGATTCAGTTTTAACTTTCCTTGCAACATCGACCATGCAGTCTGTATCGCATCCGAAGACACGCCGCATCACTTCCAATACATATGAAGACGCGCATTTGTTTACACGACAAAATAGCACATCCCGATTAGGCGTTATGTGCGCTCGTATATCTGTCTCGTTCTTTAGTTCCGGAAAATCTAAATCCATACAAGATTGTTCCAGAATTCGCAACCTTTCTTCGTTTCTCGTTTTGGCTAATTCTCGTACCACTTTTGGATCTATTACCTGCAATGTAAATAAGCACAATCAACGACATAATTTGTGATATACAGTCTACATCCATAATGTCGAATTCCTTAGGACTTCGATATAAACGGAGTCAGTTATAGGTAAAATGATAGTGTCTGAAACGGGACTTTGATCCGGCTTCGAGATAACCGGATAATTCGACATAACTGACTTTGACATAGCGGATGTAGACCGTAGTATATACTTAGGTCAACATTATGTTCGTAAATTCCATTCACCGCGCGCCTATGCAAAATTACTTTGTCTGTAACGTTGCACTTCCCTTCAAAATATCCCGTTTTGTGTAGTCGGTCATACTTGTAACTGGTAGCAACATTACACATACACAACAATTAGCCTGTCCGATTAGCGCAGTGGTTAGCGCGGATGAAAGCGTAAATGTGGTCATTCGTGTGGGAGGAAACCGGAGTACCAGGAGAAAACCCACCTGTCCGATATGGCGACCATTGTACCATCTCACATACTTCCTGGTCCGAGGATCGAACCCGGGTTGCATTGATGAGAAGCGAGTTATATGTTATATGTTTCATTATCTGTATCATGTCATGTTATACAAGCCTCCTACAGTTATTTGTTAACATTTACAGGCTATTGCATGTCTTTCGATGAACATATATGCCCTGTTTGTATCTATTTTCGAATACATGTCCTCACTTTTGGTTGGTATGCAGCTGACATGCGCATTCGTAGTGTTGAGCAACGTTCCTCGCAATAAAAGGCGTGTCTTACAGTAAACGCTGTTCCAATGGTGATCTATATGCCAGATCCGACGCACTGTAAGTCGCAGATCTGGCATAATACATTTAAATACAAAGATATTGTTTCTTTGTGCCATTGAAAAGAATAATTAATGTAAATATAAGTAATGGATCGCGGGTTAATATTTTCCATCGGGGTATGAACTACATCGGGTGTATCTAATGCTTGCCGTAATGCCTTCGGCCTCCTCACACTTTAAACAAGCCTAATGTAGTTCATTCCCCGATGGAAACTATTAACGGGCTGTTCATTCCTTAAATTAAAGTTTGGGAGGAAACCAGTGAACCAGGAGAAAACCCACCTGTCCGATCTGGCGACCACCGTACCATCTCACATACTTCCCGGTCCCAGGATCGAACCCGGGTAACATTGGCGAGAAGCGAGCGCGCTAACCACTGCGCTAATTTCTTAAAATGTTGTTATATAATTTTGTTTAATGTCGTCACCGCATAAATTCATCTGAATCAGATGACGGATGGTAACTAAGCAACATAGTCACTGAATCAGATGACGGATGGTAACTAAGCAACATAGTCACTGAATCAGATGACGGATGGTAACTAAGCAACATAGTCACTGAATTCGTTTTCACAGATTCGAGTCTATAGGTTAGATATAATTCCAATGTTTTACCGGTTCAACCAAATCATCGGCGACCATCCGTGTCACGTGATCATCTATCCAGGGTTTATCTGTTGCATAGAGATAAAAATAAGTGTAAGTACGTGTATAATGTGGTTTACGACAATTATATAGTATTTGCTTTCTATTACCTCCCTTGGCAGATAACGTCCGATTTATCCCGAAATGAATGTTGGTTCGTTTTAGTTGTAATCCTTTGTTTTTATCGTTGTTCCATAGCCAGATGTTGCGGTATGGTAAATGCCATTTAATCAAAACCATGTTAATTAATTGATAACAATTTATTTGTACCGTAATGTATCCATTGGATGTGCTGTATGATAAGATGAGAAGACGGATGAAAGTTGATAGCATGTGGTGCAATCTCAGTGAAGTTCGATCCTGCAACTGTGAGAGGCAATTGATCTGAAGTGGACATCATTAACAACCCGGCCACGGAGTCTCTATTGTTTGTTAATTCGGTGTATATGTATGTCGACGTAGCCCATTGGGCATACATTTATAGAAAGGGGGGTCCGCTGTGAACTTCAAACGCTAATATTTCATCCTGTGACATGTACATATACTAGAGGACATAGAAATCGCATACCTACATTATATGATTATTATTACATGAAAACGAAATACGAAGGATTCCATCAAAGATATATCACATCTTTATTACAAAACACAAACTGATCAACTAAAAATATTTCAAAATGTTTAAAACTATGTATCTATATAATTATTGTTTTCCCCAATGTACTCTAGTATAGATGAACAATAATAGTTTAAAACTATGTATCTATATAATTATTGTTTTCCCCTATGTCCTCTAGTATAGATGAACACTAATAGTTTAAAACTACAAACTAGTTTATTGATTGACCACGTCATAAAGTTATTATTATTATTATTATTATTATTATTATTATTATTATTATTATTATTATTATTATTATTATACTCACAGTGAAGTACTGTGATATCAAGAATGACAAAGCTGAATGCTAGTATCACTATGAAACATCTCGCAGACGACTTTCTCCCTCCTATAATATCTACAGCATGTTAAAGCGACATCACATTGCAAAAATAGCAAAAATAATATTAATATTTTACATATAAATAACATTACTACTACATTTTCCCACGAAATAAATCGAATAATTCAATCAATAAACAGTGTTTTTGCAATCTGCAAACTCTCAAAGTGAAAGTAGGATTTCATATAATTGTCAGTTAGATTTTCAACTGACGTATGTTTATTACTTGGAGTCAATACTAAATGTGTGATACTGTGTGTGTTTTGCGTTTATTTATCGTCGCTACCGGTTGCCCATATGAGCGACGCCTCCTGAGGAGATTAGTCATTTTATATGTTGGAGGATAGTGCAATGATACAGACAGAGACCCATTCCAGAGTCTCCTCTGTTTTTTTACGTGCACAGTGTAAAGCACTGACACGATACCTCGGTTTAACGTCCCATCTAAAAGACTGTTAATTTTATTAGGGTCAGACAGGTGATCGAACCTGCGATCCATGGATTACCAGTCCAGCATGTTACCACTGGACTACAGATCCGTCCAGATGCGTGATACTGTCGTTTATAGCTACTTTAAATTGTAAAATTCTAATCTCATTAACATGCATAGCGGACTATTATTGAGAGTGACCCATAAAAGAAGAAAAGGGACCTGCCAGTCATAATCATCAATAAATTGTTCCGCATTATAAATAGAAAAATTCAAATTAATTATTTAATATAAAGTTTGGTAAGTTTTATTTCACAGACGGCAATAGACAAGTTTGGTCCACGAGACAACATAATTCCAAATATATTACAAATGTTAAAGTCACATGACTGGTGAATATAAGTTATTAA
The DNA here is from genome assembly GCA_014843695.1 of Archivesica marissinica. Classification (NCBI taxonomy): domain Eukaryota; kingdom Metazoa; phylum Mollusca; class Bivalvia; order Venerida; family Vesicomyidae; genus Archivesica; species Archivesica marissinica. The sequence goes on along the minus strand of CM026400.1, from coordinate 11,665,615 downwards.
TAAACAAAAATGTACATAATATACACACATATACAGATAGGAAAGCGGTAACCACACAAGCAGATTGCTTTCTTCTCAATCCTACATCTATGTACATAGGAAAGCGGTAACCACACAAGCAGATTGCTTTCTTCTCAATCCTACATGTATGTACATAGGAAAGCGGTAACCATACAATCAGATTGCTTTCTTCTCAATCCTACATGTATGTACATAGGAAAGCGGTAACCATACAATCAGATTGCTTTCTTCTCAATCCTACATGTATGTACATAGGAAAGCGGTAACCATACAATCAGATTGCTTTCTTCTCAATCCTACATGTATGTACATAGGAAAGCGGTAACCATACAATCAGATTGCTTTCTTCTCAATCCTACATGTATGTACATAGGAAAGCGGTAACCATACAATCAGATTGCTTTCTTCTCAATCCTACATGTATGTACATAGGAAAGCGGTAACCATACAATCAGATTGCTTTCTTCTCAATCCTACATGTATGTACATAGGAAAGCGGTAACCATACAATCAGATTGCTTTCTTCTCAATCCTACATGTATGTACATAGGAAAGCGGTAACCATACAATCAGATTGCTTTCTTCTCAATCCTACATGTATGTACATAGGAAAGCGGTAACCATACAATCAGATTGCTTTCTTCTCAATCCTACATGTATGTACATAGGAAAGCGGTAACCATACAATCAGATTGCTTTCTTCTCAATCCTACATGTATGTACATAGGAAAGCGGTAACCATACAATCAGATTGCTTTTTCTCAATAGCATGTATGTACATAGGAAAGCGGTAACCATACAATCAGATTGCTTTCTCCTCAATCCTACATGTATGTACATAGGAAAGAGGTAACAATACAAGCAGATTGCTTTCTCCTCAATCCTACATGTATGTACATAGGAAAGAGGTAACCATACAAGCAGATTGCGTTCTCCTCAATCTTACATGTATGTACATAGGAAAGAGGTAACCATACAAGCGGATTGCTTTCTCCTCAATCCTACATGTATGTACATAGGAAAGCGGTAACCATACAAGCAGATTGCTTTCTCCTCAATCCTACATGTATGTACATAGGAAAGAGGTAACCATACAAGCAGATTGCTTTCTCCTCAATCCTACATGTATGTACATAGGAAAGAGGCAACCAAACAGGCATATTGTTTTCTCCTCAATCCTACATGTATGTACAGAGGAAAGTGGTAACCATACAAGCAGGTTGCTTTCTCCTCAATCCTACATGTATGTACATAGGAAAGAGGTAACCATACAAACAGGTTGCTTTCTCCTCAATCCTACATGTATGTACATAGGAAAGCGATAACCACACAAGCAGATTGCTTTCTTCTCAATCCTACATGTATGTACATAGGACAGCGGTAACCATACAATCAGATTGCTTTCTTCTCAATAACATGTATGTACATAGGAAAGCGGTAGCCATACAATCAGATTGCTTTCTCCTCAATCCTACATGTATGTACATAGGAAAGAGGTAACCATACAAGCAGGTTGCTTTCTCCTCAATCCTACATGTATGTACATAGGAAAGAGGTAACCATACAAGCAGGTTGCTTTCTCCTCAATCCTACATGTATGTACATAGGAAAGAGGTAACCATACAAGCAGATTGCTTTCTCCTCAATCCTACATGTATGTACATAGGAAAGCTGTAACCATACAAGCTGGTTGCTTTCTCCTCAATCCTACATATATGTACATACTATTTAAATTTGACAATGTTTATTCAGAGAAATAAATATTTTTTAAGCTAATATACAGATATTCGACATTGAATATTCAACATATTAATCTGCGTTGGTTTAATACTAGCAATCACTGAAGGATACTCTTGTAATACAGCACGACGTGATCAAGGAATGGTTTGTACATGTCGCCAACGTCCACCCAGTTCCTGCAATCAGAATATACAAGATATTTAAGTGGAAGTCGTGATAGAGCAGTGGATGCGCGTTCGCTTCAAGTGCGAAAGGTCCGGAGTTAGAACCCCGCTGGAACCGTTACGATTGTGCCCTTAGGCAAGGCATTTAAATTCCACATTGCCTCTTCTCTCTCATTCATGGCGATGGATTCCATCAGGAATGAGGTCTCGAGAGTGATTAATAAAGTTGAAAGAATTTGTTTCGTAATCGAGCTAAAATAAATGTGTATAAACTAAGATAGTTAAACTGTTTTAACCTCTTCTTCCCACCGACACCCACGCCATGATGGCAAAGAATTCCATCTGGTGAATAGCGTGTGTGTTTTATATATTGAAAGATGAACTGCTCGTTTACGTTTATTTATCGTCGCTACCGGTTATATGAACGACGCCTCCTGAAGAGATTAGTCATTTTAGATTTTGGAGGATAGTGCATGATACAGACAGAGACCCATTCCAGATTCTCCTCTGTTTCTTTTACGTGCACGGTGTACAGCACCGACACGAGACCTCGGTTTAATGTCCCATCTGAAAGACTGTTAATTTTATTAGTCAGGCAGGGGATCGAACCAGCGAGCCTTGGATACAAGTCCACCGTCGTCGTCTAATGTCGGCAAAGCTCTTGTTCTAAACAATGTGTTTTGTAATTATATGTATAGTAGCAATTTATTTGTATGGCCACATATAATAAATGCAATAAAATATTATTAAAATGGAATTTAAACATTTCAAACATATATATAACCGACAGAACACGAAGAACAACTTACCTAGAGGGTAGATCCACTTATTCCAGATAAATTCCGTTCAGACCACGTCAGATATTTTGAAGACAGGATGTGTTCGTGTCGTCCCGTAACATGTGTAATTGATTGATTTATCATTAATTATGTAGGGTTGTGGAGAAAGCAATCTGCTTGTATAGTATATAGCCATCCATCAGTTGTAACATTATACCGTATAGTGCTGTGTATGTCTGTCTTTAATTCATATGTGCCGCAGTTTATACAAATTTATTTTAGCTCGATTGCGAAACAAGTTCTTATAACTTATACTAATCACTCTCGATACCTCATTCCTGATGGAATCCATCGCCACGAGGGAGAGAGAAGAGGCATGTGGAATTTAAATGCATTGCCTAAGGACACACTCGTAACGGCTCCAGCGGGGCTCGAACTCCGGGCCTTTCGCACGTGAAGCGAACGGGCTACCACTGAGCTATCACGACTATACCCACTTGGTGCGGACGTTGACAGACGAAAGTTAATTGTTTACATAAAATACTGTTCTTTCCGTCGGAGATGCATATATTTCTTACACGATATGTCATTCTCATTACAGTGTGGGCCATTAAACTATATGCATGTGTGTTAAGATCATAAGTACACCAATATTTACTAGTAGTTTAATGTTATGATATACAATTACAGCTGTAAATTAAAGTCCAATTGGTTATTAGTTTTCAGAATATTAATCTATATAATAAAATAATTTTATTTATATACTAATAATAAATTTATTATTTACTTAATACATTCTTAATAATTGCATGAAAGATGTTTGGTGTGCTACTTTTAAAAAAATAAAAGCATTTAAAGTAAGTTAACATGGCATGCATATGTTATTAAAGCATTTTTCTTCTATATCATCACATATAAATATTTGCTTTAGTGTTACATAATTAATTAGATATATTGACATAATGAATTGCTGTCGCCATATGTATGTATATGTACATGTATGCCACATGGGTCTGAGACCTTCTGGATTTAAACAAATAAAACTTTGAAACTGTGTCATTGTTAAGGTCATTGTCACGATTCCGATTGTGCCCTTAGGCAAGGCATTTAAATTCCACGTTGCCTCTCCTCTCTCTCTCTCTCTCTCGCTCTCTCGCTCTCTCGCTCTCTCTCTCTCTTTCTCTCTCTCTCTCGTTGCGATGGATTCCATCAGGAATGAGGTCTCTAGTGATTAATATAAGTTGTAAGAACTTGTTTCGCAATCGGGCTAAAATAAATTTGTATAAACTATTGTTAAGGGAATATAATTCCTTTGTAAACGTTGGCGTTTTTCAGACTTATGTTGTTTATTATCACATTATGGGCTTCGATTTAGTCCAAATGAATACATCATGTACAACACGATTCGGTCAAAAATTATTTGGAAGTTCAAGGTTAATGGTGCCATTGTTTCCATGGAAACCATATTGTGGCGAGAACGCGCTGACGTTGATTCACACATTGCATACATTAAAATATTACAAGAAATCTCCAACTGAGTGTCCAACTTGCAAACAATTGTATCGAGACTTACCAACACACGTTATTTCATGTTGCCAAGGAAGTGTAAGTCGAGTCCTGTTAGCGCAGTGATAGCGCAGTGGTAGTGCGGTGGTAGCGAAGTGATAGCGCAGTGGTACAGAAGTGGTAGCGCAGCGGTATAGCAGTGGTAGAGCTGCGGTAGAGCAGCGGTAGCGCAGCGGTAGCGCGGTGATAGCGCAGTTGTAGTGTGCTGATAACGCAGTGGAAGGGCAGTGATAGCGCAGTGGTAGTACGGTGGTAGCGAAGTGATAGCGCAGTGGTAGTGCGGTGGTAGCGAAGTGATAGCGCAGTGGTACAGAAGTGGTAGCGCAGCGGTATAGCAGTGGTAGAGCAGTGGTAGAGCAGCGGTAGCGCAGCGGTAGCGCAGCGGTAGCGCGGGGTGGGGTGGCGGCGGTAGCGCGGTGATAGCGCAGTTGTAGTGTGCTGATAACGCAGTGGAAGAGCAGTGATAGCGCAGCGGTAGCGCAGCGGTAGCGCAGCGGTAGCGCGGCGGTAGCGCGGTGATAGCGCAGTTGTAGTGTGCTGATAACGCAGTGGAAGGGCAGTGATAGCGCAGTGGTAGATAGTACTGTGGTAGCGAAGTGATAGCGCAGTGGTACAGAAGTGGTAGCGCAGCGGTATAGCAGTGGTAGAGCAGTGGTAGAGCAGCGGTAGCGCGGCGGTAGCGCGGTGATAGCGCAGTTGTAGTGTGCTGATAACGCAGTGGAAGAGCAGTGATAGCGCAGTGGTAGTACGGTGGTAGCGAAGTGATAGCGCAGAGGTAGAGCAGTTGTAGAGCAGCGGCAGCACAGCGGTAGCGCGGTGATAGAGCAGTTGTATTGCGGTGATAGCGCAGTGGTAGGGCAGTGGTAGAACAGTGGCAGCACAGCGGTAGCGCGGTGATAGCGCAGTTGTTGTAGCGCGGTGGTAGCGAAGTGATAGCGTAGTAGTAGGGCAGTGATAGCACATTGGTAGCGCCGCTGTAGCGCGGTGATAGCATAGTGGTAGAGCGATGGTAGTGCAGTGGTAGTGCGGTGGTAGCGCAGTGGTAGCGCGATGGTAGCGCAGCAGTGGTAGCACGTTCGCTTCAGGTGCGATGTATCGGAGTTCGAGTCCAGCTGTACCTGTTACGAGTATGTCCTTCAACCATTTGCACGCTAAAATCACGTGCCGTCTGATCAGGCTCTATGCTGTTTGCTATTCGGATAATGGAGCTAAAACAGTTCGCTGAATATCAAATAACATAGAATCTGATCAGATTGTAAATGTAAATTTATTTACTCAGCATGGAAAGGGTTAAATTCCAAATTGCCTCTTCTCCCTCCATCATTGCGATGGATTGCATATATACGGTACCAGATAACCATCGTAAATGTGCACAAGTGCACGTATGTATATGAATGTATGTATGTATGTATATGAATGTATGTATGTATGTATATGAATGTGTATGTATGTATGTATGTATATGAATGTATGTATATGAATGTGTATGTATGTATGTATATGAATGTGTATGTATGTATGTATGTATGTATGTATGTAGTTGTATGTATGTATGTATGTATGTATGTATGTATGTATGTATATGAATGTGTATGTATGTATGTATGTATGTATGTATGTATGTATATGTATGTATGTATGTATGTAATGTATGTATGTATATTAATGTATGTATGTATGTATGTATGTATGTATGTATGTATGTATGTATGTATGTATGTATGTATGTATGTATGTATGTATGTATGTATATGAATGTGTATGTATGTATGTATATGAATGTGTATGTATGTATGTGTATGTATGTATATGATGTATAATGTATATGAATGTGTATGTATGTATATGAATGTATGTATGTATGTATGTATATGTATGTAGTATGTATGTATATGAATGTGTGTATGTATATGTATGTATGTATGTATAGATGTGTATGTATGTATAATGTATGTATATGTATGTATGTATGTATATGTATGTGGTGTATGTATGTGAATGTGTATGTATGTATATGTATGTGTATGTATGTATATGTATGTGTATGTATGTATATGAATGTGTATGTATGTATATGTATGTGTATGTATGTATATGAATGTGTATGCATGTATATGAATGTATATGTATGTATATGAATGTGTATGTATGTATGTATATGAATGTGTATGTATGTATATGAATGTGTATG